>CM021101.1:486157900-486291644 GCA_007115665.2 Sequoiadendron giganteum | reverse complement strand
CCTACCCCCTTATGCCTCTCTCGGGTCTCTCTCTCTCTCTCAATCACTCCCACTATCTCTCTTCCCTCTACCCTTAAGCCTAAACCCTAAACCTTTAAAACCTCTACCCTCTACCCTTAACCCTCTACACTTTATCTCTCTCTCAATCCCTCCCCCCTCTCTCTCAATTCTCTCCCTCCTACCCCCTCTCCCTCTCTTAGGTCAATTTATCTCTCACTCACTCCCTCTATCTCTCTCCCTTTAACCCTAAATCCTAAACCCTTAACCCTTAAACCCTCTACCCTCTATCTCTCTCCCACTCCCTCCATCCCTCTCTCTCTCTCTCTCAATTCTCTCCCTCCTACCCCCTCTCCCTCTCTTAGGTCTTTCTCTCACACACTCCCCATCTCTCCCTATACCCTTAACCCTTAACCCTTTTACCATTAACCCTTAAACCCTAAACCCTACCCTTAACCTCCTAAACCCTTAACCCTAACCCTTACCCTCTACCCTCTACCCTCTACTCCTACCTCTTACTTCCCCTCTATCGCCTATCACCTCTCTCTCCTCAACCCCTCTCCTCCTACTCCCTCTCCCTCTCTCGAGTCTCTCTCTCTCTCAATCACTCCCTTTATCTCTCTCCCATCTATCCTTAACCCTAAACCCTTAAACCCTCTACCCTTAACCCTCCCTCCCTCTCTCTCTCTTAAGTCTCTCCTGCCTACCCCATCTCCCTCTCTCGGGTCTCTCTCTCTCTCTCACTCCCTCTATCCTATACATTGGATCCTCAACCCTCATCTATATCTATCTCTCCCTCCTCTTCTCTAATTCTCTCTATCTCACTTCTCCCTCCCCCCATCCATCCCTCTCTACCCTAATCCCTCAACCTCAATCCCTCAACCCTATACCCTCAACCCTTAAACCCTTAAACACTCAACCCTAAAACCTTAGCCCTTAAACCCTAAACCCTTAAACCCTCTACCCTCTACCCTCTACCCAATACCCTCTACCCTCAACCCTATACCCTCAACCCTTAAACCCTTAAACCCAAGTAAACTCTCTACCCTAATCCCTAAAACCTCAACCCTTAATCCCTCCAACCTTAAACCCTTAACCCTTAACCCTCTACCCTCAACCCTCAACCATTAAACCCTAATCCCTCAACCCCTATACCCTCTACCCTATACATTGGACCCTCAACCCTCTACCCTCAACCTTAAACCCTCTACCCTCTACCCTCTACCCTCTACCCTCTACCCTCTACATTAAACTCTCAACCCTCAATTCCCAACCCTCAACCCTTAATCGCTCAACCCTAGGTAGGTATGGAAAAATAGGTGAGATTTTGAGTGATAAAGGGAGAGGTAGGTAAACAAAGGGAGAGGGGAGATAAATATAGTAGAGAGGGAAGGAAATGTAGAGAGAGGAGAGATAAAGAGAAGTAGAGAGGGGAGGGAGGGATAGGTAGGGAGGAGATAGAGGTGAGTGTGTGTGTGCGAGAGAGAGAGAGGGGGATAGAGAGAGAGAGGGAGAGGGAGGGAGAGGAGAGATAGAGACTAGAGAGGGAAAGAGGTAGGGAGGAGATAGTTGAGATATAGAGTGATGGAGGGAGAGGTGGGTAAAGAGAGGGAGAGGGGAGATAAAGATAAATAGAGAGGGAAGGATATGTAGAGAGAGATGATAGATAGAGAGAAGTAGAGAGTGGATGGATGGAGGGAGAGGGAAGGATGAGATAGAGGTGATTATGTGTGAGAGGGAGAGAGAGTGAGAGGAAAGAAAATGAGGGGAGAGAAGAAGGGGGAGAGAGACAGAGAGTTGAGAGGGAAGGGGGAAGAGATATAGAGTAGAGAGGGAAGGAGAGAGTAAGAGGGAAAGAGGGGGAGGGAGGGAGAGAGGTAGAGAGAGTGGTAGGTAGTGGAGGGAGAGGTAGGTAGAGAGGGAAGGAGAGAGGGAGGGAGAGGAGGGAGAGAGGGAAGGAGGGAGAGTGAGATGGAGAGAGAGTGGTGAGATAAAGAATAGAGAGGTAAGGAGAGAATGAGAAAGAGAGATTGATGAGGTAAAAATAACCTCATCATAATAACATAATAAAATGCTATTTCACATATGCCAAACCCTGAGTCTCTGCCAATTAATTAAACTTTAGGAGAAATAATTGCTTATCTTTTTAAGAAAGTTGTACAAAATTTATTTCCTTGTGCTTTATCAAAGTTTCTTACCAATGCAGATTTAATGGGTTGTTTTAAGTGTTTTGTAGGTTAATAATTGGACATTATGCAGCAGCACATGCTCCAGAAAAAGTTGAAGATATGCGCTTGAAGCCTACTCCTGAACTATAGGATAATGGACCAGAATTTCAGTTGTTAGTTTTTATTTCAGTTATGTTTTAAAGTTTGAAAGAATTTATGACTCGACTTGAGCCTCTTTAATACCTATGTAATGGATGTTTAAAGTTTGTTGAAATCTGTTAAAGACGTTTTCAATGGTCATCTGTGCCATCTAAGATTTAGGATTTAGTTGGAAGTTTTCTATAAAGATGTAATCTCCAAAAACAAAAGATATAGTAAGATATAATAATGTAATGTTATCAACTTGTTTCTTGAAATTCTATGAATAAAGAGATTATTACGTATCATTTTGTGAGTTATTGACTTATGGATGGAAATTATCTTTAATGGAAGAGTTTTTGAACCAGTTGTGTATGTGACCTAAGGACAAACGTAGGAACCTGCGAGCTGGCCACTCGAGGGAGGATAGATTAAATAGATGAGTACTTTCCTTTCTGTCATTTTACTACATGGATAATCATTCTGTATGAAATTGTTAAGTCTATCATTGTCGTGTGTCTGAAGTTCTGGAGTACTTATTGCCTCTCATTGTCGTAGTTGCTAACTGTTAGAATCATTACTATTTAATAAGAATGTTTCATGGATTGTTTACAAGCTTTTCTACTTCTATAGTTTACTCGCTCTTTAGTTTAATCATTTATGTGCTTTCTAGTTTAGTTATCATGTTTTTTAGATTGATTCTTAAATGCTTTCTAGTTTAAATATTTCTAGTTTTCTTAGATAAATTTTTTCAGCTCAATAGTTAAATGGCCTTAGATTAAAATTAAATTTAGTTGTCCTAAAAAAATAAGAAAATCTAAAAGGGTTAGTTAAGCTACCTTCTATTACAAATAGCCTTGGACACTAACCTGATCGATATATTGATGTTTTATCTTCTAAAGTAATGGGACCTAACGATAGCCTATCACTTTTTGGTGTCGTTGTCAGGGATAGCTTTCTTGCTTGAGTGTTAATAGGAGACGCCTTGAAAACCTCTTTTTAGGCTAAAATACCACCCTCTTGGCTTTGTTTTTTGCATGGGCAGGAAAAGAGGCCCTCACGGATGATTTATACCAAAGACCCCACCAAAATATAGTCCAATCATACATAGGGAAGCCCAAAGCTCAGAGGACCACTCTGTTGACGAAATACTTGAGCCTAGTCCACTTGAGGCTTTCCATTATCTTCTCAAAGATCATCTAGTAGAACAACCCATCATCGAAGAAATTATCTTAGAGGAATGTATTCCTCTAAACATCATGGGTGATCATAGGGCCAAGCCCAATAGAAATAATACCAGCCATAATAAAAATGATCCTCAACCACCTCGAACATTCACGTATACTTTTACTCTGGATGGAGATGATGATACCACAATGAAAAATATCTCTCCAGCTTTCCTACCAACTTTTTGTGGTTTGTCCTTGGAAGACCCGAACTAGTTTCTTTTTGAATTCAAGGTCCTTTTTCAAACCTATGACTATAAAAATTATAACCAAAAACTAAATTTTTTTCCTTCGACCTTGAAGGATACGACCATGCGTTGGTTTATGGGCTTATCTTCAAGGTCTATTATGTCTTGGGCGGACATGGAGAATGTTTTCTTACATAAATACCAAAGTTATTGTAGGGTAAGTGATCGAAAAGAGGAGCTATTTAAACTTAGAAAAAATGAGGATGAGAGTCTAGAGGACTGCCTATACAGGTTTCTTTTCTTGACTAAATGATGTGGAGAAGAGACTATTAGCGATGAAATTATCAAAACCATATTTCTTAAGGGACTTGACAAGGATGCAAGGCGAAGCCTTGATTTGATGGGAAAAGGAGACATGTCTCAAATGGCCCTCGAAGAAATATGTAACTTATGTCAGAATTTCTCACATACCTGTGGGGGAATTCACAAAACTACTCTTTTTAAAGGGTCCAACGAAATAGGCAAGCTCCGAGAAGAAATATCAAATCTCAAAATGGACATACTTGTTCAACTAAACACTACATTAGATGGCATACAATCTAAAACTTGTAATCCTGAGACTTTGTCCATATATTGTCCAAGATGTCAAAATAAACATCTTTTGAGGGAATGTCCTCTTGATAAGGTTAATGTTTGTCAAATTTGTGAGAAAAACCATCTTACAAACCAATGCGAGCTTCTTACTGATCTCAAGAATACTAAGAAAAAAACTACTCAGGTTGAAGAAAAAATAAATGTGCTAAACCAACGCCAGGGAGATAATTTCTCTTATGGACAGAATTCCAACCCTGCATGGAGACCTCAAAACAACTAGGCTAGTAATCAATGAACTCCATCCTAGAATCAACCACCACCTCCACAACCTAATTTGGGAACTACTTATTGGGGATCCCTTGAATGGGCAAATCAATCATGGGGAACTCAATAGTGGCCAAACCAACCACAACAACAATGGTATCCACAACATACTACTCCCCAATGGAATCAAGGACATAATCAATTTTATACTAGTCCTAGGAGGAATCAACAATAGAATATGCTACCACCACCTCAGAATCCTCCTCAGAAAGAGTAGATAAATCAACCTCAGCTCCTAGCGCAACCACTTCCCAATCTTAAGAACAATCGACATAATACTCTGATATACTCTACTAAACAACATAACGTTACCGGACAATGCAATACATTGTAGATGAACCTATTCCTAGAAGTCCTGAGAAGGATACTCTACCCAACCACACCGCTTTCGCAAATAATACAATCCCTCTTTCAGCAGCAGGAGCTGTTGAGTTACCTCAGGAGGAGGAAGGTTAGTCTCCAACTGAACGTAGAAAGGATACCTCTCCAAAAGAGAAAACTCAAGCTCCATTTCCGAAGTGTCTGAAATTGAAAACTTTGGAGGATACTCCAAAAATGTCCTTGACCTCTGAAACTGCGTTAATTTAGGAGATCAAACAACTACAAATAGAGGTTCCTTTATTGCAAGCAATAAAGGAAATTCCTGAGTGGAATCAGCTAATCAAACAACTGTATTAAAACCCCAGGGAGGAAACCAAAGAAAATAAATAATGTGCACATTGATGGCTATTTAGCTGACTTTTTGTCTGGAAAGACTGTTGCTCCAAAATATGATGATCCTGGTAGTCCACTTATAACTGTCACAATTAATGAGGTAGCAATACCTAATGTATTAGTGGACTTAGGAGCAACTATTAATGTGACGATTGTGGATGTGATGGAAAAATTAGGTCTTACTGACTTACGTCCCACAACTACAATCTTGCAGATGGTAAATCAGTCTATAGCCATTCCTAAGGGCGTTATTAAAAATGTTCTTGTCAAAGTTGATGGATGGGAATATTCAGTTGACTTCCAGGTAATTCAATCGCTTACACCCAAAGATAGCTATCCAATAATTCTCAAAATACCATGGTAGGCCACTGTCACAGCCAAAATTGACTGTAGAGAAGGAAGAATGATCATTTCGCATGGTCTAGACAATAAATGTTTATTCTTATACCCTCCTGCTAAACCCACTGAAAATAAAAAAGTTTGGGTTGATGACCCAAAAGAGTCTAATAGTCAAGACAGTTTGGCTTCTTTATCCATGGTAGTAAATTAAGCAACATGGAGAAGAATTAGAGGATGAGTTGGTAGATGATGTTGCACACCTTACTATAGGCTCGAGTGATGAGGAAATGGTGGATGCGCCAGAAATTTTGGGACAACCAATTGATATAAGTAGGATGGAATAGAGCTACACTACCATGGGAATGCCTTGTCGTTTAGCCAACATGATTCCCAAAATGAGCCATTTTTTTTAGGAGATTACTAGATTTCACTGACTTATACCTCATAGTTGTCCTCTCAACACCTTGTTATGATCGATACATATTGTCACTTCGGCCCATCTAGGAACAAAATCAATTATGCTGCTGTCGGGAAAAACATTGAACGTCAATAGCTAGCTAACAGAAATACAAGAGGATAAATTATTGAATGTGTTGGTGAAAAGGTCTAAAGATTTTTCCTAGGACTATACAGACATGAGGGGGGTTCACCCGAGTGTTTGTACACATCACATTTACAATGATCCTAATATAAGGCATGTACGTCATCCACAAAGGAGACTCAATCTTGCATTCAAGGATCTTGTCAAAATTGAAATTGAAAAACTCCTCCATGCAGGATTTATTTATCCTATCCTTGATAATAAATGGGTGTCGCCTATGGTTGTTATGCCAAAAAAAAAAGGGAAATGGAGAATCTGTGTAGATTATAGAGAACTCAACAAGGCCACTCATCGAGACTATTTTACCTTACCATTTGTTGACCAGGTTCTGGACAACTTGGCTAGAAGGAAATATTTCTCCTTTTTAGATGGATTTAGTGGTTACAACTAGATTCAGGTAGCACTAGAAGACCAAGATAAGAAAATGTTTACTTGTCCATGGGGCACATTTGCAACCAGATTGAGGTAGCACTAGAAGACCAAGATAAGAAAATGTTTACTTGTCCATGGGGCACATTTGCATACCAAGTTCTTCCCTTTGGAATTTGTAATGCTCCCGCAACTTTCCAAAGAGCCATTTTGGCTATATTTTTTGAGCTTGTCAATGACTGTGTAGAGGTTTATATGGATGACTTCACAACTTATGGTTCAACCTATGATGAAGCCCTTCAAAACTTGGATAGGGTTTTAGAAGTTTGTGAAGATAATTGACTGTCCCTTAGCCATGAAAAGTGTTTAATAATGGTGGAGCAAGGAATAGTCTTAGGTCACCATATCTCCTTTGAAGGGATTAAGGTTGATCCCAAGAATATTGAAGTCATCCAACAATTGAATACTCCTCAGATGTAAACAGATGTTAGAAGTTTTCTTGGGCATGCTGGATACTACAAAAGGTTCATAGAAAGCTTCAGTAAAATAGTCGCCCCTATGTTTTCCCTTCTCTAGAAAGATGTAGAGTTTATCTGGACACCTAAGTGTCAACTATCTTTCAAAATCATAAAAGAGAAGCTTGTCTCTACTCTCATCCTATGTGGACCAAATTGGAATCTTTCGTTCCACATTTATGTCGATGCTTCAGATGACAAAATTGGTGTTGTATTGGGGAAAGAAGATGAGAATGGGGGTAAATATGCCATATACTTTATTAGTAAAAACTTGACATTTGCCGAGAAGAACTACATGACGACAAAAAAAGAGTTCTTGGTTGTGGTTCATGCCATTAAAAATTTCCACCATTATATTACAGGATATAAAGTTATAATCTATACAGATCATTTAGCTGTAAAATATTTAATGAATAAACATGTAGTTAATGGTCCAATAATGAGGTGGTTACTACTCCTTTAGGAGTTCAATGTAACAATACTTGACAAGCCAAGGAGATTTAATGTAGTGGCAAACTTTTTGTCTCGAATCAAACAAGAAGAGGGTGACTGTGCACCTGTGCAAGATGAGTTTCCAGATGAAAATATGTTTGCCATCTCTACAAAGACCCATTGGTTCGCTGAAATTGCCAACTATTTAGCCACCTCTGAAGTACCTCCTGGGTTTACATCAAAACAAAGGGAGTGAATTATTCGTGAGAGTGCACCATTTAAATGGATTAATGGAATTTTATTCCATTGTGGACCCGATATGGTCTTGAGAAGATGTGTCAGGGTCGATGAGACTTACAGTATTCTGAGGGCCTGTCATGATGATCCTTCTGGGGGTCAGTACTCTGCAAAAACAACTTCCCATAAAATTTTAGGCACTGGATACTATTGGCCTTCAATGCATAGAGATGTCAAAATCTATGTTCATCATTGTGATGAATGTCAAAAGGTAGCAAGACCGACAACTTCTATTGAAATTCCTTTGCAGCCTCAAGTAGTCCTTGAACCATTTGAAAAATGGGGTTTAGATTTTATCGGCCCCAAAGATCCTTCCTCTCAAGGGAAATAATACAAATTAGTTTGTATCGATTACCTAAAAAAATGGGCAGAAGTTGAAGCCTTACGAGTCACTAGGGGGGAACAAGTCATTGAATTCCTCTATAATAGGATCTTCCTCAGGTTTGGAGCTCCCAAGACCATTGTTACCAATCAGGGACATTCATGTCCAAAGTACTCTTGGCATTCACCAACCATTTTCAAGTGATTCATAGGAAGTCATCCCCTTATCACCCTTAGGCAAATGGTTAGGTGGAAGTGACTAATAGAGAGCTAGAGAACATGTTAACGAAAATAGTTTCTTCCGAGAGAAGAGATTGGGCTAGGAAATTTCTTGAAGTTGTTTGGGCGTACAACACAACATAGAAATCCACAACTAGATTCAACCCCTATGAGCCTGTTTTTGGAAAGAAACATCTTTTTCCCATTGAGTTTGAACTTCAAACTCTCAGAAATGCTATGGAGTTGGGTTTAGATCTAAAATGAGCCCAAGTGGAATGATTGTTGTAGTTAAGTGAGTTGGATGAAATTTGTTTAGACGTCGTCCACCAAACTGAGCTGGTTCAACAGCAACAAAAAATTTGGCATGACAAACACATTAAAGATAGAGAGTTCCATAACAGTGACTGGCCTTTGCTATTTGATTCTAGATATAAAGATCACAAAGGAAAAATTAGGACTCATTAGCTGGGGCCTTATGAAATTTTTGAAGTTTTCTCGAATGGCACAGCTCAGCTGAAACCTATTGATGGTGACACATGAACTCTCTTGGTCAATGGTCATCACCTGCTTATCTACCATAAGCCTGTTAATAAAGAATTTACAAAATTGGTAGAAATGCAGGGAGAAATCCAATGCATTGACTCTGCCTGGGCAGAGTCCACTTAATGTGTCAAAATAATAATAATAATAATAATAATAAGGTAAAGTTAAAAAATAAAATTAAAAAAAAATATAAATACTATAAAAAAAATTGTAATAAAAAGGCATGTGTACAAATTTGTCTCAAAGCATTCTTTATTAATTCTTCTCTTTTTGGACTTGGCTGATTTATTTCCATTCTTGTAGGACTTCATTATAAAATAAATTTTGGAGCACCTTCTTGAGATGCTCTGGAATTTATAAGCTTGAGTATGGAGTTGCGTCGGAACTTGTCAATACAACGCCTTGATGCTCCAGAACTTTCACTACAACTCATCACATCATGTGCCTTGCTCCTAAAAAAATGGTGATTGATTAAGAAAAGCTCCAAAAGGTCAAAGCTATCCTTACATCCATTTTGCTTCTTTCTGACTACATCTTTCCACGATGCTCCAAAACCTTCATTCACTTGCTACTTCGGCTGCATCTTTCGACAATGCTACAAAACCTTCATTCGGTTGCTACTCCAGCTGCATCTTTCGATGATGCTCTGGAACCTTCATTCAGTTGTTGCTCCGACTGCATCTTTTGATAATGCTCTAGAACTTATCCACCTTCTTCATTTTGAATGCATGTTGCATGCATACTCCATAACTCATTTGCTAGTTTCGAGCACGTGCTCATAAGCGTGCTTCAAAACTTATCCATTTTCATTCCACTCGCCTCATTCCATAAAATTAAAATTTCTTCCTGATGCTTTGATTTGTCAAACACATGTACACCAACCTCCTTGTTAAGTTTTTAGTTGTCACATCAATGACCACACTTATTGTGGTTATTTATACATTCACTATATTTTCATCATAAATGAAGCCACCATGACAGCCTGTCCTCATCGATGACTTCGTCATTCACAAGCTTCCTCATTCATGTCATAATAAATCTATTGTCACCTCAACAAGTATGATGCCATCATCTTGTTAAATTGGTAAAGGTATGAAATCTTCATGCGATCACAAAATGTAAGTAAGCACAATTTTTGATTAAAGTAAGTAGTTATTTTGAATGAGGTATAATTATTTGGCATGAGATCCTCCGTCTTAATTTAGTAACTTGAGCCACTCCACAATTAACTGCTTGTACGACACTCTTTTCACATACCTTCATGTAAATTTTTATCATTGCATAGTAAGCGTTGAGCAGAGACAAACTAAATAATCACTCCTTGATTATAATTTCAAAAAAAATTGTGCAAAGTTTCTCGCATTGTTGAATTCGTCAACAGAGTTCTCATTTTGGAGATTAAATGGGGGGTACAAAGAAGAAATTAGAGCCAGCTTCTATGAAAAAGTTATTGAGATTGAGTAATATTTCTAGTCTGTTCAAGGAGGTAGGATGGTTAGATTTCATCAAAAAGTTTGAGGGCTATAATGAAAAGCTAGCAAATGCATTTGCAGAGAATTACTCCAATGGTCAACTAACACTCCATGGAAAGTGCTTCAAAGTAAGTCCAAAAATCATCTCTCGCCTCTCTGGGTTAAGTAATTCTGGCATTAAATTGTCTAAAACATCTCAAATTACATACCAAAAATTATCTTGAGTTATTCCTTAGAGAGGGGGACCCGTATCCTATCTTAGTTATCAGTACTAGAGGGAAAAATAAGGGATTTCAAAGAACTTCTATACTGGAACCCTAGGGAACTGTGATGGCTTGGATTATAAAATATTTCACCTGTGAAGGCCAACTCACTATGGTGGTAGGACCTGTATTTCACATGTTAATTCATTTGTGTCATGGAAAAGAAAACCCTAGGGTTAATTTGTTGTACTTTTTGTGTGATTTTGTAAATTCTTCTATAAAAAGATATAAGACTGGTTTAGGGCCATTAAAGCATCATGGGTTAATTTAGCTAATTTGTAGATATAATTTTTGTAAGACACCTGAAAGTAAATGGGAAATTTTTTTGTGGAAATTTAAGAAGCCTATGCCCAAAAGAACATTATAATCAGGGGAATCTTCTAAACAAGTTCCTCCACCTGCCGGAGAAACTTCCCCCGAGGCTTTCAGAGCTTTTGAAGCCCAAATTCCCACAACCCTTGGTGAAGAAGTGCCAGAATCTGTAAATGGGGAATTTAAAACCCCGGACCAGCCGAAAGATGTGGAGATTATTTATCTAAGTGTAGGCAACGTTCCCCTAAAAAAAAGGAAAAGAAGAACACTTATCACTTATCAGAATGCTCCTCCTTTGAGGAGAAGTAAAAGACTATCTTCTGAGTCCACTGAAACCCTAGTGCCAAGTGTTGGAAGGGGATCAAAGAAGAAGAAACCCAAGAAGTAGAAAAAACCTATAGAGAACGTTGATCCCATTGATAACATATAAATGAGGGAACTAGGAGAACAAATTCATCAATCTCCGAAAAAAGAAACTCTTGTTGAGGAAATGAGAAAGGAGCAATCTCCACCTTCCATGGAAATTGATGATAGAAATTTAGAAAGTTTATCTCCCCTTGTAAATAAAACTGTGGAGATTGTTGAAAATGAAGATGCCAATGCAGAATTGAAAAAATTGAGGTTAGAAATTGGTCAGTTAAAAGATCAGTTGCATAGAAATGAGGAAAAGATGGTACAAAAACAAGAAGAAATTACAGTACATACTATGGTAATTGGGAAAAGGGATCAAGAAGTGCAAAATTTAAAACTGCAAATAGAAGAAAAAGATACATGTATTAATGAATTGTAGAAACAAATTCAAAAGTTGACTCAAGAAAATAGGACTTATAATGCTAATCTTTCTGACAAAAATAAAGAAACTAAAATGTTGAAAAAGAATTTCATGCTTATGTTTTCAGCTTTTGAGGAAGAAAAGAAACACAAAAAGAAGAATTAAATGCCTCTCTTAGTAAGGTTGTGGAGTTAGAACAAGATTTACAGGAAAGCACCACTAAACCAATAATGGAATCAAAATAAATTCAGACTGAGCCAATTGTAACTGAATGGTTCCAGGTCTAAATTCCTCCATTATTGATGAAATGGATGGAAATGTGTTATTTCTTAAGAGATGCTAAGATTGAAAAATACAGATTGAAAAGGGAGTTAGTATTCTGAAGGAGTCATTTCATAAGGCTTATAGAGGAAAACAAGATGCATGTCAAATAGCATAATATTTATTATCCTGTAGAAGGCCATCAAGACTATATTCAATGTTTTTAAATGAATAATCGTTAAGATGGAAATTGTTAAGAATTTATAGTGATAAGACTTATGAACTTGATGATAGAGAATTCGTTAAGGTATTTACAGAATCAACTCTTGAAGAACAGGATATGTTGTCTGAATTCTTTGTTCATGATCTTTTCTTGGAAAATTATACTGATTTCTTTGTTAATATTTTTGTTGGAGAAGTGCAACTAAGGTCTTTGTTGTCCACCATGAGAAATTAGGTTCATTGGCAAGAGCGTAGCAGGGAATATGCTCAGGCTGAGAAAAGTGTGGGTCTTCAAATGAGATCCCCAAATAGCAGACCTGTAGACTTTAAGGCTACCTTTTTAGCTGTCACAGTGGATGAGAAAATGAAAGAAAGATATGATGGAAGCCTGTGAATTTTTTATAATCACTTCATGGAACATGGGCATAAATTGATTGGTCCAGCTTGGCATGCTTGTGAGGAGAGATACACCCCTTTACCTACATATTTAAAAAAAAGAGAAGTGATCTCCCCTCTGAATATTAAATGGTCCTTCAAAAGAGAAGATGCTTTAGCTAAAATTTTGGAAAAACCTCAGAACATATTGGATAGGAATGAGATATAGGCCTCCCTTGTTGCTCTTTTCACCTCCTACTTATCACATCAATATAGATCAGAATGATAAAATCTTCAATGAATGGCAAGAGGGCGTTGCTTTCCATAGAGCCTTCCTCCATGCACCTATAGAATTTGATAAAACAACTAGAGATCTATATGATATTAGTGCTAAATATGAAGAATGGAACAATTTTTTTGGATAGGGCCACAACAAAGGAGAAGGAGGACCTGCCAGGAATTAGGAAGGGGAGGAAATGATGAGGTAAAAATAACCTCATCATAATAACATAATAAAATTTTATTTCACATATGCCAAACCCTAAGCCTCTGCCAATTAATTAAACTTTAGGAGAAATAATTGCTTATCTTTTTAAGAAAGTTGCACAAAATTTATTTCCTTGTGATTTATCGAAGTTTCTTACCAATGCAGATTTAATGGGTTGTTTTAAGTGTTTTGTAGGTTAATAATTGGACATTATGCAGTAGCACGTGCTCCAAAAAAAGTTGAAGATATGTGCTTGAAGCCTGCTCCTAAACTATAGGATAATGGACCAGAATTTCGGTTGTTGTTAGTTTTTATTTCAGTTATGTTTTAAAGTTTGAAGGAATTTATGGCTCGACTTGAGCCTCTTTAATACCTATGTAATGGATGTTTAAATTTTGTTGAAATTTTTTAAAGACTTTTTCAATGGTCATTTGCATCATCTAAAATTTAGGATTTAGTTGGAATTTTTCTATAAAGATGTAATCTCCAGAAATAGAAGATAACGTAAGATATAGTAATGTTATGCTGTCAAATTTTTTCTTGAAATTCTATGAATAAAGAGATTATTACGTATCATTTTATGAGTTATTGAGTTATGGATGGAAATTATCTTTAATGGAAGAGTTTTTAAATCAGTTGTGTATGTGACCTAAGGACAAACATAGGAACCCACAAGCTGGCCACTTGAGGGAGGATAGATTAAATAGATGAGTACTTTCCTTTCTATCATTTTACTGCATGGATAATCATTCTTTATGAAATTGTTAAGTCTTTCATTTTTGTGTCTAAAGTTCCTGAGCACTCATTGTCTCTCATTGTCGTAGTTACTTATTGCTAACTGTTAGAATCATTACTGTTTAATAAGAATGTTTCATGGATTGTTTACAATATTTTCTACTTCTATAGTTTACCCACTCTTTAGTTTAATTATTTTCGTGCTTTCTAGTTTAGTTATCATGTTTTATAGGTTGATTCTTTTATGCTTTCTAGTTTAAATATTTTCATTTTTCTTAGATAAATTGTTTCAGTTCAATAGTTAAATGGCCTTAGATTAAAATTAACTTCAGTTGTCCTAAAAAAATAAGAAAATCTAAATGGGTTAGTTAAGCTTCCTTCTATTGCAAATAGCCTTGGACACTATCCAGTTGATATATATATGTTTTATCTTCTAAAGTAATAGGACTTAACGACAACCTATCAGAGATAAGGAGAGAGAGGGAGGTTGGAGGGAGGGAGAGGTAGAAAGGAATGGGTGAGATAGAGAGAGGGAAGGAGGGAAAGTGGGATAGAGAGAGAATGGCGATTTAGAGAGGAGGGAGTGAGTGGGAAGGAGGGAAAGTGGGAGAGAGAGAGAGAGAGAGAGAGAGAGAGAGAGAGAGAGAGAGAGAGGAGGGAGTGAGAGGTAGGGATAAATATAATGGTGAGATAGAGAGAAGGAGAGGGTGAGAGAGAAAGAGAGGGATGGAGAGGCAAAGAAAGAGGTAGGTAGAGGAAGGGAGAGGAGAGATAGAGAGTAGAGAGGGAAAGAGGTAGGGAAGGAGACATAGGTGAGATAGAGAGGGATGGAAAGAGTGATGGAGGGAGATGTAGGTATAGAGAGGGAAAGAGAGAGGAAAGATAGAGAGTAGAGATGGGAGGGATAGGTAGGGAGGGAGGGAGATAGAGGTGTGTGTGTGTGAGTGAGTGAGAGAGAGAATGGTGAGATAGAGAAAAGGAGCAATTTAGAGACAAAGAGGGGGGGGGGAGGGAGGAAGGGAGGGACAATAGTGAGAGAGATTGGGAGGAGAGAAAAAAATATTGGGAGGGTGGGTGAGGTTGAGAGAGGGAGGGAGAGGAGAGATAGAGAGAAGTAGAGAGGGAAGGAGGGAGGGAGGGAGTGTTAGGGAGGGAGATCAAGGTTTGTGTGTGTGTGTGAGAGAGAGAGAGATAGAGAGAGAGTGGTGAGATAGAGAGGAGAAAGTGAGAGGGAGGGAGAGATAATTATGGGATAGAGAGGAGATAGTTAGAGAGAAAGAGGGGGAAGAGAGGGATAGAGAGTGAGAGAGAGATGTAGGTAGACGGAGGGAGAGGAGAGATAAAGAGTAGAGAGGGAAAGAGGTAGGGAGGGAGACATAGGTGAGATACAAAGTGATGGAGGGAGAGGTAGGTAAAGAGAGAGTGAGGTGAGTTAAAGATAAGTAGAGAGGGAAGGAGATGTAGAGAGAGAGAGAGAAGAGAGATAGAGAGAAGTAGAGAGAGAAGGGAGGGAAGCAGATGTAGGGAGGAGATAGAAGGGTGTGAGAGAGAGAGAGGGAAGAGAGGGAGGAAGGGGGAGAGAGAGAGGGAGTGGAGAGATAGAGTAGAGAGAAGGAGAGAGTGAGAAAAATGATACAACTTGTTGACTATTAAAATTTGACCTCCTGATTACTGAAATTTGACATGCCGATTACTAAAATTTGGCTAAGTCTGAAATTTTTAAGATCTTCCAAAAACTAGAATTTACATTATAACTCCTAGAGATTCGAAACCACTCTCAAACATCCTGCCTATAACATGAAATATAACTGTTACCTATTTTTAGCGACGGCTGAAATAGGTTGAACTAAATTACATTCATCATTAAAAGGTACAATTTTTTTTGCTAAATTATTCATTGTTGAAACAAATCTAATTACATTTTGAATTTTCAATATTATTATGGAATTAGTTGTAATAGAGAAATCATAATATTGCATAATATTTGTTGCTTTATTCATAATGTACAAACCAAAGTCCCACACAAGCCATGGGAGTAACTTCATTTGATTTTCAAATCAAATAATGAATACAAGAAAAAAGAGTGTATCATACAACTAGAAATAACATGGGCATAAGATATAAGGTGATTCGTCATTGCCTGGAATGACAAATCATCGTTACACTTGAAGGTCTTCAATTGTTGTTCCTCTAAATTGATCTAGCTTCGAGCTCCAAAAGCATCTGCAAGTATGATGAAATGTGGTGTTAGAGCAAAGAAAAATCATATCCTACCTCATGTCTATATTATCTATAGAGATATAATACACATTCCTATCAAACATTCATTAGATGATTTTCACTGTTTAAAAGGCATAAAGAAAAGGGGAAGCTTTCAGCTTTAGTTATTTTGCTAACATGTTTGTTCACTGTGCAAGAGCAGGATCATTATGTTCGTGATCAATTTTCATCAGATATGTGGAGAAAAAGGGGCTCCCACAAGGGTTAAGCCAGACATATCAGACAAACATGGAAAATGAAGCATCATCATAATCAAAAGAACAATCTTCATGATATGTAGGAAAGGCATACCTCCAGGATGCAAAGAGCAATCATATAAATGCAATAGATTGACTGCCATAAAGCTAATTGAGATATAATCATACTAAGCACAATTGATAAGGCAACAAGCATGTCTTACAATGATATAGTCTAAAAGTGAAAAGCAACTACTAGTGTTGGCCATTTAATCCAAGTGAAGGTACAAAGTTATGAGTGATAATCGAATTTCAACCTTTTGAGCATTCATAAGAATAACAACATATGAGAGCATCATATCAAGAACAACCATGAAATATGACTGTTGTCACAAAAGGAGAAATTCATAGCAACAGTCATTTGAGTCCCTTAGATAAAGAAAGTTATAACTTATGAATATAGTCATCGAGAGAAAATATAGTGTCCATTTTGGCATTTGACTTCACAGTTTAAATAGTGTGAAACTAAAACTATCACCACTTTTCTTTGTTTAAGCCATTAAAACAATGATATTTGTGTGTACACAAAATGGACTATGGACAACAGGTACATAATCGGTGTATAGATTGATGCTTTCAGAGAAGGAGAAATGTTTCAATTCATGATTGCTTTATGCTTGCAAGATCAACTTTTGAGATTTTGAATTTATTCACCAAGCGGGAAATAAAAGAAATAAAATGTAGTGCCATAACAAATGTTTATATTTTGAGAAGCATGGAAATACAAGTAAATGCAACAATAGTTTCTATTCACATCTCCAATGAGTAGATATGCAAATCGAAAAAGAGGTAACTCAAAAGGCATGACAAAGAGTTCATTAAAGGCAGTCAAGCAAAAGGGTTTTAGTAGAACAAGTTTATATAAATGGGTAATGATATGTTGTGAGAAGTGAAGAAGGTAGTGTAGAGCAATATTGGTATTTTCGATGCTCTCAATAATGGATAAAGCAAAGCCGATTGGATTCCATTTTTGATATTGAGTTAAAATTCTAGTATGTTTTTCATAATGGGTGCAACTATAGTTACTATTGAACATGCAACAATCCTCGTGGTGGTGCCCTCAAACCTAGTGGAGCATTGGAAATGTTGTTTTCTAAGTTAAATAAGGCCTAGACAAATGTAATGACTCATTTGAGATTCACCAAGAAAAGCCTCATCATAACATATCGAGTCATCAAGAAGGCTTTTACAGAATTGTATACATAAAGGTTAGAATGTCAGTCAAAATCATTCCCAGTAAATGCAAAGAAAGTAGTCAATGGCAGTGAGCAAAGAACACCATGGTAAGGGTTATAAAGTAGTCTTCCAAGCATTCATGACAGACCGAAACTAGTTGTTCATTAATGCCAAACTCAGAGATCAAATACATGATCAAGTCAACAAAGAAATCAAACAAATATGACACAATCATCTGGTACAATCAAACATCACCAAGTACCAGAGGATAAAGGAGAGGTTGTGGGAGTCTTATTTTATCACCAAGGGGGCTGTGACTAAAAGAATACAGAGAATAAAAATTCAAGCTCGTAGCCTAGAATGAAACCCTTTATTTGATGATATGAAGTCCTCTTTGTTTGTTCACTGGAAATGCAAGAAAATATAAACTTAGAATAACACCAACATGGCGGCCTCAAAATGCAAGTCATGGGTTTCATAAAAACTATCTTCTATTTTTGCAAAAGAAAAATGTTCAGTTATCATTATTTAATGGCGGCCTCGAGATGAATGAACTCATATTTTTGTGGGCTTACAAAGAATGAATAGAGGGTTTATATGGAGAGATGTTCTCACACATACAAAAAATAGGGGAATATATACAATACAGTCACAGATCTGCAGGTATTATCTCTTATAAAAAACAAAAACCCTCAAGAGTATGCGTAGAGGGAGAATACAGAAGAATAAACTCACCATCAAGTCCAATTATATCTTTTGGAACAGAATCTGCATGAGAAAGCTCAATGGTTCGCCCAGTACTTCTCATAGAAAACTCCAAGAAAGATTCAAACCTAGCATGGTGGTGCGACAAAGAGAAGAGCAGAGTGCTTTGTGAGAGTAAAAATGATGAAGATTAGGGTTCGAGTTTATCTTTACTTGATGCCCTAATATTTTTGCTTAGTTTTTGAATTTGTTTTCAAAGAAAATATTTATGTTCAAATATATTTGGGTATTGAATATTAAATCAATAAGCCTAAGTGTAAGTGCAGGGAGCCCATGTGTGTTCAGGAGTCGACTTAAAGATAATTTAAGTCATTATTTCTTTTTAGAAGTAATAATGAAATCATGCATGTTTGCATGCTTTTACCCAAGCCATCATTGTGATTAAATGTTAATGTATAATTACATTAATATTTAAAATGTTATTTAAATAAGGAGGAGCCATACACACATTAAATATTAAAATAAACATACTTTTGGTTATGTTTAATATTTAATCACATAATCCTTTTCCAGAATCATGTAAACATGTAGGAGGAACTAAAGTTAATCATTATTATATGAAGTTCATCATTTCGTAGGTCCTGTTAGTCATGCACAATATGGAGATAGAGTTCAAGTCATCATGGGAAGATTGATATAAACAAGGAGGCTTTTGCATACTTTGACCCACTTTTTGAGGGATTTCTAGTTTAGTTTGAGTGCTCTATGGGTCAACTATGAATTGACCTCGAGTTTGAACCTGAATGTGCTCATTTTTGCATGAGTTTGGGCCTTCTTTTTAGGGATTTTTATTTCTGCTCGTGGATTACTTTGGAGTTATCAATTTTTACACTGAGATTGACTTCAGTTTCATCTTCATGCCTTTGAGAGGCTTATTGTATAAAGTGTAATGACTTAGACATTTTTCACTAGTTCTTGCTTCTTTTGCCTTTGCATTTTTGCAAAGAAGAGACTTGCCTTGTAACTCATCCTTATAGTTTTTAATATATTTAGTAGGTTTACAGGTTACTTTTGTCATTACAATAGAGGTTTTCCCTTTTATTTGGTTAAAGTATTCAAATTTTACCTTCTCATAACTGAGTTTTTGCCTTAAATGATTGATTTGATGAAATTTATTATGTTTTAATAAATCAAAAACCTTTAAATCGAAGATATAGTCAAAAGGGATCAGGAGGTTGAGATTTTTTTGGTGAATGAGCTCTGCTAGGGTTTTTTGTTTTTTGAGGTCATCCTTGGCCCCTCCTGCAGCATATTGCGCTTCCTGCGTAGGAAATTTTTTCCTTCATTGAGTACGACCACATTTACTGCAGTTTTAGGGGTTTATTATGCCTTCAACTAGTACTAACCCAACAATTCATGCTAGTGTTAGCGGTTCATCGACGCAGTATAATGGCTCCCCCACCGAATAAACGCCCTCAGAAATTTGTTTTGAAAGTCTTTCACGAGGTAAGCATTATGATGCCCCTACTGATGTAGTTTTACCTTTACCTGATTTTGGTTTTGCATGCCAATGGCTCGAACAACACACCCTTGTGGGTTATTTTGTTGGGAGGACTCCCTCCAAAAGCGTGCTGAAAGAATGGGTCAGCAAGGCTTGGGTCCCTCATGGGGTCCGCCTTGATATGGTCCAAAATCTGACCAAAGGTTTTTTTTTGTTTCGCTTTGCGGAAGTTAGTCATGTCCAAGCTATTTTGGGTCATGGACCCTAGTATGTTAGGTCCTCCTTGTTGGTTTTCTAGGCATGGACTCGAGATTTTGTTGTCTTAGATGACACCAAAATGTGTGTCCTGGTTTGGATTGAGTTTCCTGAGTTACCTCTGCCATGCGTGCCCTTCCTGAACCATATTGCTTCCTCTTTAGGGAGGATTGTTTGTATCGAACCTGATAGGTTCTTCCAAGCCCATCCACAAAAGAGGGTTTGTGTGAAAGTTGATTTATCCAAGGATTTGAAAGAGTCTATAGACATCCAAATTGGTGCTATTAGACACACCCAAAAAGACACTTATTTCAATCTGCCCAACATGTGCTATCAGTGCCTATCAGCTGACCACAAGATCAAGGACTGCCCTTTGACAATTCCTCATACATCTTCACAGTCACGGGATGTTGAAAAGCCTCGTCAGGCAGAGTCTTCTGCTAAGGTTGAAACAAAGTGGGCTACAGTTTCAAAATCAGAAAAATAAGTCATCTGGTTCTGGGTCGGCTCCCAAGGCCCCTGAAACAACCAAAATGGTTTCAAACCCTTCAGAGAAGGGGACAACTGCTCCCTCAAGATCCACTTCTATTGTTGTACAACCCAGGTCAAAGGCCATGCCTCAGCCTGTGGCTGTTTTGTGTGCTCAATCGGCTTTTTATTCTGCATCGAGAGCTCAACGACGGTCTCACAACCTGTCTCCTCCACCGGAAGAAGGAGAATATGTGCCCGAAAAATAGAGGTTTTCTCCTCCTATTTAGCTTGGTTCCATTCCACAAGAGGTTTTGAAGAATAACTTCTCTTCCCTAGTTGAAGAGGACCTGGATTCTACAAGTATGGAAGATTTTCATCCATGAATTTTATTTCATGGAATGTCTGAGGTCTAACTAACCTCTCTAGGAAGTATTATGTTAGGAATACTTTGCAGAAATACTCAAGGATTGAAGTGCTTTATCTCTGGGAAGCTAAAATTTTAGGTTTTTTGCTTGCTTCGGCTTGTCACTCTATTTGGCCAGCCAGTACTATGTTTTGCACTTTGCATGAAGCTGGTCATCGTGGAGCTGCCACTCTTTTGGCCCCACAATTGCATTCATGTGTGGTGGACCATGGGGTTGACCCCTCCCAACGGGTGGTTTGGGTTCTTTTCAATATTGAGAATCACTCCTTTGGGATTATTAATGTTTATGCCTCTAATGATGTCGTTGAGCGTTGTCGGCTTTAGAGCTCGATTGTTGATTCTCTGCCAGTTGCCACCTAGTTGCTCTGTAGGGATTTCAATATGGTGGAGATGGCGTATGACACGGATGGCACCTTGCCTTTCTATTGGGCTATGGGCGAAAGGGAGGCATGGTTTTACATGCGCAATAAATTGGGGCTTTTTGATCCCAATATGGGTCGCCGCCATTCTCATTCTCTCTGGCACACTTGGTGTAACTATAGGGCTGGTTCTGACAGAGTCTTTAAATGCCTTGATTGTGCCATGATCTCAGCTCAATCTTTTTTTTCCTTTACTAGTTCTACCTTGCTAGTAAAGCCGTTAGTGGATGTGACTCTTTCTTATCACTTCCCAATTCAATTTTGCATTGAATGGGCATCTCGTCAGCCTTGTATGTGCAAGACCCAATTTTTTTTAACATGTCTTTGCTTTGTCATAAGCCCACCTTGGCCCACATTCACCGGGTGTGGAATTTGGAGTGTAGGCCACTTGGCCATACAGGCTACATTGCTTGGTGGAATGATGCCATCATTCGTACTACACGTTTCTTTCGCATTTATGGACGCCTGTTGTCTATCTTTTGTCGGCTCTCTTATGAGGCCACCACTGTCGACTTGCGTATTGCTATGGAGGCTTTGGTGGCCAATCCTTTCTCTCCGTCACATCAAGTCAGGGTGGTAGATTTAAGGTAGAAAAAGCAAGTAGCTGATGCTTATACTGCCAGAGGCGCTCAAATCAAAGCTCGGCTTCACTGGCTTAAAATTGGTGATCGTGCCTCCAAAAAGTTTTTTCTGGCTCTTCGTGCTCGACACTCATCCCTAGGCATCAAAGCAATCAAATATGGCAACCAGGTGCTATTTGAGCTACTTGACATTCTCTAGGCCTTTGTGCGTCACTATGAACAGGTTTTCACTGCTCAGGACTCCACGCCTATGTGCCAACAAACCCTTTAGGACTGCCTTGCTATTGTGCCACATAGGCTTTCTTCAGTCTAGATTAATTTTTGTGATCAATTGTTAACAATTGATGATCTCAAAGAAGTCATTTCCTCTATGGCCGATGACAAGGCTCTTGGGATTGATGGCTTCCCTTGTGAATTTTATAAAGCCCTTTGGGACTGTGTTGGGATTGATTTGCATCATGTTTATCTTGAATCCTTTCAAACCAACTCTCTAGGCAATTTAATAAATAAAGACAATATAAAATTCATACCTAAGTGTGGGGATCCGGAGGATATTTGCAAATGGAGGCCCATCACACTTCTCAATGTTTCCTACAAAATCATTGCCAAAGCCCTGGCTCTGAAAATTCGCCACCTCTTGCCTTAGGTTGTGCACCCTGAGCAGACTGGCTTCATTAAATCCAGGTTTATTCTGGATAATATTATTGCTATTTGGGAAGGCATGGAGTGGGCCTGACGGTCGAGCTAGAAAGTGGCGTTCATTAAAATTTATTTTGCCAAAGCCTATGACCGCATTGAATGGCCTTTCATTCTTGCGATGTTGCAAGCCTTGGGATTTGGACCCAATTTTATTCAGCCTATTCATATGCTTTTTTTTGATGCTTTAGCTTGCATTTCCATTAATGGCCACCGGTCTTCTGCTTTTGGTCTTTTTTATTCCATTCGCCAGGGGTTCCCTCTTACCCCTACTTTGTATGTGTTAGCTACTAAAGGCTTTGGCTATCTTTTGGCCCATGTTGTCTCTCAACAGTGTGTTAAAGGGATCTCTCTGGCCCACTCCCAGGAGCAGCTTGTCAATGACCACTTTGCGGATGATTCTTTTCTCACTCTCTTGGAAGATGAAGAATCCATAACTGCTTCCCTTGATTGTCTTGATAATTTTTGTCTTATCTTCGATTCTGCAATTCAATGGCACAAGACCTTATGCTACATACAATTGGTTCTCCCCACTCTTGTGTGGCTCCAAAATTATAACTGGAAGTGGATTGGGTAGGGAGAAATCTTTCATTTTCTGGGCATCCCCTTCGCCTTTCAAGCTTCCCCTCGGGAGCTTTGGCAAGTCGTGCTCTCTAGGGTTGAGCAGAAGCTAGCCTATTGGATTACTAAGCCTCTCTCATTGGCTGGTAAATTCCAGGTTTTCTCTAAAATTTTGGCAACCACTCATGTCTACTACTCTTTATGTTGGGTTCCTTCAAAATCTGCCTACAGTAGGCTTGAAAAATTGCTTCGGGATTTTTTATAGGCCTCCTCTAAAACCCACAAAGGTTTTCATCAGTTCGCTTGGGAGTATTGTTGTATCCCTAAGGAATCTGGAGGACTTGGGCTGCTCTCCACTCAATGGCAAGGGACTGATCTCTATGTCAAATGGATTATCTGGGCTCTTACCGGAGATGAAGCCTGGAAAATTCTCCTCAGGCATTGTATTCAGTCTGGTTTTCCTGATCACAAAATCGCTTGGAAAATAATTGGTCTCCAAACCCTCCTGGTTATGAGGGAACTAGTTCAAATTGTTGGCTCCTTTGTGGCCAAGAGCATCTAGCGCTCCTGGGAAACTGTTAAACCATGGCTCCGATGGGTGGGGGTTGGATTTCGTGATGGGCTTTCCATCAACCAGCAAAAGTTATGGTGGTCTCCCCTTTTGGGTCAGAATGGTCAACCCTTGGCCAAGTCACCTTGGCTCAAAGCCCTTAGATTTCACAAAAAGGGCATTCAAACCCTGCATCAACTCTTTCGCCAGCCCACTATGCATCTTTTGCAGTGGGATGCTTTTAAATCCCAATACAGTTTTCAAAACCAGGACCGTTCTACCTTCGACGGGCTGGTGAGCGCCATTCCGACAGACATGCTTCACAAAGTTGGCATTCATGGGTACAAACCTTAGTGGAAAGACTAGAAATGGTTTCCAGACACCCCTCTCAGGGGCTACAAGTCGCGGCTTGGTTACAGGTCACTTTCACCCCATTTTCCTATGATTAGTACTTTGAACCAGAGGTGGCTTCTTATTTCCTCTTCCCATACTTGGTGTAAGAGGTTTGATGCCACTTGGTCTACAAGTGTTAATCCAAAGCTGACCCACTTTGCTTGGTGTATTATTTTCCAAGGCTTGCCTATGGGTTCCTAAGCCTCGCTGCCCTTTTTGTGGGCAATCTAAAAGCTTTAAGAATCTTTTTTTGTTTTGTCCCAGAGCTCAACAACTTTGGACTTGGATTCATGATTTCTTTCAACCTTTTCAGCTGAAACCCTTCTCTTGGCATATGGTTCTGTTGGGGGAACCGCCTGGAATTCCGGCTAAGTTCACCCAGCTTTGACACACTTTTAGGGTGGAAATCCTCTTCAATATCTAGAAAGACATAAATGCTTGCATATTTTTTCATTCTCATTTGGATCTTAATGTCTCTATTTATGGTAAAGCAATTATTTGTTCTAATGTTCTCCTACAGATTCAAGTGCAAGCCAACAAGGTTGCACTAGAGGTGGCTCACTTGTAGGTCCTCTTGGAACACTGGGGCAATGCCCCTTGTACTATGGCTTGGCTTCCAGATTTTCCCTCCTCCTCCCGTGATCGGTCGCCCTCACAGGGCCGAAAGCGGAATGATTCGACGCATTCCCACTCCCAGCCTCCTGCTCGGCGGGATTCCCGACCTCCCAGGCAGGCTCATTCTCCTCCATCGTGACCTAGTCAAGGCTGGCCCTCTGGTGGTGCTACGTGGAGCAGTGATGGTGGTTCTGGGTGGCCCTCTAATGCTCTGCTTGCTTCTGGCTCTGATTGGCCTGCCAGCGGTAAAAGTTTTCCGCGGCTAGCTCTTGCAATCTCGCCTCAACACGAGGAAAAAGATAAAGATAAAGATAAAGATGATGATGGTTGGGGTGCTCCTCCTGACATCACTCCAAACCCCGCTGATGTATGGGGAAAAAATCTCGATGACAAGGATCCCCCAGGCTCCACTAGCACTGCTTTGGCCGTGTGATTACCTATTTTTACTTCCTCCTTTTAGACTTCTGGGCTAGGCCCATGTGACTTTCGAGGTGTGCCTTCTAACCACCTGCCCCTTTTTTTGTGAATTTGTATTTTTATCTCTATATTAATATAGATATCTACCTATTCATCAAAAAAAAAAAAACCTTTAAATCTTGTCTCATTCATTGCTGCAAATTTCAGGTCTTAAGTTGTACATGCATTCATCTCTTCCAAGTTGTGAAGCATAGTTTCCTGCTAGGAGAGATCAGTCAACCTTCCTTTGAAATACTTTTGTGATAAGATTGCCATTAATGAGCTGTGTGAAGTATTCCTTAAAGTTATAATTGTGAATCAAACTGCCTTTTTAGATCATCATTTTCGGTGCAAACATCACCCAAATTTAGTTTTAGTTTATGCATTTATTTAAATCCTTCTTCCCTTTTCCAAACAAGTTACACATAATTAAATAGAAGATCAAATAGGAAGCTGACCTAGAATTCGGAGGTCTAGTTCCGTATAGGGTACCCACAACTTGGAACTAGTCCAATGTTACATGGGATTGCAGAGCTTTACAGCTTTGCATGCGGGTGCAAATCCATGTGATAACAATAACTTAAAGTATAAGAAAGTAAATGTCCATATGTAAATGTCAACTTATACTTAAATGTTTATTTCATGTATATAGTCTCCCTGGTAGAGAAAGAGAAGAAGAAATAGCTCACATACATTCATTGCAAAACTCAAGCCATTTGGCGAGTGCCACATTTTGAACTCGCCAAATGGTAAAGCCATTTGGAGAGTGCAATATGGCTTGTTATGGGGTTTCTTTACAATTTGGCACCAAAATTGTGTCACAAATCCATGCACTTACCCTGGAGTGATTTTTCTTGAATTTATTTTAGGTGAAATTATAGCTTCCACATAAGTGCCATGTTAGTGGCAACTAGTTTGGGTGAAGCCAATTCACCCAAAAAAATTATCTAAGAAAAAATATTTTAGTTAAAAAAATTTAGTTATCTTAAAAGGAGACACAACTTTAAAATTTCACCAAACATCATCACATGAATTATCATACCTTAAGGTATGAATAGAATTTGGTGGTAAGAAGTTATATGTATGTAACATTGGTTCACTAAAAATGTATGTAGTATAAGTTCATGAACCACACTATCATCAAACAATGATGCATTAACAACATATTAATGGATTCATTTCGAGTTGCTTGAAAATTATCATCATCATGAGGAAGAGGATAAAGAAGAAATGTCACATATAAAATTATTGTCTACCTCCTAATTAGGTGTATCACAAGGAGAATGGGAGGTGAGATCAAGAGAAAAGAATCATCACTAATCATAGAAAGGGTATGATCAACATTGGGATCATGAAAATCACTATCACTAATCATAGAAAGGGTATGATCAACATTGGGATCATGAAAATCACTATCACTAATCATATATGAGAAGTATAATCAATGAATCTCATGTACAAGTGAAGTGAATACATCCAAAATAAAAGAAAAAATAACGACAAGCTCTATGAAGAATGAAAAATTACATATGTAATGAAGTAATGCATTTATAGAACATGCATTACAATCCTTGTGGTTAAAATGATGCCATCAATTATCAAATGATTAGATGAAATAAATTGTATAATCATATTGAAATATTTGTAGTGGAACATGATGTCATCAATGATTGAAGGATCATATATGATAAAATTTGAATTTTGAAAATGGAGGACTTGATCAACGATATAGTTCAAACATAGGGGAGAGGACCCAATTGTTGATCATGTACCAATAGTTGTGAGGGTAATTATCATATTTTGATCCATCAATAGAACATATTTTTATTATTTTTTGAATGTAAAAATATTAATAAATATTTTAAAAAGTGCTAATCATAATTTATCCTAACATTCATGTCGTTAATACACCAAAATATGTACAACTACTCATCATGTCATTAAAAAATATAAATAATAGTAGTCAAAATCTAACTCCTCATAGGAGCTAATTCAATCTAATTTATTGTTAATAAAGATTACATATTAAATTATTATGTACTTATCCTCACATTTAATAGTATGGCCTTAAATCCAATCTTGCAACTCTTTTGTCCAAAGTTATACAATATTATTGTTATATTAATTACATTTGATAATTTAACATACACACAAGTGTATAACTTCTCATCCTAAACCAAATAGAAATAATATAATGTACAACTTCTAGTATAAATACACACAACTTGCAATTCTTTCTCTTCCAAGTAATGTATAATTAATGCCCATTTTGAAGACTTGTACCACCAAATATTAAAATACTTGCAAGTAAAAAACAAATTGTAAGGCTCACCATTTGATGCATTAATTATATTAATAGATTTCAAATATAAAATTTAATTATTAAAACCCAAGTTTCAAAATAAACTTATTTTCTTTTCAATGTTCATATTCAAACCTAGAACCTCACGTGAGCCGGAAATGTGTACAAAGAGCACACATTTGTTGTCTATGGTTATGTATAGTTTACTCAAGAAAAAACACTTTACCATTGTATTAAGCTTGATTTTGATACCTCTTCACTTAATATTTCAATTGGGGATGTTTTAAGTAGCTCTTTCCAACAATATATGGCTAAACCTTGTGGAGATAATGATTTCAACTATTTTGGAAATGGGGGATCAATTCCTCAAATATGCAAGGAAATCTAATTTAACTTTGGAACCTTATTCATTTAAATAAGTCATATTCCTTGTCTCCTTAATTCTTTGAAAATGATGCATCATAATGTTTGGCTAGCTTGCTAAGCCTTGTTCAACTAATTACTTCCAATGAAATTGACCATAAAATACCTATTTTGGGCTCATTCAAATATATGTCTGAATTAGTCCATGGATTAGAATAGAATGCCCATTTGCAATCAAAAAATTTAGGGCCAAGGATTGGTTCTAGTGTATGTCTTATTTCCTTGGATATGTTTTTCTTCAAGACTTTCCCATTTTCATCTACTTCATGTAATGTTTAGTATTGACTAATTGTCATCTTTGATGACTCTCCAACTAATTAGATTCAACCATGTTGATAACGATAGCCAATTGTGGTTTTTCTCCACTTACCCCTTACCAATAGGGGAATGTAAACGTCATAAAAACCTCTATATCAATTTTCTATTCAAGATAATGATTATCGTGTAGTCTCATTTTTATGCAAAGACAATGAAATTGTAGGTTTATTTTTATGTTACTCACATATTAAAGCATTCAAATAAAGACAATAAAATTGTAGGTTGATCTGATAATAAGGAATTATTAGATGTTGATCATTTTCATTTTCATTTGCATCCTTCTTTTTGAATTTCCTCACCAAGTCACCCTCTCTAAGACTACTCACTAATTAATGAATAACACAAAATTATATTTCATCAATGAATACTACCTCGATGGGCATATGAAACTTTCTATAATTAGTGGGGATCCACTAGATATATTAGAATAATGGGTTATGGAGTTGTTTGGAAATGTTAGAAAAGGTGTTTCCCACAAGCTCACTTTTCGCAATTCAAAAGCACTAGCAATTTGGGACCCTAGAAAAATGTTTTGGGTTGCCACTGTGAAGACGTTCAATATTATCTCATACTAATATGGCCTCTTCCTTTTATATGCAAATAATACTTAAAGAAACCAAAGGAATATATTGTTGGAAATGCTTTCATTGATCTGTCAAAAGTGGACAAGGTCGTCATTGATGCCAAAGAGTTTAAGGTGGAGATTGTTGGAATATATTATCATTGATGTCAAAGGTGGTTACTCGAGATTTTTTATCATTGTCATTGATTTCAAAGATGTATGAGAGATTGTTGCTAAGAAACATGAATACATTCAAGACATTGTATTTTGGATAAGATGGAGAAATCATTGAATATTTTGTGTTGAGTAAATAATTCTTTATTAGGTCAAATATAAAGCATAAAATAAAATAAACTATTTAGATTAAAAGGCCAATTCATTAGAATGTAAGGGAAATGACTATGATTAAAAGGAAAAATATATAATAAGGAGCAACGATTTTATAAAGGTCTACCATGATATGTTTAGAAGGCGGTTGATCTCCTAATATTCCTAGCACCTCACCTTGAGAGGATCAAAACCAAAACTAAATGTTGGCCGACTACCTAGACTATTCATCCATAATGACAAGAAGTAAATTCACATTAAATGAGCCAACCAGGACAAAGACTTATATCAAGCACTCAAAGCATATTTAAATAACTTAATCGCCCAAAGTTAAAAATAATAAAAATAAATAATAGAATGTGCATTGATTAGCTTTACAAAGGAAGTGATTAATATTAAAGTGAAGAGCATCAATTTTCATTATAAAAAAGCAATGATCAAGATGGGGATAATAAAGGAGAAAGGTAATGATTAAATACATAAGATAAAAAGGAAATAATTAATTAATAACAAAGGGTTGTGATTAAAAGAAAACAACGAAGTGATTAAGAAGAAAAGGTCACGTCTCCTTTAAAAGTTGTCTTTACTCAAAGGGATGCCTCCCTTCATGAAATGGATGTCTCCTTTAAATGTTGAAAATGAAGGTAAAACTGTAGTAAAAATGTAGCTTAAAACTTATAAATCCTGTGTAATTGTAGATTCAATTTTAGTATTCTTTGTCACAATCTCTTGTGTATGATTAATCTTGAATTAGATCTATTTTAATGTTGTAGAAAGTAGATAGAAGATTGTAGAAGAAATATAAGATAGAATAGAAAGGACACAATATGTACGTGGAGAAACCCTTTCAGGAAAAAACTCCACCAAAATTGGTCTTGCTTGTATTATTTAACCTTTGATAAGATTACAATAACACTGATTCAATTCTCCTTGATATGCTTCCTTTGCTCTTCAACAAATCTTCTTCACAACCTGCAATATTTTCTCACAAAACTCTCTCATACAATTGCTTCAATAATAGAAAATATTCTTGCTTACAAACTCATAAGAGTTATCAAATATATAATCACAAAGCCTCTTGAGAAAATCCACGCCTAGGGTTGCCAAGTTGAGTTCTCATATGCATGCACAATTCAAACAAGAGTCACCCTCAAAGTTGGTGCCCAACACTGTAGTGTTAACCTCGTAGTTGTCAAAAATATCTCATTCAAGCTCATCCTCAAAGTAGGCACCAAAATTGGGTCCCACTTAATTGAGAATTGCAAATATCTTTTCCATGCAATAGTTGTAACTCAAAGATGCCAACTTGGCTGCCCAAGGTGGGCCCAAGTTAATCTTTGATAATTGAAACATATATGTTACCGATTCATGCAAAACAATATGCATGAATGATTCTCCATTTGTTAACTAAATGTACCCACCTATTATCTGTCCATGCAACTCAAGTCACTGAAGTTAATTAACATGCAACTAAAGATAACTAAAACATAACTGATCTAAACTGAACTGAATTGAATTGAACCTCGTAAACATCAATCCCTATTTTATATGAAATCAACATACATAAATCAAAATCCCTATTTTATAGGAACCTAGGATGCATTTATGAAGTGTACTCAATTCACCAATCAATTAACTGAACCAAGGTGGATCCCACCTCCCATGTGGATGCCCATGTGCTCCTATTTTGTAGGAGCTCTCCCAAGGCGTCCCCACATGCTCCTATTATTTAGGAATAACTACAAATGTCAAATTAAATGTTTATTTCATTCCAAATTAATCTCTTCCTAATCCTAGTGTTGTGGAACACATTCCAAGGACTTAGGAGATACATGAAATATGTTTAGAATGCAATTAAATGGCATCCTATTCCCAAAATTCTCCCACTTGACATTATACATTGCAATTATTCTAAACAAGGAATCATTATTATAAATCAAGTACAAGACTCAAGACCAACGGTATTCCTATACCAACTAATCAATCCATGCCAACTTCAAATGCAACCTGCATAATCATGAAGCTCCAAGAAAATGATTAATACTCAAAACCAAGAGAATTTATCTATAGGAACTAGTTTCGTAAGATAATCTGCAGCATTAATTAAAGTGTCAACTTTCTCAATTAATGCCTTCCCACTCTCAACCATTTCTCGCACAAAGTGATACTGAACATCAACATGCTTAGTACGAGCATGATACATAAGATTTTTGGCTAAACAAATAGCACTTTGACTATCACATTCAAGTCTAATTTTCTTGCAATTAAAACCAATACCTTTCTCAAGTCTCTGTAACCAAACTGCCTCTTTGGAGGCATGTGAAACCACTGAGTGTGTTGAACTCACGTCCAACCAAGGTGTAGGCTTCTAGGTCTTTACTATTGAAAGATATTTTCTTACAAGTAACCATTCCAAATATATCTCTTACCATAAGAGAACTCAAGCCTCACCTATTTCTCCAAGTATCCATGAGGACTTGTAACCAACCAATCCACACCAAACTCCAAATGCAACATAGCACTATCATGAAGTAATCAAGCAAATGATTAATGTACCCAATACATAAGACAACTACACAAGATCAATGTGAAAACTCCAATCATTAATCAAAAACATAAACATGACAACATGATCTAACCATCTCCTCCAAGGAGATCACATGCATCATATCATACATAAAAATCCTAGTCTCAAAAGAACAAGTACCATGCCAAACTCTAAACGCGTATCAAGAGTAAACCATGACATAATAGCAACCACTCTAAACCAAGAAAAAATATTTCCCCAATCACATGAAGATTAACCTTACCAATAATGCATCCACATCATTTCCAACACCTCTCACTAAACTGTGGTACGAGCTACACATGGCATCATGACTACCATCCTCTTCATGAAGATCACTCTTTAACATCAAGCAAAGAGTCATCACTAACATTTTTACATGAAATGATCAATGCATGATTACCGTCATTCGAGGATTCCTCTGTAGAAGAATAAAAACTATTTTTCTTGTTCTTACAATCCTTCTTCACATGTCCTGGTTTCACACAGTTCCAAAACTTTACCTTACTCCATCCTTCTGACTTACCCTTCCCTTCCTTGTCTCCCTCAGGATCCTTTTTCTCAGGCCTACCTTTTACAAACAAGGCATCTTGGATTTCTATTTTAGACTTCCTCTTCATCTCCTCTTATAGGAGAGTAAGAATTATATTGTCCATCTTCGGATCTCTCAATGTTTTAGTTATCTTCAGTTGAATGTTAGTTAACTTCAGTGACTTGAGTTGCATGGAAAAATAACAAGTGGATACATTCAGTTAACAAATGGAGGATCATTCATGCATATTGTTTTGCATGAGTCGGTGACAAATATGTTTCAATTAACAAAGATTAACTTGGGCGCACCTTGGGCACGCAAGTTGGCATCTTTGAGTTACAACTATTGCATGGAAAATATATTTTCAATGCTTAGTTAAATGGGACCTAGTTTGGGTGCCTACTTTGAGGATGAGCTTGAATGAGATATTTTGACAACTATGAGGTTAACACTTCATTGTTGGGCTCCAAATTTCAGGGAGACTCTAGTTTAACTTGTGCATGCAAATGAGAACTCAACTTGGTAACCCTAGGCATGGATTTTCTCAAGAGGCTTTGTGATTATATATTTGATAACTCTTATGAGTTTGTAAGCAAGAATATTTTCTATTATTGAAGCAATTGTATGAGAGAGTTTTGTGAGAAAATATTGTAGGTTGTGAAGAAGATTTGTTGAAGAACAAATGAAGCATATCAAGGAGAATTAAATCAATGTTATTGTAATATTATCAAGGGTTAAATAATACAAGCAAGACCAATTATGGTGGAGTTTTTTCCTGAAAGGGTTTCTCCATGTACATACTGTGTCCTTTCTATTTTGTATTATATTTCTTCTACAATCTTATGTCTACTTTCTACAACATTAAAATTGATCTAATTCAAGAATAATCATACACAAGAGATTGTGACAAAGAATACTAAAATTGAATCTATAGTTACATAGGATTTACAAGTTTTAAGCTACATTTTTACTACAGTTTTACCTTCATTTTCAACAATTAAAAGAAAACAACGAAGTGATTAAGGAGGAAAGGTCATGTCTCCTTTAAAAGTTTTCTTTACTCAAAGGGATGCCTTCCTTCATGAAAAGGCATAAGTGGGATATAAAGAGTGGAAGATAGGTGAGTTTAAAAATAACAATTCAAAAAATATTATGTGAATAAAAGCATATCTAAAGGAAGAAAAAGAGCAGAAAATGAAGTCTAATTTTGATGTGTTCCAATAGAAAGAATGTGTGATTAAACATAGAGAAGAATTTTAATTATATATTTTTCTAAGTAAAAGAGCATATTGAAAAGACATAAAGATGTAGAAAATTATGTGGAAATAATGTCATGATTATGATAAGATGTGAGAAAATAATTAGTACATAGATTGGATCAAATTTTTAAATAAATATTGTGCATGATAGTGATTAAATTGGAAGGAAGATTGTGCATGACAGTAATTAGATTTGTGAAAGAAGGTTATTATGTGGATAGTGATCAGATTTGGAAGAAGGATAATAGGTGAGTTGTAATCAGATTTGCGAGAGGAATATCCTGTAAAGAAACACTATATCAGCCATTGAAGGACTAGGAGGTTGGAGCCTCTTGCTAGGTTGGAGCTCAGTTTGTGTGGGGGTTTGAGCCTCCAATAGGTTGGAGCCTCTTGCTAAGTTGGAGCTCAATTTGTGTAGAAATTGGAGACTTTAATAGTAGATTAGAGCCTACAAGAAGAAGAAGAAGAAGATTAATATATATAAGCAATATTTTTCTGTGGTTTTCTCCCACAAGGGTTTCCACATAAATCATGTGTTCTCTTTATGTTCTTAATTGCTAAATTTTGCATGTGTAGTTATTGTGATTGATTAAGTTTTGAGAAGTAAAATATTGTTTGATATTGATTCATCCCCCTCTTAGTATTGCTTTGTGCTCATCATACATCTCATCTCATTTTCTACTGGGGTAGTGGTATATGCTTGTATTTTCTTGAAAGGAAAGGTTGGGCAACATCTATAGCCATGTCAACCTCACTACATGATGAGGTAGGTGATGGTAGAGATTTTGTGGGCTACATGTTCTAGATAAAAATAGATCTCACTAATTTAGGATTACAAAAGGATTTGGAGGTTATAATGATTTTGTATTAGCAAATCAAGTTCTAGTTCACTTGGGTCCACAAGAATGGGTATCTAATAATGAGTTACACATTTTGACCAAACTTGATATTGAAATCAACATTTTTCACCAAATCTTCACTTTCTTACACCTATAGCAGCTAAACCATTAAGAATTTGAAGATGAATCAAATTAGTAGTTTGTGAGATTTTATGTGTAGATTCTATTTTTTTTTTTTAAATTAAAAAATAAATTGTGAATCTTTTTTATGTAATTTTTAATAATTTGTTTTTTCTATTAAACAACATTTTTTAAAAGTGATGCTTCCTTTGGACCTCATAACTTTTTTTATAGACAAGATACAATTCTAATTTTTAAAATATAGATTTGTCATACCAATATCTAGTGCATGGATATTTTTTCATAATTGTTTGTTACATATTTTTTTTAATTAATTTTCCAAGTCAGAGTAATTATAATTTGGATAGAGGTGTACTTTAGTCTGCATAACTTTTTTTGCATGCATTTGAATTATCTTATTCTTCTTTTGTTGGAATAAGGACATCAATACCTAATGCACATGTATGTTTTAGAATTTTTTTCTCTATTTTCCTATTTTTTCATATGTGTGAAACAAAGAACTTGATGTTCATTGAAAAACTTACATTCACAAGAAATACCAAATAAATATAATAATCAAATTAAATATATTTAAAATTATACTTTTTGGGAAGTTTATAATAAGGGCTACATACTTACAAAATATAAATTTTAAATGAATTCATTTGATCGCCCAAAATGTAAATCAAAAGTGGTTTTTTATTAGCATTTTGATAGGTGTAGAGGAGACTCCATTATAGGTATGGTTTAAAACTAGCGAGGGAGGTTCTATCCAAGGGGGTTTGATCTAAGGGGGTTTGATCAAACCCTCTTTAATTAAAATCATTTAAATCAAACTTTTAAAGTCTTAAATCATTATATTTTCCAAAAATATATGATTTCAAGCAAAAATCAGGATGTCTCAAAAAGTGTAACCCATTATTATGGCAACACCGATGATCTATATTTTTCCTTCATAGAAAAGCAATCACAACATGAATATGCAAGCCACCTTGAAAATGAATTGTTGAAGTATCTAGAAGAGCACATTCTCTATGGAGAATATGCATTCAAAATATGGGACCCAAAATTGATATTACATGTCTTAAGCTTCTTACACCCCCAAAATACGAGATTTGATATAGTGACAAAATCACCGAACCTAAGATCTCCAACTATTTGGTATGAGCCATGGTTTGATGTGCCTTAATTTATTTAGAGTATTTCATTCTCTATTTTAGAGGTTTAAAAATGTACTAATTTCATAGAACTTGGTTTGTATTTTCCACTTAAAAATAATTACATTCTTAGAGATTTTTTTATAAGAAGATTGGATGGCTTGAGATATGCCACATGAAAATTTGAAATTCCAAGATATATTATTGATGATCAATTCATCAACATATGGTATAAGTAAGATCATCATTTTCCACATGTGGTTGCTTACTTTTGGATAACCTTTTTAAAGAGATCTCACTATTCAAAATGAAAACAACAAAAAAATGAAAGATTCAAATAGTCTAGACAATTACAAATAACAAACAAACAAATAACAATTGTAATTGTGATCCTACTTCCATTGCCTATTCATATTCTTCAACCTATTTTTGTCTCATTTTAACACTGTTTTAGTTTGTTTTACCCGATATGTGACTGAGAACGCTGTGTCATGTGGAATGCCAAGAGCATGAGTGGTTACATCATCTCTGAATATCTATAGTGAGACTTAGCCAATAATTAATCAATTAAAAATTAGAATTCAAAGTGTTTTTTTTTTTCAAAATTTAAACAAAACCCATTAAAACTCTATGAAACTGAAACTACTATAAGTATTCAAATAATCCCTCAAAAGAATGAACGTTAGGATTATGAAATCCTTCAATCTTTTTGGTCTATGTTAAAATAGTAATATCACGACTACAAAATTTAAAGTTGTTAGCAAATGGAATAAGGCGGTGATGTTGCGTGTATCGTGGTTTGTGACTTAATAGAGAGATTCATTTTTCTATTTATTGCAGAGATTATAGTTTTATTTTATTTTATTAAAATAGTCTAATCATTCAATGCAAATATTTACAACATATAGAAAATAAATTTAAATAAAAAAATTATTTTTTAATTTTTTAATTTTAGAAGTTCAAATATTATTTTTAATAATTAATAAAAATAATAATTTATTAGATATATTGAGTTTGTTTCTTTGTTTTTAGAATTTTATTAAATATTTTTAATAGTAAAATTTGTATAGTGGAAGATTTAATAATAGAAATTTGTGTTAAGTTAGACTCATTTTTAAATCCATTCTTTATTTTTACTTATATTCTATAAGTTCTATCAGGTTTTGGCTATATTATTGGATATATTTTGTTCATAGTTATAGTTATTTACTGGTTACAAATAAAATATTTTAAATAAAACAATTATTAATGACATAAATTGTTATTTATAATATTAGTTATGACTTATAATTGAATATGGCCTATTGTTGTTTACAGGTGTAGAATTTCCCACTAGAGGATATTTATTTCAAAATATTTATAGAGGTATGTATCATTGAAGTTTCTCATATTAATACAATTTCAAAATTTTGTTAACTCGACATGTTTAAATTTGTTGGAGTACAGTTAACACTAAGAGGAAAGGGTGGGGGGTGAATCAGTGTTAACAATCAAATTAATTCTTTTATCTCTTTTAATAATTTTCAAATCATGAATGAACTTATGCAATAAAAATAAAATGAATAGATAATGAACAAACACATATAAAATATTGACACATAGATTGTCTTGAGTGGAAACCCTCCTAGGGAATAAAACCACTCGAACTTGGCCTCACTGGCTAATTTGTCTCAATGACAATGATGCTATCTCACTGATAGTCTTTTGAAATGTACATGTATGAAGTAATTGTAAATACAGAGTTGATCTCTATTTCAAAAATTGCATACTTTGTTCTGTCATGACCTCAGAATCAGAGTAAAAAAATTTAACTACACAAAACAATATATTGCCTTTCTGAAAATATATATTTCGTTCCTTTTAAAAAATATCTCATCATTTTGAATGTGTGTATAGTAAAGTATTTAACATGTTCTTTGTTCTCAAAAACAAAAATGAGAAAACCGAAACTGAAACTGCCATCCTCAAGCTGTTAAACAACTGTTCCTTAACAAACAACTGTAACTTGTGTGTTCCACGAACAAATGTAAATAAGAAAACTAACTGTCTGTATGCATTTTAATCCTTAATCACAAACTGCTTTTGTGCTCTTGTTCAAAATAAATATTTACAAACATATGAAACATCATTTTGTAACAGACCCATCATCATTTGCACCGCAATAAAATAAACTAAACAACGGTTCAAGATTAATGATAATTTTTAGTCATTGCCATATCTAAAAAAAAAAAAACCATTAGATTTAAGGAACAAAACCACCTGTTCAAACTTGCTTGAAGACATTCTCCTCATCACTTCCATACCCAATTCTTGTAACTAAAAAATAAACCGCTTATAGATCTTAACTGTCAAAACTGCATATGCCATCGATTCTTCCAGGCCTAAGGCCCAAAGTCGGATATCATAAAAATGCTTTGTATTTACCAAAACAAAATTACATTTAGGGCACAACTGATGACTTTTATCACATTGAAACATCATTGTGTTTTTCACATGTTAACAAACTTTCTCCATCGAATCCTAGCTTGCCTGAAACCACAATGCTCATCGAAGCTTTTGATTTTGACATAATGTCTTTTCAAGTCCGAGTATTATGATGGGAAAAATTTCCATTCAAAAAAAAAAAATCTCCCTTGACAATGTAATGATCACATTATCTTTTTAGTCAATGCAAAACCATAAAATCATAAGTATGTCGGTAATAATCACCATGTACATGTGGACAATAAACCATACTTTGCAAGGACTTTAAATAATGCCAAATAACATGTGTCGGTCCACCTTAGATTAATCAACTTCCATAATCAAGGTAAATATGCTAAGATCAATCATTGATCAATATATTGATCAATGATGGATGAATGTAATGCAAGTTCAAGACCCAAATATCACTATATAATCCAACACCAAAATCAATGTGCCACTATCAATATAAATCATTGATCAATAATAGATAAATATAATCCAAGTATTATGTCCCCATATGCTGCCTCAATAGAAAATATCAAAACTGCCTTTGTGACCAAACAATAGAATGAAGCCTGTAATGCCCCGCCACGTAACCCTAGAGGAAGTTGCAATTAACTACTCAAACGCACCAATTTTTTTGTTTAAAGTACAATTAACATGCAAGTTCACTACCCATTGCCAACAACCTCTAAGGTTACGAGACTGAGATTACTTTAAAACCCAAATAAAAACCATGATTGAATCCATAACATTTATCTACTTAAGAAATTAAGAACACATACATTCCATACATGATAAATTACATCATAACAATAAGATATACAATAGAATTTAATATAACAATAATTTGACAAGAATATTACATCTCTCATTCCCTGAATGAGGTAGCACCAATAAGCATGATTAAAAATTACAACTTCCACCTCGATTACAATGAGGGGTAATAAATTACAAGATTCAACTGAAATGAATAAAAGCATGAAAAGTAATTGGATCCCATGAGCTCTCCAACTAGAAATCTCATCAACATGATCAAGAAGAGAACCCAACGGAGTAAGGTGCACGTTCCACCCAACCAAGTGGTACCCAAAGGCCCACCCCCCGTACTAGGAGATAGTAACATGGATTCCTATACAAGACCATCTACCTCTAGACACAAGCTAAACATAATTGAACTTAATCAAATACAAATACATCACTTACGCAATGGTTACAATGCTTCCAAAGTTAATTAATCAATTGAATCACTGATACAAACATACTATTGACTTAGGAGAAGTGTCATCACAATGTTACATGGGATATCCTGGTAAGTCTTCCTAGGCCCCGACCCCCATCTCGGGATATCTTGGAAACCTCTAACGACTCCCGACCCCTCATGCAAACCAATACAGAATCAGTTATCTCTTGTAGAGACAAGATAACGATCTTGCCATTCTAGGCCTTCTCGTCTCATCCCAAGTCTATACAAGCCCTTGTGTCCATGAGTGAGGCACACTTATTCTTATTAAGTGTACCTATTCTTCTAATAAGTTTAATTTCATTATCACTGGATTAACTAACTTGCAACAAGTTTCCCTGGCACCACTTTGTGTGTCGGCCCTCATTGCAAGCCACTCCTCTAAGACAACACATGGAAAAACTCCACAACCCAAGGGTACACTAGTACGACCTAAGGATATTAAATCCCTATCCAAAACATAAAGTCCACACACCCCATTTGTGGTAACTGGGTAATTAACTGGATACAAATCTACGCACTACTCAAGACAATTCAAATGTTGAATTTCATAATACGACAACCCCAACAATTTAAACACCCCATTTGGAAGACTTATTTGTTGGGGGATACAAATTTGGTTTTGTCATCAAGATATGCATCTAAGACAATAGTGCCTTAGTGATTTCAATCCAAAATCACAACAAAGACACAACCAACAATGCCATAAAGAGAAAACAGGCATAGTTGATCCCCCATTGATCCTCTGAGAGAAGTGAATGCAAAACATAAAACAGATTCAGCACAAAAAAATAACCATGAAAGAAAAAAATGATGACACACAGATATACGTGGGGAAAACCCTTTCGGGTAAAAAACCCCACCTCCAAAACATTCAGCTCACTTGTATTATTCAATAACTAAAACGGTTACAATACAAACACAAAGCTATGCTCTTCAGGATATTACATCTTGTTTATCTGGAGAAGGAATAAAGGCTACACAAAACAGAATCATCACACAATTACAATGTCCTCATGACATACTATGTAGATTCCCTTCAGCTCCTCTCAAAAGACTATCACAGCCAGCCTCATGGCTAGCCCAGCCTCTTGGCCTCACAGGTTCACATCTTATCAGATCTGAGAGTCAAAGTGTTCACTGTTGAACAACTCGAACACTCTCAGCCTCTCTCTGATATCGCTCATCTTCTGTCTCGTATTGCATACAAGATTATTTATAATCTTACACCATGTGCATACCTGTTCAGCCCAACCCTACCTGCAATGGTCAATAGGATAATAAATCTCCTATCTGCAAGCACCTATACTTCATTGATAACGTGCATCGCTTACACAACCGCATCGAGCCACACAATCATTAACTTAGCCTAGATGCGTCTGTCAACCTTCCATCAATAATACAACTCTATCACAATCAAGAAATAACTCTCTGGCCAATGGGATCACAAAGAATCTGCCATATGTCACCAAATAAATCACTATCACACTTTGATTGTCAGTCCAGGTCGATCAATCGAGCTCCGAGCTCACCCGAGCCCCTACCGCGCTACCGCAGCCTAGACAAATACGCCTCACAGTATGGCGGTAAGCCATCCAAGCTCCTTCGAGCTTTGGCACTGAGTCCAAATTGGTCAAACTCTGCCCCGAGCTCATTCAAGCTCCTACCGCGCTACCGCAGCACTGTTGGACCCACCTCGCAGTATGGTGGTAAACCTGTTCGAGCTCGCCTTCGAACTCCACCGCGCTAACGCTGGGCTTTGCTTTGCCCATCATGGTATGGCGGTAATCGCGAAACCGATCATCAACGGTCTCTTTGCGCTACTGCAGAGACCATCAAGTCTCACTGCGGTAGGGCGGTAACCGCTCTAGCAGATCGCCAGTGGTCTTACCACAGCCACCGCGGTCAGCCATCTCACTGGCCATGGTATGGTAGTAACCGCCAGCCAGGCCACTAGCAGTCTTATCGCGACCACTGCGGTCAGCCATTACACTAGCCGCGGTATGGCGATAACCACCAGATGGCCGCTGCCAACCAACCGCCAATGGTTTATCGCGCCCACCACAGCTTAGAAAACAAGTCACGCGGTAGGGTGGTAACTGCCACCTTGAACTACCGCTGTTATCGTCGCTAACCGTGCTACCGCTAGGCAAAGAGAAGACTATCGCGGTATAGCGGTAACACTGCCCAACCGCCAGAAAGATAAAGACTGGCCCACGGTAAAACAGTAAATCGCACAACCGCGCCACCAAGGCAACCCTACAGCGATATAATGGTAAAGGCAAGAAACATGGAGAAAACGACCAAGCCTTTAAGGAAGAACTAGAATGTTGAGGCATAAATTTTTCAACATTATTAACCCCTACTAAACAATTTTCCCCAAAGCGAAAACAAAAGAAATTTACATTTAAAAAGGGAAATTAAATAAGAATTAAATCTACTTTGGATTTCCTAAATCCACTTCCTTTAATAAATTTCAATAGTTTATTACCTCAATAAAGCTAATTAATAATGTCTCTTTCAAACAAAGGATGAAATTTAAACCAAATATTTAATTTCCTTAATTTCTTTTAATTCATAATAATAAAAGAAAGACAATTACTTCTTCTAATTAGAATATAACATTTTAAGGAAATACCATTTCTTCATTTCCAAATAAATCATTTGAAAATCAATTAATTCATCTATTAAACACATTATTTGAAAATCAAATATTTTTTCTTTCAATATATATTATTTAAAATAAATCCATGAGTTCGACTATTGCATATTAATTTAAAATTTTCCCAATTACATTTAAAACCTACTATTATTTAAATTGATAGTTTAATATATAAACACAACTATATATAGATATTTAATAATATACATATATATATATACACATATATATATATATTATTAATTATATATATTAATATTTTAATATTATAAATATAATATAAAATTTTAATATATATTTTATTAAATTTATATATATTAATATTATATAAATTTAATATTAAATATTAAAAATAAATATATATATTTTTTTTGTGAAAAAAAGAAAAATAGCACGAATTAGGGTGCGGATTTTTATTGAACCACGCACCAAGAATAAGTGGGGCGACCGTGTTTACACAGCTGAACCCCCATATGGGGTCGACTGCGTTTAAACGCAGTCGCACCCCATTAATGGCGCGATTGTGTTTAAACACAGTCGAACCCTGTATGGACAACGCAACTGTGTGGGGCACACTGGGCGCAGCTTCCCCACAACACCTCCCATGGGGGCAGCTATGGGGTGAGCCCCAAGTGACCCCCCCCAAACTTGCAAAAAAAAATTAATAATAAAAAAAAACTCTCAAAAACCTTTGCGGATTTTAAATTCGCCATTTTTTAACAAGGGCATAATTTTTTTTATATTTCTATTTTGAACAGCATAACACCAAAATGAAAATATATATTTATATGTATATATCCCAATATATATATATATATATATATATATATATATATATTTAAATACCCACATATGAAATTTACAAACTTAATTGAGCAAATAATTTCTAAAATAGATCATTTACAGTCATATTTTTTATTTTTTTGTTGAGAAAAATCATTTGAAAACAGAGGTTTAAGAATTTACTACAAGATTTAACATGGGTTTTCCATCAAAATTTATTTTTGAGTTTACCAAAACATGATTTGCAAACAACATATCAAATATATATATTTTTTTCAAAAAACATAATAAATTAAATAAAATGAACCTAGTTTCCAAAAGCTTGAGAGGATGCCAAATGGTGCACTGATTCTTTCACAGATTCTAGCTCCTTCCAACCAAATCAACAAAGCTTCTCCACAATTCCAATAAAAAACCAGCAACCAAAAATCTTCTTCTTCCTCCTTCCTTCCTTCCTTTTTTTTCATTTTCTTAACCTCCATGGTTAAAAACCTAAACTCCATGAAAAATATCTCTTTCAACCACCCACCATAAATTTTTGAAAACAAAACAGTAAATATCTTCAAATTTCAAATTTTTGCATTCAAAATTTTCAAAAATGCAAATTAAAACCTTTTTCAATTTTCAAACTAAATTTCTATCAATTCCAAAATAACTTAATTCAAATCAATTAATTTAATTAATTCAATAAAATAAATATAATCTAAGATTAAATTATTTTATTAATTAAATTAAATTAATTAATTAATTAAATAACATCTTCTAACATAATAACCAGATTAATTTAATAAACAACATAAATACTTAATGCCATTTAATTATATTTTTCAACTTGCAATTAAATAATATCAAAGCAAATTGAACAATATTAAAACAACCGAATCCGACTTAAAACTAACGTCACATTATGACCAAGATGATGACTTGACACGAAAAACCTAGATACTATCTCCCAATCAAATATCATTGGGTAATGGACATGCTCAAACCTGTGAAACCAGGTGGAGTCGATGTCCTATACCTGTAAACCTGCGAACAAAGAGTATATCGAACATGTATATATCATAATAAAGCACACCATGAAGAGGAAATCATGGAATCACAGGGCGCTCGCAAGCAAGTGGTGCAATTCCGTCCCCTTCACCAATACAGTGTCACAAAACTAACAAATCTGGCATCATTAATCTAATCAAAAGCATAAAACAACATTAATTCAAATATCCACAATGCTAATCTAAAGCACATCGTAATGATAATATCGGAATAAAATACCATCACATCAAAATATAACATCACATCGCTTTACAGTTAGCGATCAAATAGTAACCGAGTACCATAGTCAAAGTACCAACAGAAAATAAAACATAACAAAGAAAACATTGTTCGATCAAAAGAGCAAAATGGAGGGGTGCTACATCCTCCCCCCCTAGGGTCAAGCTTACTCCTGGAATCCTGCAAATAAATAGGGATAGAGCTCCCTCATTCTAGTTGCATCTTCCCAAGTGGATGGCGTATCATCCCTAGGATCCCACTGGACCCTAACCTGATCAATATCTCACCCGCGAAGAGCGAGCGTTCTGCGCTCTGTTACGTCCACGGGCTCCAAAGCCAACTGCTCATCCTCTACCTATAAAGCATTCCAATCAAGGACATGAGGAATGTCTGGATTGTATGGTCGAAGAATTGAAACATGAAATACATCGTGAATACGCGAGATACTGGGTGGTAAAGCAAGTCGGTAAACAACTGAACCAATCTTCTCGAGTATCTCGAAAGGTACGACAAAGCGAGGTGCTAACTTAGAGCCCTTCCCATAATGGATTGGACTCTTTTGCGGACACACCCGCAAAAAGACTCTATCACCAATAGAATATTGTCAATCCACCCTATGCGCAGTTGCATACTTCTTCTACCTATCTTGAGCTGCCACCAAATGCTCTCTAAGTCGAACCACTTGTTGTTCCATATCCTGCAACATCTCTGGACCCAAAATTACTCTATCCTCCAGTCGATCCCAACTCAAGGGAGTGTGACATGGTCGCCCATACAATGCCTGGAATGGAGGCATGCTGATAAAACTCTGGAAACTGTTATTATAGGAGAACTCTACCAAATAGAGATAATCTTCCCATCGCGTCTGTTGGTCCATCACATATATACACAACATATCCTCAAGGATCTGATTGACCCTCTCAATCTATCCATCTGTCTCTGGGTGATAAGCTGAATTGAAGTTCAACTGTGTCCCCATCGCATGCTGTAATGAAATCCAAAGAGTTGAGGTGAACACTAGATCCCTGTCAGAAATAATCTGATGCAAAATACCATGTAACCTCACTATGTCCTCCATGAACACTCTGGCTATGGATGATACATTATAAGAGGAGCGTATATGTGAAAAGTGTGCCACCTTCGTCAACCTATCAACTATCACCATAATTGCATCATGTCGTCTCGAAGAGTTGGGTAAATCAACAATGAAATCCAATGAGATTATATCCCACTTCCACTCTGGTACTAAATGGGATTGCAAAAGCCTTGCTGGATGCTGGTGTTCAACCTTTACCCACTGACACTCTAGAAATCTTGAAACATAATCTGCAATATCACGCTTCATTCTTGGCCAGAAATACAACTGACATAGATCTACATGCATCTTTTTCACCCCTGGATGGGTTGAATAAGGTGCATGGTGTGCCTTAGTCATAACCAAGGTGCGAAGATCACCTGATGAAGGAACGTATATGCATCCCATGTGCCTCAATATCTCATTTGGATCTAGAGAATATCCCGAATACCTACCCTCAAGAGGTCTACCTGCCTCTATCTATGTCCTAACCTTCTGATACCAACTATCTGGTGGAAGGGCAAAAAGAATCCGACTCTGCAAATCTAAAACAAGTGTCAACTCAGATATCTCATGTCTCCATCTACTAAGTGCATCAACTACAACATTCTCTTTCCCCTGGATATACTTCACTTCGAAGTCATATTCATAGAGAAACTCCATCCAACACCTTTGCCTAACATTAAGGTTGGGTTACTTGAAAATATACTGAAGGCTCCTATGATCACTGTGCAACTCAAACCTATGGCCAAGAAGGAAATGTCTCCACCTCGTCAATGCATGAACAACTGCTGCCAACTCAAGGTCATGTGTAGGGTAGTTCAGCTCATGATCCTTGAGCTTCCGTGACTCATATGCAATGACATGACTCTCATGCATCAACACTGCTCCTAATCCCTCCAAGGACGTATCTGTACAAACTACAAATTCCCTAGTCGGATCAGGTATCACAAGTATTGGTGCACTAGTCAGCTTCTCCTTAAGATTTTGAAACACTGCCTTGCACTTCTTTGACAACACAAACCTTTTCCCTTTCCTCTGAAGGGAGGTGATAGAATACCCTATCCTCAAAAATCCCTGCACAAAATTCCTGTAATAACTTGCTAACCCCATAAAGTTACGTATCTCTGCCACATTCATGGGCGCAAGCCAATCTGAGATCGCTTGGATCTTTGTAGGATCCACTGAAATACCTTCCCCTGAGATTACATGACCAAGGTACTGGACCTCAGTCTTGAAGAATTCACACTTCGATAGGTTAGCATAAAGCTGATTATCCCGTAAGCATTGTAATACCTGCCGTAAATGTTCTTCATGCTCTTTCACTGTTGTAGAGTATATTAAAATGTCATCAAGGAACACAAAGACAAATCTATCTAAGTACGTACGAAATACCCCGTTCATCAAACTCATGAACATAGAGGGTGCATTCGTCAACCCGAATGGTACTACTATGAACTCATAGTGACCATATCACGTTCGAAATGTTGTCTTATGTATGTCAAAGTCAAAGATACGAAGTTGATGATATCTTGACTTAAGATCAATTTTTGAAAAGATTGTGGCACCCTTGATTTGATTGAATAGATCATCAATTCTAGGAAGCGGATATTGATTCTTGAAAGTCACTTTGTTCAACTGTCGGTAATCAATAGATAATCAAAGTGAACCATCCTTCTTCTTCACGAAGATAATTGGTGCCCCCCATGGAGAAACACTAGGGTGAATGAAGCCCTTTGCTAACAACTCCTCAAGCTGCAAGCGAAGCTCTTTCAACTCCTAGGTGGTCATACAATAAGGAGCTCGTGAAATGGGTTTCAACCCAGGTACAAGGTCTATCTTGAAGTCCATGTCTCTCTAAGGTGGCATCCCTAGAATCTTATCTAGAAAGAAATTGAAATACTCCTGAAGAATGGGGTGACTATCAAGAGATACTTTCTCTTCTCCATCCCCTAAATTCAAATCATCCACTGTAATAGTGAATAATTGACAACCCTAACGCACACACCTCCTCAACTGTATAACTGAGATGACTCTCAAGGAAATCGGCCTCTGAACTCCCACTATCTCTACTCCTCTGCCAGATGCATCAATGCATCGAATCGACTTGCGTCGACAATCAATGACTGCACTATGGGCCTCTAACCAGTCCATCCCTATGACAATGTCATAAGAACCCAAAGGAATAACTCGGAGGTCCATAGTAGTATGGAGAGGTCCAACCTCCAATCTACAGTTTGGTACAAGATAATGTGATGCGACTTTCGCACCTGAGGCTAACTCAACCTACCACCTATCAACTTGCCTTACTACCCCCAGTCTACATCGCATCATGATGAAAGAAGAAATGAAAGAGTCTAACACTCCAGAATCAAACAAAATGGTAACTAGGTTACCCAACAACATACCAAATGTCTTGACGATGGTACCCTGATGCTCTGCATGGCGATTATCAACCACTGTGAAAACATGACGCCCTTTGCTTGCATCCCCAATTATCGGCTCAGATGCTGTTGGTCCCTGTGAAAATCCAGATGTTCCCATGTTAGGACACATTCTAGCTATATGACCCTGCGAGCCACATGCAAAGCATCCAATACCTCTACCATAGCCCCTGCCTCCAGGTGGTGCGATAGACTGTTGCGCACTACCCCTGAAAGTGGATTGAGAACTCTGCATTGGCTGCTCAAAACTGAAGCATTTCATACGCCTCCAGTTCCTATCCCCCTGCCTCTGTTGGAAACCTTTATGTTTCCCCTATGAAACCTATTGCTACTGACCACTCTATGAAGGTCCCTGCTGAGCCCTAGGAGGTGCATCTCTCTGAGTCTGACCTCCTTGAGCACTAGACCCTACTGCTGAATTGTTGCCGATTCGAACACCCATGTGGCCTCCCAGTGCCATGGCTAGATTCTCCTCTACTAGACATGCTTTCTCCACCACCATCTCCATGGTTTTGGGTTTGAAAACCCTCAAACCTCTGTTAAGACGAGCATTCAAGCCCCTAACAAAGTGGTGAACCAACATCCCCTCATCGTCTCCTATGCCTGCAAACTGCTTAAGCTCGTAGAAGCGTTGCTCATACTGCTCAACTATCAAGGCTAACTGATGCAAGGCGTGAAACTCATCGCCTCGATAGTGACACAAGTGCTCGGATAGGAAACGAGCTTTGAATCGCTCTAGAAAAATCTCCCAAGACACTGAGTTAATATCTATATGGAGCTTCTGCTCCTCCAGCCTCCACCATGTGGATGTGAACCCTCATAGATGCATTATAGTGTAGTACGCTTTGGTATTGTTGCCATAAGGGTACATAGCAAAGCACCTATCGAGGTCTATAAGCCAAGTCTCAGCCTCTAACCCAGTGCCTGCTCCATCATACAATGGTGGATGTGCCCTGAGTAAATCTCTCATATGCACCTCTGACTAAGATGGAACTTCCCTCTCACTAGGATTACCCTGAACCTTGGCCTACCTCTGACCAAGGAGCGTCAATGCCTCCTCAAGTGCTCTGTGCGCAGCCTCGATCCCTAGAGGATTCTGCTGTCGATCACTGCCCCCTGGGGAATTCTGCGATGCCTGATGTTCTTCCTAATTTGGAACAAGTGAAACATGAGGAGGAGAGTCATGCTGACTCCCATCGCGACCGCCTACATGGCCATGTCCTCGCCCTCTACCTCTTCCACGTCTGGCAGGCATAATCCTGTATAGACACACCAAGGTATTAGGTAAGTTACACAACTAAAATCTTAATGGGTTCATCATAATCCTAGAGTACCCAGTGTTTAAACTCAAGCTCTGATACCATGTGTAATGCATGTGTAATGCCCCGTCACGTAACCCTAGAGGAAGTTAAAATTAACTACTCAAACACACCAATTTTTTTTGTTTAAAGTACAATTAACATGCAAGTTCACTACCCATTGCCAACGACCTCTAAGGTTATGAGACTTTGATTAATTTAAAACCCAAACAAAAACCATGATTAAATCCATAACATTTATATACTTAAGAAATTAAGAACACATACATTCCATACATGATAAATTACATCATAATAGTAAGAGATACAATAGAATTTCATATAACAATAATTTGACAAAAAGATTACATCTCTCATTCCCCGAATGAGGTAGCACCAATAAGCATGATTAAAAATTACAACTTCCACCTCGATTACAATGATGGGTAATAAATTACAAGATTCAACTGAAATGAATAAAAGCATGAAAAGTAACTGGATTCGACGAGCTCTCCAACTGGAAATCTCGTTAACACGATCAAGAAGAGAACCCAATGGAGTAAGGTGCATGTTTCACCCAACCAAGTGGTACCTAAAGGCCCACCCCCCGTGCTAGGAGATAGTAACATGGATTTCTATACAAGACCATCTACCTCTAGACACATGCTAAAACATAACTGAACTTAATCAAATATGAATACATCACTTAAACAATGGTTACAATGCTTCCAGAGTTAATTAATCAATTGCATCATTGATACAAACATATTGTTGACTTAGGAGAAGAGTCATCACAATGTTACATGGGATATCTTGGTAAGTCTTCCTAGGCCTCGGCCCCCATCTCGAGATATCTTGGGAACCTCTAACGACTCCCAATCCCTCATGCAAACCAATGCGGAATCAATTATCTCTTGTAGAGACAAAATAACGATCTTGCCATTCCAGGCCTTCTCGTCTCATCCCAAGTCTATACAAGCCCTTGCGTCCATGAGCGAGGCACAATTATTCTTATTAAGTGTTTGATACTACCTATTCTTCTAATAAGTTTATTTCCATTATCACTGGATTAACTAACTTGCAACAAGTTACCCTGGCACCACTTGTGTGCCGACCCTCATTGCAAGCCACTCCTCTAAGACAACACGTGGAACAACTCCACAACCCAAGGGTACACTAGTGTGACCTAAGGATATTAAATCCCTATCTAAAACATAAAGTCCACACACCCCGTTCATGGTAACTAGGTAATTAACTGGATATAACTCTACGCACTACCCAAGGCAATTCAAAGGTTGACTTTCATAATACGACAACCCCAACAATTTAAACACCCCATCTGGAAGACTTATTAACCCCTACTAAACAATTTCCCCCAAAGCGAAAATAGAAGAAATTTACATTTAAAAAGGGCAATTAAATAGGAATTAAATCTACTTTGGATTTCCTAAATCCACTTCCTTTAATAAAATTCAATAGTTTATTACCTCAATAAAGCTAATTAATAATGTGTCTTTTAGACAAATGATGAAATTTAAACCAAATATTTAATTTCCTTAATTTCTTTTAATTCATAATAATAAAAGAAAGACAGTCACTTCTTCTAATCAGAATATAACATTTTAAGGAAATACCATTTCTTCTTTCCCAAATAAATTATTTAAAAATCAAATAATTCATCTATTAAAAACATTATTTGAAAATCAAATATTTGTTCTTTCAATATATATTATTTAAAATAAATCCATGAATTCGACTATTACATATTAATTTAAAATTTTCCCAATTACATTTAAAACCTACTAGTATTTAAATTGACAGTTTAATATATAAACACAACTATATATAGATATATAATAATATACGTATAATATATATCCTCATATTATATATATACATATATATATTATATAATATATATTTTATTAATTATATATATTAATATTTTATATTACATAAATGTAATATAAAATATTAATATATATTTTATTATTTATATATATTAATATTTTAATATTATATAAATATAATATTAAATATTAAAAATATATATATATATATATATATTTTGTGAAAAAAAAGTCAAATAGAACGAATTAGGGCACAAATTTTTATTGAACTACACACCAAGAATAAGTGGGGTGACTTTGTTTACACAACCGAACCCCCATATGGGGTCGACTGTGTTTAAACACAACTGAACCCTGTATGGACGACGCAACTATGTGGGGCACGCTGGGCGCGGCTTCCCCACAACACCTCCCATGGGGGTGGCTATGGGGTGAGCCCCCAACGACACCCCCCCCCCCAAACTTGCAAAAAAAAACTCTCAAAAACCCTTGCAGATTTTAAATCCACCATTTTTTAACAGGGTATAATTTTTTTTTATATTTCTATTTTGAACAACATAACACCAAAATAAAATTATATAATATATATATATATATTTAAATACCCACATATGAAATTTACAAACTTAATTGAGCAAATAATTTCTAAAAAAGATCATTTACAATCATATTTTCAATTTTTTTGTTGAGAAAAATCATTTGAAAACAGAGGTTTAAGAATTTACTACAAGATTTAACACAGGTTTTCCATCAAAATTCATTTTTGAGCTTACCAAAACATGATTTACAAACAACATATCAAATATATATATATTTTTTTAAAAAAATAATAAATTAAATAAAATGAACCCGGTTTCCAAAATCTTGAGAGGATGCCAAATGGTGCACTGATTCTTTCACAGATTCCAGTTCCTTCCAAGCAAATCAACAAAGCTTCTCCACAATTCCAATAAAAAACCCACAACCAGAAATCTTCTTCTTCCTCCTTCCTTCCTTCCTTTTTTTTCATTTTCTTAACCTCCATGGTTAAAAACCTTAACTCCATGAAAAATATCTCTTTCAACCACCCACCATAAATTTTTGAAAACAAAACAGTAAATATCTTCAAATCTCATTTTTTTGCATTCAAATTTTTCAAAAATGCAAATTAAAACCTTTTTCAATTTTCAAACTAAATTTCTATCAATTCCAAAATAACTTAATTCAAATCAATTAATTTAATTAATTCAATAAAATAAATATAATCTAAGATTAAATTATTTTATTAATTAATTAAATAACATCTTCTAACATAATAACCTGATTAATTTAATAAACAACATAAATACTTAATGCCATTTAATTACCTTTTTCAACTTGCAACTAAATAATATCAAAGCAAATTGAACAATATTAAAACAATCGAACCCGACTTAAAACCAACGTCACACTATGACCAAGATGATGACTTGACATGGAAAACCTAGCTACTATCTCCCAATCAAATAACATTGGGTAATGGACACGCTCAAACCTGTGGAACCAGGTGGAGTCGATGTCCTGTACCTGTAAACTTGCGAACAAAGAGTATATCAAACATGTATATATATCATAATAAAGCACACCATGAAGAGGAAATCATGGAATCATAGAGCGCTCACAAGCGAGTGGTGCAATTTCATCCCCTTCACCAATACAGTGTCACAAAACTGACGAATCTAGCATCATTAATCTAAGCAAAAGCATAAAACAACATTAATTCAAATATCCACAATGCTAATCTAAAGCATATCATAATGATAACATCCGAATAAAATACCATCACATCAAAATATAACATCACATCGCTTTACAGTTAGCAATCAAATAGTAACCGAGTACCATAGTCAAAGTACCAACAGAAAATTAAACATAACAAAGAAAACATTGTTCGATCAAAAGAGAAAAATGGAGGGGTGCTACAGAGCCTAAGAATATATGCCACACTGACGAAAACCAAATTGTGAAATATATCAATCACTGGAATATGCCAAATGCAAGATGATGCCAAGATAGATCAGAATATATATAAAATCATGCAAGAAGATCTGAATTAAATGATCATCATGTGCACAACCTGATACCTCAACTTTGGTGTTGTGACATTAATGCCAAATAATACTGAGGGACAACAAAATTTACGTTGTAAAACATTTCTCTTACATACTTTTCAATTCATAGAATAGGAATTACATAAATTGATAATTATTAATTACAAATCTATAACACCCCTCTGTTTTGCTTTCTAGACTGGATAGTGTGTCCTTGTTTTTCTTTGATTTATATTTCTAGATATTCAGATACTTTATCTTGTGTGTGTATTTGATCACTACTTATTGAGTGACAAACTATTATTGTTTGATGTGTTTATCTAATGATTGTTTTACATGCTTTAAGGGTGTAATGATTTTAGTTGATATAACATGTTAGTGCATATGAGAATATTTGACGTAATGTGGAAGTGTCAGTTTTGATGAGTGTATTGGTGAAGGGGACGGGTTCGCATCACTTGCTTGCGAGCACCCTACGAATCTGTGATTTCTCCTTCACGATGTGTATTATATGCTGGTTATATTATATGATGTTGTTTACTATGTTTTTAGGATTGCAGGTACATGACATTGACTCCACCTGGTTTCACAGGTTTGAGTGTGTCGAAACAATGGTGAAGTTGAGTGGGAGATAGTAGCTAGGTAACATGTGTCAAGTCTACGCCCTAGCCTTAGTGTGTCGTCAGTCGGTTGTGTCGAGTCGTTGATTGCCTTGCTTTAATCTTATTTATTTATAAAGGGATTCTTGATTTGGAAATAGATTATTTAGAATTATTGCATTAAATCATGTTGATGGTTATTTAATTTAAATTGTGCAATGTGGATAGAAGTTTATATTTAGATTAATTAATTAAATTTAATCCATGGGGATGAATTTAGTTATTAAATAATTAAATTAATTGATTAAATGTGTGATTGAGGAATTAAAAGAAAATGAGAATTTAATTCATTATGGAATTTTATTTCAATTAAGTGGGAATTAAATTAAATAAAAGCAAAAATTGAAATTTATTTGAAATTGAATTTTAAAAGGAAAGTTAGTTTTCAATTTTTGGAGTTAATTTATTATTAGAATTTATATATTGCATGCAAAATCATATTTGGTTGTTGAAGATATTTTCAATTATGCCAACATGTGAAAGTTTAATTAATTAGAGGAGTTGGTTGCAAATTGATTCACGAAGAGAATTTTGGAGAGGAAAAGCTTCTTTAGATGTGAGAGGATATTTTTGGTAAAATTGCACAGAGGAGGGTTTGAAGAAAATTTTGGCTGTAGAATTGATTTGGAAAATTTTGTTGAAGTTTGGTTGTGCTTTTGGATTGTATGCTTGCTTGGAATCACTGCACGGTTGAAGAGAAATTGTGAGATCTTTGGAGGAGGCTCTGCATCAAATTTCCTATTACCTGTAGCTTCTTGAATAAGGTTTTCTTTTGTGATTTTGTATTGTTCTTGGTATGTGTTTTAAATGGTAGTGATAAAAGATTTTTTGTTAATTACAACTTCCTTTAGGGTTGCATGGCGGGGCATTACAAAATCAAATTAATAACAAGTACTAAAGTGATAAAAATATGAAAAATCTATGCATTGTTGCTTTACTAATTCATAAAATAATAATTACATGACTTTTTAGTTAGTATACAAGTTATTTATCTTATTACTCTATTATACTTACAAATTATAATGAAAACAATCAAAAAAATATCCATGTGATTTGCTTCACTGATTATAATTGTCCCAACACCATGGTCATGTAGGGATGGAGTCTCAAAACGGTACACCCTATAGCGAAACTACTACAAAAAATGAAGCTCTTCCAAGAGTCATTCCTATTGCAGCTTTGAACCCTTACCAGAGCTGATGGACAATAAAGGCTAGAGTGACTATGAAACAACAACTTCACCATTTTAATAACACAAATGGCAACATAAAAGTCTTTAGCTTTGATCTACTTGACCATAGTGGTGGTGAAATAAGGGTCACATGTTTTAATACAATTGTAGAACAATTTTATAATCGTATTGAGAATGGAAGAGTCTTTACAATCTCCAATGGGATGTTAAAACTTGCAAAAAAACATTCAACAACTTAAACAATGAATGGGAAATTATATTGAAAAGTACTTCCATTGTTCACTTATGTATGGAGGAAGATACGTTAATACTAAAGCATAGTCTCAACTTTACACTGATAAGTGAACTTAAGGACATGCAAAGTAATTCAATTGTTGATATCATTGGTATTGTCCTATCAATCAATCCATCTATTATAATATTCATAAAGAATGGAACTCAAGTTAAAAAAAAAACTACTTAGCTTAAGGACATCCCAACTTGCAAAATACACTTCACAATGTGGGGTGATTTTTTCAACAATGAAGGTGAACAACTTGAAAAATTGTGCCACTCAAAAACTTTACCAATTCTTGCCATAAAGTCTACAAGAGTTAGTGACTATGGTGGAAAATCTTTAGGAAAAATAAGTACCACCCAACTTTTGGTAAATCCAAGTCTTCTAGAGTCTGAACAGTTGATGTCTTGGTTGAATATAGGGAATTTGTTTGCCTCCCACTCTATGAAAAAGGAAATTCCATTTTCTAGACAAACTTTAATGTTGAAAACTATAGAAGAAATTAAATATAGTCGACTGTTCAAATGCAATACAAATACATGGGTTTTGCTAAAAGCTACAGTATGTTTCATCAAACACAAGAATTTCTATTTCAATGCTTGTCCCATTAAGATTGAAGGTAAAAAATGCAAAAAAATGGCAGTGATAATTGGTATTGCCAAAAATGTGATAAGAGTTTCCCTAATTGTGACTATAGATATCTCCTACAATGCCAGTTACAAGATCATACATGTTCAACTTGGGCTATTGCTTTCGAAAAAGCAACAAAAGAAATCATGGGTGTAACAACAAAGGAATTATATAGACTAAAACACGAAGATCAAAATGATTCAAAGTTTGGAGACATTATACGCAAAGTACTTTTTAGGGAGTTCATATTCACAGTTCAAGTGGCAACAAAGAGTTACAATAATGTAGAGAGGAACAAGTGCATAGTTATGAAAATGAAAATTTTTGATTATTCATCTGAAAGTAAGGTTTTAATCAAGTCAATTGGTCAACTTTCAAATTGTGATACTTCAAGTGCAACAATCGTGTAAATATTATGCATGTACATATATAAGTATATATCAATTGGTCAAGTTTCAAATTGTGATACTTCAAGTGCAACAAGCATGCAAATATTATGCATGTATATATAAGTATATACCTCTTCATGCACACCTATTTTTCTATTGTGATTCAATTCAATCATTAGATACCTCTTCACACACACCTATTTTTCTATTGTGCTTCAATTCAATCATACAACTATTGTAACATGTATCAATGCGATATACATATATGTTTACATAATTGTATTATGGCATGGTGTTTTCTATTTACATTCTACTTACCTCTATCAATACTGTATGATTAGTTATATAAATATTTAATTTCCAATTCTACAAATGATTACATCTTTTTGGTTGACATTTTTTAAACAATATTATCAATACTCTACAATTAGTTATATAATGATGTAATTTCCAATTCTACAAGTAGTAAATATTGTGCATGTATATATAAGTATATGTCAATCTGTCAAGTTTCAAATTGTGATACTTCAAGTGTAACAAGCATGCAAATATTATGCATCTATGTATAAGTATATACCTCTTCATGCACACCTATTTCGCTATTGTGATTCAATTCAATCATGCGACTATTGTAACATTTATCAATGTAATATACATATATGTTTACACAATTATATTATGGCATGACATTTTTATGATTAGTTATATAAATATTTAATTTCTAATTCTACAAGTGGCTACATCTTTTTGGTTGACAATTTTTTTTAACAATATTATCAATACTCTACAATTAGTTATATAATGATGGAATTTCCAATTCTACACGTGACTACATCTTTTTGGATTACATCTTTCTCATCAATACTAAATAGTGTGATGATGATTCCTATAGTTGTAAATATTTGTTCCATTGTCTATATTTTTAGATCATGGCCATTGTCAATGCTAGAGAAGATCAATCACACAATTCATCAACAAGTCCAATTATAATCTTAGATGATTCTACAGGCTCAAATACTTACATTGAAACACCCATCAACAAGTTAATCAAATCAATATCAAACCATTATGAGAAGATTATCAATGCCATTGAAGAATCCACCTACCAGATTGTTGCTATAGAAGAAGAAGAAATATAGGAAATTGAAGATTCTGCACAAAAATTCCATCGCACATGTGGTAAAGTTGTAGGATTCTCTTCATTCTTAAAAGAGCTATACTACGATGATCAGTATGAGCAGGGGTCATCCCACCAAATTATTGAAGAATTTAAGCTATTTCTCAACCATAACTAATGTACATCCACCACAAACATGTATTGTGTTTTTGTACATGTAAATAACCCATATGTACATACTCTACAACACAACAATGTATTTCCAACCATCCATCACTGAAGATATCCACTTTGTATATATTAATGCTCATATATATGTATATAATTGTACAATTTTTGGAAACACACAATGTACCATGTTTTAAATACATTTATTATATGTATCTTCTATGTTTGTCTACGAATTCTCATATGTAACTATACAATTGTAGATTCTTTGTAAGCATGACTCATATATAAATTGTCATAATTGTATATTCTAAAACAAAAGATTGTTACTCATAATTCATACTCTGTAAATAGTATTTATTTAAGACATGTCTTGGATCAAATTGTATACCATAAAATAAACATTTGTTATAAAAAAAATTGTGTAATTGACACATATGCACATAATTACCTCTTACACATTATGACACACTACAATATAGTTTTAATCATGTGATATAACCTTACATGACCATTTACTATTCATATATCTAATCTAAATTGATGTTTTATATATGATTATCTAATATTACAAGTACAATATACCATTCAACTCTCATTTATATTAAAAAACAATTGCAATATACTTCCAATGTTCTAATCAGGAAAAATCTAAATGGATTGCTTACAACTAAATTCATACGTATCGCAATGATTTTTCTCACAAATTTGTATATTATTGTATGGATTTTTAAGACATGTTTTAGATCAAATTATTATACAAACTAACATAATTGTATATTGTAAAACAATCGTTTGTTAGAAAATTACCTCTTACACATTTTGACACACTACAATATAGTTTTAATCATGTGATATACTCTTACAAGACCATTCACTATTCACATATCTAATAGTATGTTGTAATGTCTAAAAAATTTAGTAAGTTATTGTATTATAACTAAATTGAAGTTTTATATACGATAATATAATATTACATAGCGTACTAGAATACAACATTATATGAAATAGACTATCATTTATATTAAAAAATGACTTCAATACAATATAATACTATAAACACAACAATTTTGATAAAAAAAACTAGAATAAGGGATTTATAAGTCAATAGCATCATTCAACTCACACCGTTTCCATACACATGAAATTTATAGGATCAAGTTTGATTTCTAGATATGGGTCATCCAAAGAAACAATTTGAATATGAGGAACAAAGGAAGCAGTTTCAAAAAGAATACCAGAGAGAATATAGAAAACAACAAAGGAAAAAAGTGACTGATGTAGAAAGGGATGAACAAAAGAAAAATAGGAATGAAGCAGATAGAATAAGATATGCTAGGAAAAAATTAAAATTATCTATACAACAATTGCTAACAAAAAAAATTGTGGTTCAAGCAGAGATAAACATGCATATATTTCAACAAGGAAATACTTCCAATGTTCCAATCACAGATAATCCAAATGGACTGCTTACAATTGAAACACTTCAAATTTTATATGCACAATAAAAGAAACACTTCAAAAAGATTCAATGCCAAATCAATCTCCCCTACTACTACTCGCTCCAACTGGAGTAACAACATTCAATATCAGAACATCAACTATTCATTCAAAATTGAAAATTCCAATAAGAGACTTCAAAGAACTTGAAGGCACAAAATTAACACATTTTCAACAAGAATTAGCACATATCAAATATATATTGATTGATGAAATGAGCTTTTTGGGCAAAAAATTACTTGAAAAGATAGATTGTTGACTAAGCCAAGCCTTTCCACATAAGTCAAATCAGAACTTTGTAGGTGTCTCTCTCACTCAAAATTTAAATGCCATACATCATTTCTCTTTAGAAAATTGTTTTTATATATACTAGCAAATAATTCTCAACACAATATTTATCAATTTTCTAGTCCAGGAATATCATTGATTTTGGTTGGCGACCTCAGACAGTTACCACTAGTTAATGACAAACCAACATATAGTAGCAAAGATCGAGCTAGAATACTATGGGAAGAATTTACAAATGTCATTACTTTAGATCACATTTTCAGACAACATGGACTAAACAATGATCAAGAAAGATTTCGCCAACTAATAGAAAATATTAGAGATGAAAACCCTATGATAGATGAATGGGAACTTTTAATAACAAGGTATAATACAAGGCTTGATGCAACAACGGATGCAGATTTAAAAAACAATGTACACTTGTTTTCAAAAAATGAAAAAGTTCACATCCACAACAGGAGAAAATTGCACTCATTGGCACAACCAGTTGCACACAATGTTCCAACAAAAAATGGCACAAGAAGTCTCACAGAAGAAAGTCTAGATGATGAACAAGATACAAAATTATTGTTAAGTATAAACACAAGAGTTAAATGTTGACAACAAACTTGTGCATACAAGCAGGACTGGTAAATGGAGCTCTTGGATTCATTCAACAGATCGTATATAAACCAAGAATGATGCCACCACAAACACCAACATATGTATTGGTAAAATTTGAGAGTTACTTTGGAATACCTTTCGACAATCAACACCCATGTATAGTTCCACTCATACCAATCCAATGAGGAAGCTCGATGCAAATACCATTGAGATTAGCTTGGGCACTAACAATACACAAAGCACAAGGTTTGACTCTTCAAAAAACAATTATCGATATAGGCCCAATTGGAAGAACATGACTAATATTTGTTATAATTTCTCATGTAAAGTCTATACAAGGACTCCACATTATGCCTCCATTCACATTCGACAAAAATGAAAAAATCGAGACAGGAAAACAAATTGCAAATAGAAAGGCAAGAGAGCATAGGCTTAAAGCCTTAGAAATAAACTAATGTTCCAAACAAATGTTTTCAAGTATCTTTGGAGATACTTCAACTATAGTTATATTGAAAAACCACTTGTTCCAGTTTTATCCCAATTAAAGTATATGGAGCATTGCGACTTAAGTGGGAATTTGTTCAATGGCCATCTACCCAAAGGTAGTTTTATACTGAGCCATTTTCTATTTGAAAATTTTGAACTTTACATTTACAAGAATAAAAATATCATTTGTTTTTTATTCCCATTTGCGATTACATTTGTCTTTACATTGCTTATAAAAAAATATTCATTGCAACTGTTGAATTTCAAGCTTAGGTCATCAACATAAGGTTTAGATCGCATCTCTTGGATCTCTAAGATACATGTTTTTCTTGCTTAATACAATTTTTAAATTGTAATGTCTTGAAATTTTCTTGATTGAATATAATATTTGAGAAATATACCATCAATATATAATTTTTTCATTTATTTTTACTTATTTTTTAATGGTAAATTTTAAATTTTAAAAAATCACAAAAGAAAATAATTAATAATTACATCTATAAGAATAATAATATCATTTGTTCTATGAAATTTTATTTAAATATTACTTTAAAATCAACAAATAATTAATAATAATCTAATTTTCCATTTTATTTAGTATTAATAAAGAATATGCAACATATATAAGAATACTACATCTATTAGAATAATAATATCATTTGTTCTATGAAGTTTTATTTAAATATTACTTTCAAATTAACAAATAAGAATAATGATCTAATTTTCCATTTATTTTTTAAATTTGAAGTTTACATCTATAAGAATAATAATATCATTTGTTCTATGAAGTTTTATTTAAATATAATTTTCAAATTAACAAATAATTAATAATAATTTAATTTTCCATTTTTAAAGAAACTAATAAGAAGTAATTTATTTTATTTTTAAATCACGATTCTCTTTAATTCCTAATATTAAATTGTTTAATGCTTAACAATTAGAAAGTTACATGCTTCATTATTTGCAACGAACTGGACAACCTTATAATATTAAAGATCTACGAAATTATGGTGTATATCAGTGAAGCCAAGCGAAACATGTATGTAAATTTATATTTCATTTTTCTAGTTCAAGTTGAGCTATATTTTATATGTTTATGTAAAATTTATTGAAACAAAAAAATCATATTTTTTGGGTTGCCATGTAGAATGTTATCTATTTCAACCAAACAGAATGAAGAACTCCAAGCATTCAAGAAATCAAATATATTCTTGCAACAATTAACACTTTTGAGTTTTGTAGATGATAAATCATATTGGTATGGATGGGGGGTTGAACTTCAGAAACATAACTATATTAATGGGAAGCTTCAAATTCAAATGGATGCATGGACATTCTATCAAAATATGTTTGAAGAAGACAATCAAATAAACTTAGTCATGAATTATATCAATGTTTGAAGAGATAGAGATAGAGAAGTGATTGGATTCATCTGTCAGTAGGAAGGTGCATAATAATGGCACCCAATTGGTTGGTTGGTAGAATGTGATGTAAGACTTGTAACAGTCAAATCACTTCCACTAATCAACTAAATGTTCGTATAATCCTCAACAGGAGGAGGAGGCACATCATTGGTGCTTTCTCTATGATGGCTTCGACTTCTACTCCTACTCCTACTCCTATTATAGATGTAAGATTTCTTTGATACGAACATTAGGTTTTGTTGTGCATATTTTGCACCCACACCTTGCCAAAGGTAGGGAGCCCTTTTTTTTCACTTTTCCCTTGCTCCTGTTGACTTGGTCCCTACTCACTTCCTTCGCTTTTGACTTAATTTTTTTACTTTGGGACAAGTGGCGACTAGGGATAAAAAGAGGGATAGGGAGAAAGAAAAGAGAAGAGAGAGAAACAAAGATAGAGATAGAGATATAGATACTGACAAATGGCTTGATTTTGTGAAAAGTGGTGTCCCTTGTCCTATGTTAACTAATGATAGCCCTATCTTGTGGGAAAAAGTACTCACAAATAACCTATGGTGAAAACCATTTTATCATCATAACTTACAAAAGACTTATTAAATTGGGTAAATAATATGGGAAAAGTGGATGGATAGAAATGTAGAGCTCATCAACACCTTTCCAATGCCACAAAAATCATAAAAAATGGATAATCTGGCAAAAAGTTATGAGCTTGGAGGTCAAAAATGAAAAATTCCCATGTATATTAGGAAAGTTCACTTAGGCATCAAAGAAACATCCCAAATACATATGCCACTTGTCCCCAAAGTAAAAAAATTAAGTCAAAAGCGAAGGAAGTGAATAGGGACCAAGTCAACAGGAGCAAGGAAAAAGTGAAAAAAAAGGGCTCCCTACCTTTGGGGACAAGTGGCATATGTATTTGGGATGTTTCTTTGATGCCTAAGTGACCTTTCCTAATATACATGGGACTTTTTCATTTTTGACCTCCAAGCTCATAACTTTTTGCCAGATTATCCATTTTTTATGATTTTTGTGGCATTGGAAAGGTGTTGATGAGCTCTACATTTCTATCCATCCACTTTTTACTTTTTTTGGTTTGAAAGGTGCATCAAACCATAAATATGTACATCTATGTGGATGTCAACTAATTATGTACATTTATGAGGATTTTTGACATTCCAATATTTTTATATTGTTATCATAGTTATTTGTTGATCTATTTATACCTAATAGTGGATTTCCATTTTGTCCAACCAATACCCGATTATCCCTAGCAAAATCCTAACCATCCCCTCCATTTGAAATCACAAGATAGCTTCCCTACATATTTGCAGAACTCAGAAGTTTTGAATCAGTCTACTAGTTTTGGAGGAGTGTTAGGATACCTCCCAAACACTGTGAATCTAGTCCCTTACAACAATCCCAATAAAGAAAGCTTAGATGAGCTATTAAATGTTAGCATCATAATTAATTAAATCAACATGGATATCTCATATGCCGATCATTTATGATTCATGCATAGTAGTGTTGAATCAAATTTGATGAGTACATGTTCAGATTATTTATATAATTTTTGGAAGTGAAACATAAATTTTTAATTTAAATTTAAGTTTTGGGACTGACACAACTATTTATTCTTATTCCATTTTTTTTTTAAATTGTGTGTCTAGGTCAAGAATAAAAAGATGTCACACCTTACCTCAATTGATCATATCTACTTTCCATATATAAATAATTAACTACTTTTCATCAATTGACTTCCTAGATTTAACAACATTCACACACTAGTATTTGAGATGATTATAACCTAAATTTTTTTATATAATCTGAACATGTACTCATCAAATTCGATTCAACACTACTATGCATGAATCATAAATGATAGGCATATGTGATATCCATGTTTATTCATATAGATTAATTTTCTCTTCTTTTGGCTCCATTAAAAAGCAGTTGTCTAGTATTTCGTATTCGTTGTTGTAAAATCACAAGCGATCTATACCAATCAACATTTCTCGCCTATTTTACCAATTTTCTAACCCCATATTTAACCTTGACAAAGAAGCTATATGAAATTATTAAAAAAAAATATGATCCACATAATGAATACGAAATAACACAAATAATTAAATTGAAGATACATTAGGATCTAAATTAATATTCCCTTATATTTTTTTTTATTGTCTAATTTGAATCAACAATAAAGGGTGAGATGGGTAGAGTCCTTGCTAATATTTCCTTGGTTGAGTGATTTAGGTGTTGTTGCAACTATTTTGCGTTGCTTGAAGCTAGTTGTTGAAAGTGGGGATTTATGGGTTTTCTGAGTTTTCGGCTATGAATTTAGAAGGGTATTGTTGGGGTAAAAATCTTGATATGCTTAATTTCTTGGGGGTTTCCATTATCCAAGTTTTTAGTTGAAAAAACAACTTTTGATGGTTCAAAATAATTTTCAAAAATAGGTCCACTAGGAGGTTTTGGTGTAGTTTTAGTGTTGTATGAACTTTATTTTGCCTCATATTAATGAGCCTATTCGTAATAAGAACAGTAAATATAAGGTCCAATCTCTCAACCAGGCTCTAACCAATCACATGCCTATAATGATTTACCAAGGATTGATAAAATTACAAGTACTATATCTAAATAAAGTTCATACATACATTAAGTTAAACATTCAAAACAAATTATCCGCATATAATAGTACTATAATGCAATCTTATATTAGTAATTATTACATAATTTAATTGATAGATTTTATTATATTATATATTTAATATAAAATTAACACCATATATTTAATATAATCATAGTTTATTATAAGATTAATTATAATAGAAATAATCATTATAATCATGGCCAATTATATTGTAACCAAATCATGACTAAGGTATTCCTCTTGTTGCTCTCTAAGTATCTTTTGTAGGCTGATCAAAGTGAGCAGCCAACAGAAGCTTCCCTCTGTTATAACTTGATTGCATGCTCTTCTCATTAGCTTGGAGCTGATTGTTCTAGTTCCTCAAGTAGGTTACCAATAAATTAGAACCTACTAATAATCTAACTTATCAGAAGAGCATGCAATCAAGTTATAACAGAGGGAAACACTATGGATTAAACTTCATTAATCCAAGAATATCAGTAAAGAGCATAAAATATACTAATTACATTATATACTAATTTTATATATATTGTGTATAATATTAATATAATGATTTATTGTGTATAATATTAATATAATGATTTAATATTATTGCATATAGTATGAAACTAATTATTAATCATTATTATGGTTAATATTTCATAATTATTATTAATGTATATCAGTAATAATTTAACCATTATATTAATAAACACATAAGCATTAATGAGCTATTTTATTTTTTTAATAAAAGAGAAGAGAGAATTGTTAGGACCTTCTATTAACACTACATTTGCAAACTTGCAAATAGACCCCAAAATCTATTTGCAGGTTTTTTTGTTAAATTAGCATAATAATTTAAAAATATATAATAAAATCTCACATAGTTCAGCTTAATGAGGATGAACAAATTAATAAGGGGAATGTATACTCAAGTCAATTGTATACTGATTCAAATGAAAAGTATGATTAACTACTAGGCCAAACCAACTACAATGGGAATATTAGGTTATCATTTCAATTAATTTATTCATGTACGACTTTATCCTTATTAAGCTTATGTAGTGTTGGGGTAAGTTCATACTAAGAAAGAACTATTAACATTATATGAAAATGCATAATAGCTAATATTATTATATATTTAGTCCAAAAGACACCTAAGTAATGTGATCTGAAACTTATAAATTATATGACCAATTATATCATAAATGATAGGCATATGCGATATCCATGTTTAACTAAATTTATCATGAATAGACATATGCTAATATGGAGTACTTGTAATTTTATGATAAGTACAATTATATAATATGTATATATAATTTATACATTAACTATAATTTGAAATATATTTGTCCATTACTTAAGGTTAAATGATTATATATGTTAATTACATATGTTACATAATAGACATATGTAATAGACATTATTAGATTCATGTTGAAAGTATTTGGGTAGAGTTCTTGCAGAGTTCATGAGTTAAATATTTAAATTTAAGATTCCCATTAGGTCTGTATCATAGCTTGATCTAAATATAGTATAATAAACTTGAAAATAAACTTTAATATTAATAGTATATAGTCTATTATAAAAAATTATTAATACTAGATTATACTTATCAAAACACAATAGAAATAATACTTAATGGTACTATTAATTATATCAAGTTTATTATTAATCATACTAATACATATAATATTCAAGGTAACCAAATATTACTATTATAAGTATAATTTTATGGATAATATTAAGATTGTCATAAGTATATTTATAAGGTTGATTAAATATGACTTGGAAAACAACTATATACAATAAAATTATATATATTCATACTTTTAATTCTAAAGTTAATAATACTAAAGTTATACTAATATTATAAACTTATAATTTAATATAAGTTTAAGGAAATAATATGTTAGTTGGAGGATTATATGATAAACTATTACGCACATACCCCTTTAAATGGATATGTTTAAATTATAGTAACTATTAAATAAGGATGAATATATATATTAGGTTACCAATAAATTAGAACCTACTAATAATCTAACTTATCAGAAGAGCATGCAATCAAGTTATAACAGAGGGAAACACTATAATATATGATAATATGTTATAAGATAACTTATAAATTACTAATAAATTATATTAGTTTCTAAACAGTTTTAATGTAATCATATCATCCTTACTCTATAAAAGTCCTTACTCTAAAACATCAGTTTGAGGAAATGAAAATGAGGGTTCTCGTCACTAGATGACCCACTGGTTTGTATGTCAGGATCTTTAGTCAGACCAAAATGTGACACCTCCCCTTGCTTTTGATCATCTCTCACAATATCCCAAGGTTGGAAATCAGGCACCACTTCACCATTTTGGTATTGTAATATTTTACAATCTTTATAGTGTCATTTTATATTTAATTATATCTAAAATCTCAAAGAGCTATATTAGAGTTATATAATAATTCGTAATATGATAACAATAATAATAATAATTTATTATTAAATAGATCTAAATATAATATATTCTAATAATGAGTTGGCCAATCACTTCCTATCTAAGTCGCCCTGCAAACATGCATCGGGCCGCCTAGACAATTAATTTTGTTTGCCTAAAATGGATTCTGTCAACCGTCGAATCTGATCTCACAGTTAATGCATGCACCAATAATTAATATAATATAGTTAATTTATATATAATATTTTGTTATTTCCTTGTGTTGACATTATATATAACTAAGCTTGTAATTAGTTTATATAATATATCTAAGTGATAATATATAATTGCTTCCCTCTGTTATAACTTGTATTGATATATGTATAAAATAATTAGTTCTTTGTTATATTAATGTCACTATGAGCTATGTTAATATTTGTCTATTAGGGTAAGTTCATACTAGGAAAGAACTATTAACATTATATGAAAATGCATATTTATGTGAACATACTTTTCTTTTATAGTGTTTATATCAATACCAATTCTTAATCAAGTTTTTATGGGAAGTGGTGATTTCCCAATTCTATGATAGAGATGAACTAGGGTTTAATGATATATTGTTGTTGCTTGATTTTGACATGTAGAGGATAATTTAATATACTAAGAAAGAGCATTAATAAAGAATCATTGATATTAACATCTTTAAGCCAAAAATATTATTTTATACTATTTAAACCAATTTAATAAAGGTAGTAATATAACATAGATTTTAATAATTATCATAATTGAAAATAAACTTTAATTTTAACCCATGTTAGATCATATTATTAACTAGAGATATATAAAATTAGTATATAATGTAATTAGTATACTTTATGCTCTTTATTGATATTCTTGGATTAATGAAGTTTAATCCATAGTGTTTCCCTCTGTTATAACTTGATTGCATGCTCTTCTGATAAGTTAGATTATTAGTAGGTTCTAATTTATTGGTAACCTACTTGAGGAACTAGAACAATCAGCTCCAAGCTAATGAGAAGAGCATGCAATCAAGTTATAACATAGGGAAGCTTCTGTTGGCTGCTCACTTTGATCAGCCTACAAAAGATACTTAGAGAGCAACAAGAGGAATACCTTAGTCATGATTTGGTTACAATATAATTTAATGTATATTATCTAAATTAGTTATTAAATTTATATATTTAATATAATCATTGATGCAAGTATTATAGTATAAGATAATCTTATTATTTAGCTAAATTACAGTATTTGTATGATTTTATTTAAAATCCAACTATATCCACCCGGAACTAGAGTATATAAACATATCACAATCCATCTGTGTCTGTATCATTTATTGTTTAACTTTGATCCATCTGTGTCTGATTTAGCTTGATCTTAAAGCATTTATATTATTATTGTAATAAATGTGATCATTCATCACATTTATAAACCCTATGTTCGTATCATTTATTATTGTTAGTGGAAGCGATCCGACTAACAATAAGATCAAGCTATGATACATACCTAATGGGAATCTTAAATTTAAATATTTAACTCATGAACTCTGCAAGAACTCTACCCAAATACTTTCAACATGAATCTAATAATGTCTATTGCATATGTCTATTATGCAACATATGTAATTAACATATATAATCATTTAACCTTAAGTAATGGACAAATATATTTCAAATTATAGTTAATGTATAAATTATATATACATATTATATAATTGTACTTATCATAAAATTACAAGTACTCCATATTAGCATATGTCTATTCATGATAAATTTAGTTAAACATGGATATCGCATATGCCTATCATTTATGATATAATTGGTCATATAATTTATAAGTTTCAGATCATATTACTTAGGTGTCTTCTGGACTAAATATATAATAATATTAGCTATTACACATTTTCATATAATGTTAATAGTTCTTTCTTAGTATGAACTTACCCCAACACTACATAAGCTTAATAAGGATAAAGTTGTACATGAATAAATTAATTGAAATGATAACCTAATATTCCCATTGTAGTTGGTTTGGTCTAGTAGTTAATCATACTTTTCATTTGAATCAGTATACAATTGACTTGAGTATACATTCCCCTTATTAATTTGTTCATCCTCATTAAGCTGAACTATGTGAGATTTTATTGACAATTAAATAGACTCAAAGTCCTTCAAACTAGCTACAACCACACCTCCAAAAAAACTATTATTGTAATTATTAGGTTATCATTTCAATTAATTTATCTAATATAGCTAAATTAAATTATCTAGTTATTTATTAATTTTAATAAATGGATTAAATTATATAAGAAGATCAACTATAATTTAATAAGTCTTTTCACAAAATACTTAATTAACTACTTTTCAATTGATGAAAAGTAGTTAATTATTTATATATGGAAAGTAGATATGATCAATTGAGGTAAGGTGTGACATCTTTTTATTCTTGACCTAGACACACAATTTTAAAAAAAATGGTGTAAGAATAAATAGTTGTGTCAGTCCCAAAACTTAAATTTAAATTAAAAATTTAGGTTTCACTTCCAAAAATTATATAAATAATCTGAACATGTACTCATCAAATTTGATTCAACACTACTATGCATGAATCATAAATGATAGGCATATGCGATATCCATGTTGATTTAATTAATTATGATAAAGAAAGTAAAAGTAGATATGGACGATTATTTTGACAAGCTATTGGATATTTATGTGTTAAGCATACACATAAATATTAGCCTTTTGATATAAATATTTTGATCCTCTACTTGCTGAAAAGAATGGGATCCAAAGCAAAGTGTGATAGAGATGTATTTGTCTAGGGTGAGTTTGGCCATATCATCCAGATGTTTCTCATGTCCTTGATTGGAATTCTTTACAAGTAGAGGATGGGCAACTGGCTTTGGAGCCCGTGGCTATAACGGAGTGCAGAATGCTCGCTCTTTGAGGGTGAGATATTGATTAGGTCAAAGTTTTCACCAATACCTGCAAATGACCTTGGTGAAAACTTGCAAATAGGCCCAAAAATGGTAAATAAATTTAAATTTAGTCTTAACAATTCCTTCACTTTTCTATTCAATTCTTCATTCTCTGCCAGTGTCATCCAGTGTGCTTCTTTATTAGGTAAACTAGCTCCAGGAATAAGAGCTAGTTTTTAAGTTGGGGCCATAAAGTAAAATACATTTAATAGTTTATTAAATGTTTATTCATTATCTTAAGTGGGACGACTTAAAGGGTGGAATAAAGTAGTTGGATAGTCCTATGCTAATTAGATTTTTTTGAGTGAAATATGTTTGAAGAAGACAATCAAATAAACTTAATCCTACTTTACTGGCCTAAATCTTATCCGTATACCATTCTTTGTTGTACATACAACATCAAGGTTTATGGTCAACCATGTACGGACATTATGAATGACCACATCATTGAACATGTCATGAAAAGATTACCTACAAATAGGTTGATTCTGGATTACAGTGAAGTATTCGTTCGACATTATGGAATCAAGAAACCAAAAAGATTTCAAAGGACAAAGGCAAGTACATTCCAGAAGACTTCAAAGACCTTTGAAATTATTGGTTCTCCTTCTTCCATGGCCATGGATTTCACAGTATGTGGTGGTTAAAATAATTATCTCTATTTTTGATCCTGCAGTTGGGTAATTTTCTTTTTGGATCAAATAGTTGTGCTTTTTAAAAAACTTGGACTTATATCTTTTTCCATTTAGAAGATGAGTATTTTTTAGCAAACAACGTTGCCTCTCACTATGTTGGGTACTTTCAGGGCCTAGGAGTATACCTTCTATTAATTGTTGTTGTAGACACCAAATATTATCCTAGGCATGTGACCCTTAATTTCTGCATAATTCTTATATCTTCATTTCTCATAATTAAATAATGTTAATTATTTAATTATTTTCTAAAGTCTTATGTACTCTATTAATTAAATAACTTTAATTATTTAATTAATTCATTCTTATCTTTATTTATTAATTAATTAAATATTATTTATTTAATTACGTCGCTAATTAAATCTATCCTCTATTAAATAATCATTTTAAATTATTTAATTTATTCCTATCACACTTTCAACTATAATTAAATAATCATTTCAAATTATTTAATTATTCCTTAGCCTTCTCTCCATTAAATTAAATAAATCTTTATTTATTTAATTTAATCTCACAATCTTGAATGTTGAATTAAATTATTTTTTAATTCATATAAAGGTTTATCCATGGCATATTCCTCTATGATTAGATAATCTCTTTGTTATCTAATTATTCATTTATCACTAAAGTCTAGATCTAATTTGATCATTCAATTATCTGATGATTTAATATCTGATTGTCTCTAACGAACATACTTTCTGTCTTAATCAGTCTGTGATCTAGATTTATTCTTACCATCTATATGCAAACCTTTATTAATTAAATAACTTTAATTATTTAATTAATTTATTCTCATCTTCTATCTATTTCAATCTTTATCTTTACATGGAGTCTTTATTCTTTTAGTTTCTACTAAAGATTGAATTATTATTTAATTTAATCCCCATAATTTATGCTTTATCACTCACACTAATTTAACCCTAATCCTATTGCATGCCACATCTTTTAATCTTAATCGTCAATTTATCTTTTAATCTGATATCATTCGAAAATCATATTTTCTATAAATTGGCTTTACCTCTTTCATTATTACTCCTCTCGAAATCTAATGATGTTTGGAAACAACTTTAGAATCTTCAATGTTTTGCTATTATCATTTATCATGAGGCCACACTTGCATGCTTAATTAAAAATATAAGGGAAAGTATCATACTACAACAAAATGGAGAAGAGTAATGGAGGTGATTCATGGAAGTGCATGGATGTTTGGTAAAATTGTTCGTTTATGCATTGTTTATATAGTTTTCCATTGTTCTTGATTATTAGCATAGGTTTAGTTTGAGTTATGCCTGTATTGCTAATCCGTGAATTTTCCCTGTGCTACAGTTGCTGCAGAATTGTAGATCAAACATTCAACTTGACATTTTATTTGGACAATTGCACCTCAAAATTTGTATATATATGTAGATATAGTGTTTTTATTCCTTGTAAATCTATTTATTTTCCACTCAGACCCAGATGAATTAAATTTTTCAACAACAAAACTATTCAATTTAATATTTGTTGTTGCAGAATTGTACATCAGACATTCAACTCCACATTGCGCCTCAAGATATATATAGTTTTTATTTCTTCTTATTCTCAGCATGTAAATCTATATATTTTCCACTCCAGATGGATTAAATTAGTTGTCCAAATGAAATGAAAGTCATGTCCTAAATCATATCAATTTCCCATGAGCTTATTTGATGATATTTTTCTCAACTTGTGTAGTTTTCTAATTCTTATGGACTTATTTGATGATATCTTCTCTTAAGGTATGTCTAATGGACTAAATCTACTCTTAATGTGTAATTTTCTAATTCCTGTGGACTTATTTGATGATGGCTTTATGAAGTGAAGAACACCTCACCCCTCATTACATATGTCCATGCCCAACAAGAATAAAACAAACAAAAAAACTTTCTATCATTTGACTGAATGGTTTCCATTTCTTGAGCTTGAAGCTATTTCCTTTTACTGCAATTAGCTTTAATCTGAAACAACGATAAATACTTGCAAGTCCTTCTATAGTCAAATTCTCTCAACGAACATTTGTATCTTTTCCCCTTACTGACATATTTTTCATGGATGGGCTCTATGTTTCCTCGATCCGTTATTGCACAAAAAGTGGGTTCAGGCCTTCATAGACAAGCTCTGGGTACTATTGGATTGGACTGGTCAACTATCTGTTCATATCTAGGAAGTCCACTGGCCATACCCTGGTTTGTTGTAGCCAATTTGGTCATTGGGTTTGTGCTCATAATGTATGTGATTGCACTATTGACATATTGGTTTGGTGTTTATGATGCTAGAGTGTTCCCCATGTTTTCCAAGGACCTCTTCACATCTACAAGACAAATTTAAAATATTTTTGCCATAGTGGATTCCAACTTTCATTTGGATGAGCAAGCCTATGAGAAGCATGACCAATTACATCTGAGCAAAATTTTTATTTTTTCTTATGCTCTGTGATATACAGATATCACAGACAATGGTGGTGTTGAGCTTCTCTTTTGGTATTTTTCCTTGATGACAATATTGTGTTTCAAATCAACATCTTTGTGGTTGATTATTAGTTGCACAACTTATATTCTATCTTGGCATACTTGGTTTTGATGGTATTGATCTCTTGACTCCATGTGAAGATTACAAGGAATCTTGTTTACAGGATAATGTTTCCATGTTCAGAGTTGTGTTTTTCTTTTTAGCCTCATTCAGGTAATGCTTACAATTAACTTGGCTTTTGGAATCATCAATGGAGTTGGTTTTTATTTTTAAGAGAACCCTATTGGGTTTCCTTATACAATTGATATTTGCTTGGGTATATGATATGTTGATATCAATTGGCATCTTCTTTTGGAAAAGGTATGAACATCTTTGCAATGTTGGTTTGATGCATTATCTTTGAATTACATTCATTTGCAAAATGACTTTAAAGGGAGTCATATGTTTCGAGCCTTGTATGGTAATCTTTAAAAGGTCAATAAATTGAACCTCACATTAGCATGGAATCGGGTCTCATGTTTAATATTTCATTAGGCCTTAAGGCAGACAAAAGGTATGAGGTATTGATTATTTAAAAGCCACTATGAAAGTGACATGGTCTTGAATTCTTGGTAACAATGATGGTTAAGGTAATCGACATTTGTTTTAAGTGGTCATGAAAAATTATTAAATACATAATTGTGTCAGCATTCTTACTTTCTTGATCATTGAACATTGATTAAAGCTTACCATTGATGATGTTGATCGACGGTTTGTATGCATTCCGAAGGTAATGAGATTATCGACATGCATTGCATTGGCTTGTCTGCAGAATTCAAAATGCATTATGAGTTTTCTACTTATGACTTCAGTCCTTCTAGACTTCAAACTTTATCAATTCTTGGAAATGGCATCGATTGCTTTGCAAAGGAAAGATTAGGGCAATCGTATTGTTTTACACAAGATTGAGGGTTTGGTACCCTAGCTTTGCCGCCTCCATAGAGATTAGCTCTCTGTCGTTACTCAGTCATTTTTTTGTCTTACTACTACTCATTGACAACTATGGAGCTCTTTGCAAGATCCTTGCAATGGTCGGTGTCTTTGTCAGTCGCTTGTCTTTGGGTGAAGGCTCGAACCTAGAAGAAGTTTTGTTGTTTTGCTATTCTGTCGGTTTGGTAAATTTTCTCCATGACAGATTCTCTATCATTCATCAGGTATTCATCTTATCATTCAAATTTTGAGGGACCATTACTTCTCTTGGCACTCAAACAGATGACAGTTGTTTACTCTTTTCTTAAAAATGATCAAATGGGTTTATTTTCTGTGGTAAAAAATGTTGCATTTCAATTTTTCATAATCTGATATAGATACCTAGTTAATTTATTATATCTGTTGTTGCTTTTTCTTTAAGGCATCATGTTTCAGTTGGTGGGTAATCATGATTTCTGTGAAATATATCATTCTTTCCCTTGAATTCAGTGGAAGTTGTTCTTGAGTGCACAAAAAAGGGGTTTCGGTTACATTTTTGTTGCTGCAGTTTTTCAAGGATCTTTTGAATTGTGCATGGTGTATATTGTTTAATTATGTTTCCGTTAGCATTGCTTGTGCAGGCTCATTGTGTGGACAGGGTTCAGTCTTCTTTCTAAAAATGCATTTTCCTTGACCATTTTGTCAGAAGAAATCCACCATGCTGAACATTTCTCTGAATCACTGCAATACCTGGCAAATATATTCGACAAAATCGGGGTACATTAAAAATTACCTTTGTTCTTTAAAATTATTTGAGATGAGTTATTGTGTGGTAATTTTTTGTAATGTAATTAAGAAATATATGTATGAAGAAATATAGAGAAAATGAGATAACTGTTCCTTGAACTATGAGAAAAGACTAAAACAAAAACCAGTGAGAAAAAATAGCTAGTGTATTTGTCTACACAAGTAGAAATGCTTTATTTTTTGAGATTGAAAATCTGGAATATATGTTCAATATCAAGTTGTCTTAAGACTTGATAATGGTTGGAATTATGAAGGTTCATTCTTGAACTTTGAGGATTTTAGGTATTGTCTGTCAAGAGGCACTTGAGAGAAAAGAGAGAAACAAAGAGATCCTCTGTATCATTGTATGTCTTACTGAAAACAAAAAAAGGGGTTGGTGCTCCTTGAAATTGGTGTTTCAAAATGAGGGGTTGGTGCTCAGAAATCAGCCTATAAGGCATTGCCAAAAGTGGTTTTTAATATAAGCCTAGAAAGGCAGTAGTTTAGGAGTGGTTTCTCTACCCCAGGAGGGTTTTCCACTCGACATATCTTGTGTCACATTGTTTATTTGTGTTTCACTGATTCATTGTGTGAATGCTTTGTTATGCTAATTTTCACTGTCATACTTCTCATTACAGTTATATGTGATTACATTCAATATATGGATGAGTTAATCATTGATAAATGAGAGAATAACTCTGCTTTGTTTCAGTTTATGTAAAATTTGTTTCTCAGTGTCTTTTTCACTCCAACAGGTGGAAGCGACATAACTGTGTGCTTTCACCAGGGCTGGATGCAAGGTTGGATTTCATGGGTGTGAAAATATATCTTTTTCAGTAGTGGGGAATAATTTTAGATGGTTATCCATTAGCTTCCTGCCCAAACTACTAAGAACATATCAATTGATGATTTCCCAATCTTTGTTCAAACAAAGTAGAAGCGAATAAAATCTGGCTTTTTGGGAAAGGAAAAAGTGGATTTATGAACAACCTATTGTCATGATTTGAAATTGTTCTTCTTTTTTAATCTATTGCCAATTTTATGAGTAGTATTGATATCAAGTTAGATTTCAAGTGTAATTCAGATCTGAGCACAACAAACCTACAACCTAATTTTAAAATCCTCAATAATCCAACCAAACAATTTCACAAAACTTCAAATTAATTTATATTGATCAATCAGTGTAAAATATCTCTCGACGTAATATAGATATATTATGCAATAAAATAACTAAACTAACATAAAATAATATTATATTACTTTAAATTAAGGAAGCATAAAGAAGTTAAGAATCCCTTACAAAGATGTGTATTATCAACTTTTAAGGTTTTCAAAAGAAAAAATATGATTTATTTTTTAGTGGAACATTAATTATTAAGGAAAGAGATCCCAAGAGGTAAATAAGAAGCTAATTTTTTTTAGTGAAGTCCTTGCTACATCCAACCATCCTAAACAAACAAGGAATAAAAACTCCAAAGGTCATTGAATAATGAAAAGTAATAATATAAACATGGAAACCATATGCAAGATGGTGGTCATGGAATTAATATGAAAATTAATACAAAATATCCTACACAGTTTATTCCAACATCTTTGTTTTGTTTATCTATGGATTAAATTATAATATTCCATGATAGGGATTATAGTTTTAATTGAAATAATTAAATTAAAAATATATTACATCCTACTAATCACCATATGCAATATGAACATAAAAACCATATGCAAGATGATGATCATGAACTGTACTTTAAAGAATTACACAAATTTGCTATACAATTTTTTCCAAAATCTTTCTTTCCTTTATCTATGGATTGTGATAATATTCTATGACAAGGGTTATATTTTTACTTCCAAACAATCAAAATTATATAAACATATTACATCAAGTGCTAATCACTTGCAAAAATCATGAAATACAATTGCAATGCCATACTACTACATCATGACATCTTTTAAATAGGTTTAGTAAGGTAATAAAGAAATTTACTTTGACTTCAAATTGATCTATACAATAAAAATTCACGGATAGAGTTAGACAGTGTTGCTAATGAATTTGAAAGCATTGGCCTGCAATTTCTTAGCAAAGCATTCAACACATGCAAGTAATATACCTTGAAATAAAAATGGATGTATATAAGTTTGTTTCTAAACAAAATAAAAATAGTGATAGAGAGCTTTTGGATCTCAATTATCTATTATAAACACATTGTATGTTAGCCTATTTAAATTGTCTAGATGTTAAGGTTATTTTAACCTTGTTGTTTGTCAACAAAATAAATAACATAAACTAGTTGAAAATTTGACTTATTAAGAAATACAAAAGTGTGATGATAATTTATGAGGAAGTAAAAGATGTACGTGGTAAACATGAGGTTTTAGTGAAAAGCTACTTGTTCTAGCTTCAAATATTTTGAGGTTTGCAAAAATATTTGAACTAACAAAGGAATATTTTAAGTTGATTAAAAAGTTATGGAGAGGATCGATACAAATATGAATATGAATTCACTGACCCATTGGGAATATTTGGTATCTTCTAAATTTGACAAAAAACTTGATTGCCTCATTTTATTGTCTTTGTTGAACATGACAAAATATATCCCATGAATCTACTTTCAAAGAGGTATTAGAATATCATATATAAACACACATGGGTTATATTTTAGACAATGCAAGGAAACATTCTTCTCAAAGAATATTTTTAAAAGAACAATGTTGAAAGGAAGAAAATAGTGGTGGTTGAAGCTACCCAAATCGTAGAAATAGAAAACCCTTTAAATCCCTTCAATATCATCATATATTATTAAAAAAATTAGTCATAGAGCCATTAAAATTTTACCCACATCGTTGAGAAAGCTTATGCATCTATAATTTCAAAAAGTAACAAACGAAAATATAGGGAAAATACACATTGACATTTATGAAAATAGTGGTAAATAGATCATAGCTCTAGTAAGGTAAAAAAAGACCTTACTCAAATTTCCAAACCCCTTTTTTTGTTGTGTTGAAAGACGCATTTTCCTTGAGGAGCTATGAAGTGCAGGTCTAACCCATCTAAAAAACCAAGCCTAGCAATGATTGCAAGAAGAAAACCCAACACAAAATAGTCAATGGAAATAATGAAGGCAATAAAAAGAAGATAAAAAACCTCGCATTTGTAAACCTTACCTTGCCCTCCATGAATTGAAGCAGACACAATGACACTATTCATGGTGGACACATGGTGGAGGAAGCAATTGGGGGCAAGAGAGAGAGAACTTAACGATTGATATATCCTCTTTTAGGTATTAGTTCATATTAGGGTTACATACATATATATTAATAATATATAATTTAAAAATAGTTGTTGGATATAAAATATTTAACAATAAGATATCATTTAAATAGTTTTAGGATAATTTTATAATGAAAATAGTTCAAAAGTATTTAATTAATAATGCTATGTTGTATGATTTAACAATATTTACATTAAAAAAGTTCAAAAGTATTTAATTAGTAATGTTATGTTGTATGGTTTAATAGTATTGATTGTAAAAACTATTTCAAAACTATTTAATTAATAATGCTATGTTGTATAGTTTAATAGTATTGATCGTTCATATTTAAGATTCTATATGATGAGTTTGAGTGTTTATGCATTCAATTTTTGAGAGAATATGTTCAATTATTGGTACAAGTAAAATCGAGGTTAGGGTGTGTTAATTGAGTACGACGGGTAAGGGGTTCAAAAGTGATATTTTGGACACCTTTTATGACTATGCATATTTGAGGCATCAAAATTAATGATGATGAATTCAAACCTTAGATTTAAGTAGTCAACTAATAGATGAAACCATTATAATTTTTTAGAGTTGTTCAACATTGACATGTAACATTTTGACTCTCTCCCCTAATCACAATCTAATTCAAAATTGATCGTACAAAATATATTTTAAACATTATGTATAATAGAATCTAAATAGAGTCACCCATAATCTTGTAGTAAAAACAAAAACCCTAAAAAAGTAGACCAAAGTTATACCCACAAAACCTTAGCCATTTTATAAAATCCCCATAGCCAATTTTGGTATTAATCTTTATTTAAAATTTATAACAGCAATACTGTCCCGAAGTTTATGGACGGCCGCTGCCGGCGATATACGGCCTCGTCTTTTATCCCATTTTATACACTTGCATTTTGCTTTGATGTCCATGTCAATGTAGTATCGGCAGGCATTATCGGCATACCAATTACTCTGCATATACCTGCGCTTAGTTCCACCTACTTTACCAGTATATGGCAAACTCACTGTCACTGCTTCCCTTCAACATCCATGGCTTTCAGCTGTTTATGGATTTGGGTTTTGGCTGCCTGTTGGAATGCCATCTTCCAAGGCCAAAATACATATGTTTCTAACCAAGGTGCTTCTGTATTTGCCTCCATTGTAATCAATGGAGACACTGCCATAGCTGAGACGGACCATGATTTTATATGTGCCACTTTAGACTGGTGGCCGCCGGAAAAATGCGATTATGGGACTTGCAGTTGGGGAAATGCTTCTTTGCTTAATTTGGTAAGTATCTTTTTCAGTCTCCCACCTTCCCTGCTTGCACATTCAATAACAGAATTTCAAAATTTAGGAAATTTGTTTGGTAAACACGCAACAAATTTGATAAAAATTAGGAAATTTTGTCCCTCACTATTAATAGTTAGTAACATCATCTGGCAAGCTATTTTTTATGTCGTGGAATTTCAGCGAATTGTTTCATAGAAAATCTACAGGTATAGAAGGTGAATGTAAAGATTGTTTGAAGTCACTGAGGATTTATTTTGAAGGATTTCATTATTAGAAAAGAGGGTTTATTTTCGAGGGTTTTTTTAATGTTCTTAAATTTTGTATTTCAAGATAGCATATCACATACTATGGAGGAATTTTTTTTATGAGTTATCTTTTTATTTATCTTTTGAAGTTCAAGTATTAGATCATTTTTGTGAAAACCAGCAAAGGTTAATTTTATTTCAGTGTTTTTTTGTTTATTTACTTTTTATTGTTCAAATTTTGTATCTCATATAAATTAAAAATTCAGTCTTGTCAACTCACTTACAATATTAAATCTGGCATATTATTAAATTGCATATAAATCTTGTTATATGAATACTATTTTCTACCCAAGATAAATCACTAGATAATGTCAATTGTGTATGGATCTTGGTCACACCAATATTACCTAGTTAATGTGGATTATTAAGTTTAGGTATAATATAACTTAGCTAATCCAATATATTACCAATATTAAATACAACACGTTATTAAATTGCATATAAATCTTGTTATGCAAATGATGTTTTCTACCCAAAATAAATCACTAGATAATGCCAACTGTGTATGGATCTTGGTCACACCAATATTACCTAGTTAATGTGGATTATTAAGTTTAGGTATAATATAACCTAGCTAACCCAATATATTACCAATATTAAATACAACACATTATTAAATTGCATATAAATCTTGTTATGTGAATGATGTTTTCTACCCAAGATAAATCACTAGATAATGCCAACTGTGTATGGATCTTGGTCACACCAATATTACCTAGTTAATGTGGATTATTAAGTTTAGGTATAATACAACTTAACTAACCCAATATATTACCAATATTAAATACGACACATTATTAAATTGCATATAAATCTTGTTGTGTGAATGATGTTTTCTACCCAAGATAAATCACTAGATAATGTCAATTGTGTATGGATCTTGGTCACACCAATATTACCTAGTTAATGTGGATTATTAAGTTTAGGTATAATACAACCTAGCTAACCCACCTATAATATAAGAATCAATATGGAAACTTATCAAATTATATTTGATATTTGTTGTGTTATGGATATTTCTCATACAATATGAATCAACATTTAGTGACAATAGTGCATGATATCTTTTCTTAATATTTTTTTTGTATGTACATAAAATTGAATGGTCAAATACTAAACCGGCTTCATATTATTTTTATAAAAAGCATAAAATATCTAAATATATTTATCTTGTTAAAAAGTGACCAAATATAAAAAAATGCCTCATACTATTTTCATGGAGAGCCTGAACATGCATTTATTCTAATCAAAATAACAATCTACAAACTAGTTAGCATAGCCTCCAAAAAAGTATTACATAAAGATGCTATTGTTAATCAAATAGTCAAAATGATTTTATAAATATTACTTTAATGGAATGTAAATTTTGATTTTTAAATATTATTTAGTTAAAAAGATAAAATTTAAGATATTATTGTTGTTTCTAGTTTGAATAAGGTTGTAAAATTTCAAAATATATCAAAAGTAATTTTATAGAAAATATAGAAAAAAATATTATGTGTTTGGATGTTCATACTTGAACAATTTATAGCACATGAAGTAAATGGTAAGATATAAGTCTAGCTATTCATAAGGTGAAATATTAGAACTATGTCACATTTTATAGAGTAAATGATCAACACAAATATAATTTTCTAAATGATATAACTAATGAAATTAGTAGGATATAGTTTTTTAAAAATTTAAGAGAATACTTTTAATTGCTAAAAAAATAAAAAAAATAATGTTCATAGGATATCATAAAAAATATGATAGATTTATTTTTTATTTTTTATTGTTTTTCCATAGAAAAAAATAAATATATTTTTTAACTACTCAAAATTTCATAATTTTTATGAGATGTCATATTTTGTTTAAAAAATTTATTATTAAAAAATTCTTTTGGAGAGGATTTTTAGGCTAGTGCATTGCATATTTTTCAAATTTTTAAAATATATTTTGATATTTTTTAATTACTAGTTAGCATTTGATTATAAAAACATATTTTCAATGAATTTAAAAAATCAAAATAAAACTAATCAAAATATAAAAAAAATATTTTTATATTCTAGACTCTAGGCTCTATTCTACCAAAAAAAAGTACTTTTAAATTTTCATGAAAATAAACTTGATTGGAACAATTTGGAGTTGACGTTCCAAACCTTGTCATATAAATTGAACTTAGATTAAATTTTCATATCAATTTAATAGTTTTAGGTAAAAGAGTTTCAACCAAAACTCTCTGTGTCACATAGGTGCCAAGTAGTTTTGGGCAAAATAGTTTCATTTAAAATTATTTTAGGCATAATTATTTTTCTTAAAACTATTTTGTTGGTTCAAAATGTGATACAACTCTAAACTTTCACTTTTTTTTGGGGTTCCACTTTAGCCTTACAAGTTACCCCTAATATATGTATCCAAGTGGGAAATTCAACTTGGGTTTTTATTCATTACATTAAGATTGTTTGAAGGACAATAATCTAGTTGAATCATTGCACTTTCCATTAATATGCATTCAAGGATGTGTATTCCAAGGACTAATTGGAGCTCTAACATTTCCAATCTAGCGAGATATCATTCTTAGATGAAATAAGATTAGGGAACAAACTCAAAATCCCTTCAATAATAGACTATTCACATTAAATATCTAAAATTTCTTCTAATTTGTTGTTAATGGCTTGTTTGAATGCGAGCTTTGGTGTTTTGGTATAACCTTTTTGGTTCTAGGAAAATTCACCGCCATGACAAATTCATCTCAAGGAAAATTCACCGTTGAAAAAAATAAATCAAAGTTTTGAAAATATATTTAAAAAAATGTTAATGGGATCATCCTTAACCTACAAGTGCTTTATACATCTTATATAAACCAAATGCATTAACAACTATCATTTATATATTGGTTACCAATGATGATGGTAAGTCAAGTCCAAACATTGATAAAGAAAGTTTCTACAATTGTTAGGAAGAGTGGGTCAAAATTTAAAGTTTGAAGCAAAGCTGGGTTTAAATGGACATTTTTTTTGTCATAAGAACTTCAAAATCAAGGTTGACTATTAGGATCTCTACTTAGTGTGTCTATTCATTATTGATCTTTTTAAATCGTATAAGTATCTATTAATGATTGTGCATCTATCATCCACATTATACATTTTTGTACTATGTTGTGTTGTAGATTTCATATTGTGCATCTATCATCCACATTATACATTTTTGTACTATGTTGTGTTGTAGATTTCATATGTTCCATAGCACTAGTTAAAGATGTATTAAAATGAGTATGATCACTGTTCTAATTTTGAGTGCTACAATATTTGATATTGAGTTTTGTAGTTAATTAAATGAACATATTTACAATCTATTTTTTAGTTTTGATATTTTCTACAACTCTATTTTAATAAGATACTTTTAAAATAATTTTAAAAGATTATCACATTTCAGAAGTCTTAGCACTACAGATTTCAAAATAAGAAATTTATTTGGTGTGTACTTCTAATTTATCTAGCTGGATTATTGCAGGATCTCAAAAGTTCACTGTTGGAAAATGCAGTGAAGGGTAAGCATTATGTCTTCCTTTTTGTATGATGCTAAGGGGCATCATCCATTTAGCCTTCCATCTTTAAGTTGATAATTGACAGAAGAATTCAGTTTGGTCTAGGTTGCTGGTAATTGTTTATCATTCGTGAATGTGTAGTCAAACACTCTTGTGGCATGTAATTTACATTTAAACACATGGGTGCATCACATGTATCCTTGGGGAGGAGAATAGACCTTTTCCACCTTGGAAGATCAAGATGCTTTAGAATTTGTGTGCGTTATCAGATTATACCCGATGGATTGACATATGTAGATAGTTGCTGTTAGTTATTTGACAGTTCTTGAGACTACAGGTTACAAATTGTAACAATACTTGGCTAACATTTTTAATGTGCAAATGTACAGCTTTTGATCCATTGAAAATAAGATTGGGTGGATCATTGGAAGACAAAGTCATATATGATGTTGGACATTTGAAGCAACCTTGCCATCCTTTTGCCAAAAATGTTTCTCTGATGTTTGGATTTACAGATGGATGTCTTCCCATGTCAAGATGGGATGCCCTGAACTTGTTCTTCAGGAAAACAGGGTAAGTTCTTGACCGGGTTTCCAAACCATTTACCCTTGCTGGCTTAATACTTTATTGCCCAATTCGTAAAATACTAGTTGATATTGATGTGTAACTATAGGGCTGTGGTAGCGTTTGGATTGAATGCTTTGAATGGAAGGAAAGAAGTATCAAAGGGTGTTTCGGAAGGACCTTGGGATTCAACCAATGCTTATGATTTTATTCAGTATACAGTTGATCATGGTTATCAAATAAATGCATGGGAACTAGGTGAGCTGCTAGTTTAAGCTGGTTTGACATTCTCCTATGCTTAGTAAGATCTTTGCGAGTGAGTTCATATGGGATGTATGAGTATCTCATTGCATTTGATCTGTTAACTGTACCCATTTCTTTCTCAAGAACATGACAAGGAAATTGACATTTTTGGGAGTAGGAAATGAGTTGAGTGGAAGGGGTTATGGAACAAGCATTAATGCTACGCAGTATGCAGCTGATGTAATTAACCTTAATGGGATACTGAAAAAGATTTACAAGGATTTTCAAGTGAAACCCCAACTTGTTGCACCTGATGGAAATTTTGATGCAAATTGGTATAAGGAATTTCTTCAACAATCAGGACCAAACATCGTAGGTGTTGTTACACATCATATCTACAGTCTGGGGCCAGGTATATATGAGAGTTTTTATCAAAGTCTGCTCATCATGTCAAGTTTGAGATGATACTATTTGTTATCTGGTTACCAGGTGTGGATCAACATCTTGTGGAGAAGATATTGGATCCATCTTATCTTAGCCAAGAAGAATCTACATTCAAAAGCCTCAAAAGCATCTTGGAGAATTATGGACCTTGGTCAAGTGCTTGGGTTGGTGAAGCTGGTGGAGCTTATAACAGTGGGCACAATCTCGTTACTAATGCTTTTGTCTCTAGTTTTTGGTAAGCTTGTCTTTTTTGGAACTTCAATTTTGTTTGCTCCAGAAACTGCAACTCTATCCAGGTTTTAAGATTTACTATTTTCTTTTCGAAAAAGGAACGAAAATAATCATGAGTTAATCTTCTAGGACAAGTAAAATCACGAGCCTTGGTGAAAATAGAAGTAACAACCAAGAATTAAAAGGCCAAAATGACTGTTACTGCACCTTCTGCTGACTTTCTTTTGGCAAGTCCAGTTTTCTTACCCATTTTCTCTAGCACAGTGATACTATACAATATACACAACAGTTTGTTAATCTTCAAGGGACATTCATTGCAACTGCCACAGGTATTTAGATCAGCTTGGCATGGCATCCACATACAATACAAAGTCTTATTGCAGGCAAAGCTTGATTGGTGGTAATTATGGCCTTTTAAACACAACCACTTATGTGCCAAATCCTGATTATTACAGGTACAGCTATAAGATCTGTTGCTTATTTAGTTCTTGGCATTTTATCTATTTTAACGGTTTAAACAAATGGAGAACTTCATTCTTTATTTGAATTCCTGCCTGGGGTGATAGAGAGAACTAAGATTTTGACACTTTTTCAAATTATGAATCAGTGCACTTCTTTGGCACCGGCTAATGGGATCACGTGTTCTGTCTCTACGTTCAAAAGGAACAAAATACCTGCGGCCTTATGCACATTGTACTAAGAATGCTGTGAGTATTTATGCTTATTTCTTCAATAAGTTTTGTGCGATTCAAACATAGCAAATACATATAAGTTGTATAGTTCTGGCTTCCAATATGAGTTTTGCATGGTCCAAACATACTATATGATCACAATTTGTATCCTTTTGCCCTTCAAATCTGATAATTCTAATTATAAAATTGTGATAATTTTATGGAGTCTTATTTCATTGATTTTTTTGGTATGCTCTGCTTCCATTTATCTCTACTGATTTTAGAGTATATGAGACAGGATATTGTAAAGGGGAAATAACCGAGGTTAACAAATGATATGGAGGAATAAGTAACGATCATTCAAATAAATTCTCGTATTCTCATTAGTTAAATATATATTATACATTTATCAATATCAATCTGTTTTGAAAGTAATATAATTCATTTAGATTTGTAATAATTATATTGTTGGTCATCCACCTTTCTTTGTTAATACTATTTATTTATGGTTTTGGTTTTTGTTATTTTATTCTTATGATTATATCTTGTATGAGTTGAGTGTTGATTGTGGGTAGGTATGACTAAGAAACACACCAAGTTCTTCGAGGTAGGGGCCTCTACCTAGATACAACCCTCGATAAATTTGAAGTATACCCAAAGAAGCCCCTCATTACTCATGGAGTTTTGAGGTCCTACTTAGCATTTGTAGCACCATTTTTCATTTATAAGAACCAAAGTTAAACAAATTTGCAAGCTATTAAGGTGGATTTGATCATAGAAATAACTCTCTTGAAAGACAACAAAATGTTTGATGCCTTGTACCTAAGGTCTAAATGTCCTATCTTTGGAAGAAAAAGTACACACATTTTGTGATGGATCTTTTTATGTTAGATCAAAAAATGCATTTGAATGAACTAAACAATAGTTCAAACCAAACATTCTTATAATTCATTTTCTACATCTCATAATTTTACACTTTAAAAATGTAATAAAAATACTTTCAAATTATATTCTGAAATTTTAATTTAATAGTTATGTTTATTTATTTTATAAATTTTATATTTTATACATATTATAATTAAATTCATTTATTCATCTATAATTTTAATATTTTAATATTCTAATATTATAATTTATAATAAGACACCTAAGCAATATGAACATAGAGTAGAAAAATAAAATAAAATTTGAACACATGCTCAAACACATATTTGTACTTGTACATGTAGTAACTTAGCTATTGACCTTCAAGCTTTGTTAGGAACTCCATTAGTATACATTATTTGCCTCTAAAATAGTAAGTTAAAAATGGATGGCTAACTCTGTGCAACTCATGCTGGCTTAAACTTTACACTCTATAGAGGAGGCATATGTTCAAATCCAAAGGGAGATGGGTTGAAGACGTTGGGGAAATATTAAAAAATAAAAACTAAGTAACAATATTGAAAGTGGCTCTTTATATCACTTGCACACTTTGTCCTCATTTAAAAATAAAATCTCCATCTTACTTGATACACATAAAAAATACAGTTGTAATAATTTTTTTTTTTTTTTTTGGGTGAATGATTTCTAGATATGAATTACATTACTCTGGATGATATCATTGTTCAGTTGTAATAATTTTGTTTTTTTGTTTTTTGGTGAATGATTTTCAGACAAGAATTACCTTACTTTGGATGACATCTTTGTTCAGTTGTAATAATTTTTTTTTTTTTTGAATTGACTTCCAGACTGGAATTACCTTACTCTTGATAAATCTTAGCAAATTGGATGACATCATTGTTCAAGTGTCAGCAATTGCTCAAATTGGAGGGCGGAAGAATCTTACTACAAGGATTGATTTGGTAAATGGGAAATCTAGACCGGAGTATCACTTAACAGCAAAGGATGAGGATTTACATAGTCAGACTATGCTCCTCAATGGAAAAGCTTTGGATGTAAGTCCTAAAGGAGAGATGCCATCGTTAGAACCAATAGAGGTGAATTCCCATATGCCTATTTCAGTAGCTGCTCTTTCAATTGCATTTATATCTCTTCCTAATTTTTATTTCCAAGCATGTAACAAGTAGCAACTGGCAATGTATGCAGATCTAAAATAAAATTCAAAGTTGGTGTTCATTTTGAAGCATCAATATTATTGAAATTGAGATGTTATTCAATGTATATATTATTTTGGAAGTTTAACGATATTAATAATTTTTTTATACAACTAGTTGATGCCTTGTTTTATAGATGTTATGTTCTCAAAGAAGAACTATTGAAAGGAGGCTTATAGTTGGATGGGCATTTGGTAGCAATTTATAAAGAAATATTATTGAAAAGAGGCTTCCAGTTAGATGAGCATTTGATAGTAATCCATCTAATGGGGATTCATTATAATTTTAATATTTTTAAATTTTTAATGTTTAATTTTTCTTGACAAAAGGCTGTATTTTTTATCTAAAGATTGACAAGTAATTTTTCTATGAAATTTTAAGTTGTAACCAGTAAATTATTTTGTAATAATATATCTAAATATTTATATGGCTTTTTTAGATATGATAAAGATTTGCGAGGCATGGAAATATATGATTTATTTATATTTTTCTTCTTTGTCTGTTCTCTTTTAAGTTTGTACAAGTTAGGCTTACATTTTGTATTTTTCTTTTACTTTTTACTTTTTCAGTCCCATATTTTAACGTTTTATTGAAGATTAATATTTTATCTGATCTTACCTATATTTGAGTTTAGCTTCACATCTCTTTAAGTTTTTTTGGGATGAAAAAAACCACACATTAAAACCAATAGTTCTAGAGCATATAGCCAAATTGTAAAAAGATAAAGACAACATGGGATCATACCCCAAAGTCAACCCAACCAAGCTGGAATCAAACCAAACAAGTGGCACAAAAAAATAGAAACAACCTTAGAATAAAGAAAGCATGACCACATAAGGGAAACAACTATAAGTCACTAGTTACAAAAGGAAAGGAAACCATTACAAAAAGAGCAACATTAGACCCAACAAAATCAATATTTTTAGATGAATGGGTGAATTATCTATATTCATCCTTTACCTTTACCTTAAGGGAAGGATCATCAAAACTCCAAGTTGCAAGGCGAATTGGGATTTTGAATGGATCATATGAAACACCCTCAATACCAAGTGGAGTGACACACCATTGAAGTCATAGGGCTAACAATAATCTCATTCATTGGAAGATCTATTTCATGCTCCATTTCACTTCTTTACCAACCCAACATCAACTTGACTATTTTGTATTTCCCCTCCATCCAAAGCATTTTAGTGTCTTTCAACCATTTGTACTACCCTCAAACAAACTTCATCTTAATTGTGGATTCCCCTTCCAAAGGGACCTTAATATCTCCTCCTAATATTTTAAACATGTTTAAAACAATGCTACAAATGAGACTAAGTTAGGGCACATTTTAGGCTATGGACGGTGATAGCCATGGTAGTGACCGCCACAAATTTTAGAATGTTTGATTTGCATTCATTGTTTTCTAAAGTAATTCTTTGGGCTTAGCTTCTAAGTGAGATGATTGTAAATTTTTAACAATTAGTTAGGCGAAGATTAAACCCCCATAAATCCCATTTTGTAAAAAGTTGAATATGGCTTCAATAGTTACTTCTAGCCATTATTCTCCTAAGAAAAAAGCTTTAGATTTTTCTAAGAGAGTCCTTATAAGAAAATTTATGAGCCTTTGGCATATACACAAAACCATTGATGATAGAATTAATCTTGATTGGAAACACTTATTGAAGGGAAAACATGAGCACTTGGTTTTGTGGAAGAGGTTTTTATGCCTTCTTTTTTTATTTAAAAGAAAATAGTTTTAAAGTGTTCCTTATTTTATGGGGTCTAGAGGATTATATTTGAACAACTAGTCCATGGATTTTAAGCCAAACAAATATATGCATAGTGTTTTCCTATGTGAGTTAAACTTCCCAATCTCCTTATTTTTTGGGATGAAAAATCTTTGGCTACAATTTGTAGCACTCTAGATTGCTTCATTTACAGGCTAGAGAAAAAGACAATTTTGCATATGTTTGAATCTATGGTGAAGTAGATCTAAAAAGGGCCTTTGTGAAGCCATTGAGTTAAGTCTAGATGGATGGTCATACAAGAGTAATTGCCCTTCAAATGTTATGAATACCATGAGTATGGCCTTAGATGCCCAAAACATCATTCATTATAGTCAAGAAAATAGGCATGTTTAGCAAAGGAAAAATCAATAAAATAATGGCATCTCTAAAGTTTCCACTCAATAAAAACCAACAAAAGATAATAGTGGACAAGAAAAGAAATGAAATGAAGTTAAAGAAAAAATCAAGGGAAGTATCATATAGTTAAGAGGAAATTTTTTGACAAGAAAAAAATATGATTTGAAGTTTGGAATAAAAAGGTTGTAGGATTCAAAAGGCCTTGGTTTGGTTAATACACCACTACTCTTCAATAAATACTACACATTTTTGTTCAAATATCTAGTGAATGATATTCTTTGGAGTTGTAAATATAAAATAAAAATGGAAGAATATTTTTTGTTATTTTTTCTTTAATCTAGAACGCAATCTAAAACATTTAAATCATTTTCATTATTCTAAGTTAAAGAGAAAAAGAGACTTCTAATTAAATTCAAATAAGAAGAGGGTTAAAAAATGTAGTCTTTTTGAAGGCTTGTGCCATTGGATTTGAGGTTTTGGTTTGCACTGGATCAAAAACCAAAATTATGAAACTATGTCATCTACTCAACTTATCACTCACTATCTCTATGAAAGGCCACTATCACATGTGGTTCTATCATAGTTGGGTAGCCTTGTTCATATGGTTACGATAGTGTATGTATAGTTATGGTTTCATCCCCTACAACTCTACAACATATTACTTACAATAAAACCTTAAAATGTGGATTAAATGTGTTGCAATAACCTTTGGGTCATTGCCATTGAGTGATTGAATAAAAAACTTCCTTGATGATAATCAAACCCCACAAATATTTGAAAATATTATAATAGTGAAATCTTGAGAATTATACATAGTGTTTTGTTGTGAAAGCATGCAAGTATAAGTGCAATGATGACTTCTACTATGTAGTGTTGTGTTTGGGCATAACTATGCTACATGCTCTCATGTTCTTTTCAGACTAATCATAGTTTATCATTTTGCCAATAATTGTGATAGTTTTTTTTTTTTTAAATAATAAATATTTTTTATGACTATTATGGTTGTTTGGGTGCAAAAAATGATATGGATGCTCACTAGAGTGGAAAAGGAAATATCAAAATGGGAAAAAATAATTTTGATTTATTATGCATGCAACTATGCTAGTCCCATCTGTGGAACACAATTTTGGGTGTGGTGGAGTTCAAGATATTTAGATGACCTATGCTAAAGAAGAGTTGAGGTGTTTGAGTCTAAAAAGGTTGTGTAAAATGAGTTACAAGATTAGGGGTCATTCGTCAATCATAAGTGGTCATTACAATGTTTATTAAGGCTAAGGGGTAAATATTAGGTGCCTAATGAGAGGGGAAAGTACTAAGTAGGAATTTTTCAACTTTCCAAGAGAAGATCCTTTTAATGTTTAAGGCTTGTAAATTTTTAAACTTAGGGTTTTACAAAATAAAAATTCATCTAAAATTCTTACCTTTGTGATAAGCAAGGATATAATTGAGTGATAATTAACTAAGTAAAATTTATGCATGTGGTAATATGTTGATAAGATGTGTATGAGAACAAATCATACCTACATAAATGTCCTAGTTAAGGGTTGATGCAAGAAGTTGGGTCCACAAAAAACTCAAAAATGGAAGTGCTTTTATTGTTTTTCAAAATTTGTCACATTTGGATTGAAAATTTGAAGCACTTACACAATGAATCTTAAAAATTCAATACTATGAAATTTATTATTTTGAATCTAGTTTCCAAATATGTAATTTATTCAAATACCCAGATGATAAAAAATAAATTTTGATAGGCATGTATAAAAACCACTTTTTAAAAACCATTTTTTTTACTATACCATGCATGTGTATAGACGCCACTTTTTAACCTAAATAAAAATATTTTTCTAATTCCTTTTGGAGAAAGATATGTAACAACTTGAAGATTGATGAGGATATTTTTTTGTAATTTTTTTATATTGAATTTTTATTGGCCCTAATTGTTGTTTTTAAAAATCAAATTGTACAAACAACATAATTGGACCTAAACTAAGCATTTTTTGATTTTTTTTCATTGCATAGAGAATTGACAGAAGATTGATGTCATATAATTTTTTTTACAAAAAAATTAACCAAAAAAAGTTTAAAAAACAAAAAAGCCTGATATTTTAAGTTTATGGACTGGTTTGTTTATAAATTAATTAAAAAATAGAAAACATAATCCAATCTTAATGGAAGGATGGCATGTTTTTGCTCTACATGGTGATGTGGGCGAGCTAGGGTTTTGATACCCTATCTTGAATCTCCTTCCATCTACGTGCGAGGCTGGGTCTGCTTTTGCTGGGGTGGGTTTTATATGTGGTGTGGGGGTGAGGATTGGGGTTTGTCATTCTTTTCTGTTGCTTTAACTATATTCTTTTCTTGTGTCACTTCCTTCTTGCTTGCTGGGTGCGGGGCTTTCTTGTATAAATCTCTTTTTCTCTTTGCTTTGTGCGCCGATCTGGTGTTTTGGGCTTCTTGTTGTCGGTTTCTTCATTCTCTTCATTATTTCTCTCTTGCTTTTCTTCTTGCTCATCTCTTGGTTGTTCGTTTGGGGCTAAGATTTGGAGTGGGTTTTCTTTTATTTTTTCATGGCGTTGAATGTGGTTCAAGATAAGGTGGATCATGCCTCTCTTCTATCTGGTGGAAACCCCAGTGCTTTGAATTCTTCTATTCTCGATTATCTCAAATTGAAGAAGATGAATGGGTGTTTGGTGAAAGCCCAAGATAGGCCAGTTTTAGTCATTCAACTAGAATCTATAGTTGAAGATGTGGAATACTATTGCAACCATGTTTTGATATGTAAATTCATGGGGATGAGAGTTTTACTTCCCTTTTTGGACTCTTGGATTCAAAAAACTTGGAATCTTGAAGGGGATTTCGATGTTATGCTAGCTACTAATAATTTCTTTTTGGTTTAGTTTTCATGTATTGCTGATCAAAATAGGGCTTTCGAGGGTGAGCCCTATTTTTACAATTAGATGGGTCTTTTTATAAAACCTTGGCATGGTGGCTTCAATTCGGCGGAGGAGCTTCCATCTAGGGTTCTGATTTGGGTGAGGTTGCCATGCTTGCCTCTTGAATGTTGGAGAAGTGACATTTTGCAGATGATAGCGTTGTTGTTTGGGAAACCTATTGGTCCCTCTCAACAAACATTGAATAAAAGGGTTTTATCCTTTGCTCGAATATGCGTTGAAATTTATTTGAATAATCCATTGCCAGATTCTGTTGACATGAGTATTGGATCTTATTCTTGGATGCAACAATTAGACTATGAGGCTTTACCTTTCAGGTGCAAATTATGCCATGAACATGGTCATCTCCAACGAAATTGTCTGCGGGATATTCATGCTATTGGTGTGAGTAATGCTCCTTTGCATCTAGCTCAGAATTTGGATAAGGGTAAGGCTCCTACTCATGGGATGAAAGTTGATAAGGAGGGCTTTGTCCCAGTGCATAATCAAAATAGAGGTAGAGGAAGATGAATCTTAAGGATAGACAGGAAGAGGAGACTTTCAATAGGTTTGAGGCCTTAGAGGACTTGGTGCAGGAAGAGGGTGCTCCCTTGGTTGTGTAGGGGATAGATGGCCCTTTGGTGGAGACAAACACTGGATGCATACCTTCTGGAAGTCCTAACTTGGGGTTGCTTGAGGTGTGTGAGGCTCAAATGGATTCAAATCTTCTTCCCTTGGTTGATACTTTGGAGGAGTCTAGACCATTGTTTGAGGTTGTAGGAGGTCGTGGTGTTATTGGTTCTTGCCTTGATAGTGCAAAGTGTGCTCCTGATTTTGGAAAATCTAAGCCTTCTTCTATATTGGGAGTGCAACAAAAGCCTCCCAAAAAAGGGGCTTCAAAAAAGACTCTCAAGGTGGGGAGGAAGAAGGACCAAGAGAAGGTCATGTTAATTGGTGATACATTGGTGGAGTATGGATCAGTGAGGACCATTGATTCCCACTTCTCCTAGCCTCAGCGATGATCATGCTCTCATGGAATGTAAGGGGTATGAATAGCTTCCCTAAAGAAAAGGCTATTCATTATTTGTTTCGTGCTCATTCTCCAGATGTAGTTTTCCTTTAGGAGACTAAATTATCTGTTGAAGGTATGTTGAGTGTGGCTTTGAAGATTTGGGGAAAAGGTTAGTGTCAGTGTATGGGAGCGTAGGGAAGCTCTGGTGGGGTGGCTTGTTTATGGTATTTGTGTAAGGTGACTCCATTATGGTGGCTTTCATGCAGGTATTCTATTTCCTTTGTTGCATCTAATTGGGAGTCGGGGGAGAGGATTCTCTTCTCCAATATTTATGCTCCTACTGATTTTTTGTGTAAAGCACAACCATGGAATCAGGTTAGGTATGTACGTTCTTTATATTCCCTCATCCCTTGGATTTTGGTGGGATATTTCAATGATGTCTCCTTGCTAGAAGACAAGAGGGGGGGTAGTGCCCGTCTAGATCCTTCTTCGAACCTCCTAAGGGAGAATTTTATTTTTCTAAACTTGATTGATGATAGACCTAATAATGGAATATTTAATTAGAATAATAGGCAAAGTGGGGAGGATGCTATCTCTGAACAACTGGATAGGTTCTTGGTGTCTAGTTTTTGGCTCAGTGATCGATGGTCTACTAGCTCTGAGATCTTAGATTGGCATGAATTTGATCATTGGCTGATTAAGTTTTCAGTGATCTTCTCTCAATCTTCTAAGAAGCAGTTCTTCATATCTTATCTCATGTGGCTCAGAGATATGTCGCTGCATGATTTGGTTCCAGAATGGTGGTACTTTGGAAAACCTGCTTTTGGGACTACAATGTACTCTTTTTCTAAGTGGCTAGAATATGTGAAATATAGGTTGAAGCGTTGGAATAGGTAATATTTTGGTAATGTTTTTCTGGCAAGGAGGGATGTCGAGGCTCACTTGGACTCCATTACAAGATAGATTCGAGACCAAGGTTTCACTGAGGATTTGGGTAGGTTGGAAGCTACGACAGTGAAGGAGGTGGAGGAATGAGGTTTAAGGGAGGAAATTTTTTGGAAGCAGAAATCTTGAATTGATTGGTTGCAGGAGGGTGATAGAAACACTGCCTTTTTTCATAATTCTGTTAAGGATAGGAGGTAGGGAAATATTATCTCCTCCCTTGTGTCTTCAGAATGGGTCATTCTTTCTTCCTTGGCTGTGATTTTAGAAGAATCTGTTAGATATTTCTCTTCTTTGTTTTCAGAGGACTCCCCTTCTGCTAATGAGGAGGAAGCTATGATAGTGGTTGGTATACCACCCCTAGTTACCAACGAAATGAATGATTCTATGCTCGTACCAATCTCCCTTCACAAATTAGAGGATATCGTCTTCCAAATGAAAAAAGGTAAGGCTCCTGGATTGGATGGGTTTCCAGTGGATTTGTTTCAAGAGTTTTGGGAAGTTATCAAAATGGACCTTATGGAGGTTGTACAAGAGTCACAAAAGAATAAGCAGATGTTGAAGGCCATGAATGCAACTTTTTTAGCTCTTATTCCAAAAAGGGAGGGTGCAAATTCTTTGGATCCTTTTAAGCCAATTTCTTATGTAATGTGGTGTACAAGATAATTACCAAATTGATTGTGGAGTGTTTGAAGATCTAGTTAAGCAGGTTAATTTCGGGTGAACAGGGAGGATTTGTTGCTGGTAGATTTTTTTTGGATGGGGTCATAATTGCTACTAAAATAATTCACTCTATGGCTACTTCGAGAGAGAAGGCCATGTTCATTAAATTGGACATGGCCAAAGCTTATGATCGGGTTAAGTGGGATTTCCTCTTCAAGATCCTAAGGGCTTCTGGTTTTGTCAGTGATTGGATTGAGTGGGTTAAGAGTTGTGATACATCAACTTCTTTTTCAGTTTTGTTCAATGGAGATCCCATTGAGCTTTTTGGGGCATCTCGTGGCCTCAGACAAGGTGACCCTTTATCTCCTTACCTCTTCATCTTAATGGCTGAAGGGTTAGGCAAACTTATTAGATACCGTTTGGAGTTGGGTCTCATTCAAGGTTGGGATTGGGGAGCTGGAATTCCCCACCAATCTCATCTTCAATTTGTGGATGATACTGCTATGATGGGTATGGCTAGAGTTGGTGAAGCTATTGCTATGCATAAAGCACTAGATTGTTATTTGGCTACTTCAGGACAATGTATTAATGAGGGAAAATCTTTCATATATTTCTTCAATACTCCTAAGCTCATTCAGAAGAGAATTGTGGGAATCCCCAGATTTCAAATTGGCTTGCTTCCTTTTGTGTATCTTGGTATTCCTCTAGCTATACATTCACTTTTGATTCTTCACTGGGAGGATATTATTGAAAAGTTTCATAAAAAGGTTAGCCACTGGACTTATAGATTGCTCTCATCTGTTGGTCATGTAACTCTTTTGAAAGCGGTGTTCCAGGCCCTTCCTCTATACAGGTGTTTTTCTTTATCGACACCTTCTTGCTTTATCAAAGATTTTAAGAGTTTGTCTCGATAGTTTCTTTGGTCTAGTAACACCCTTTATAGGAAGTGGAGCTTGGTTAGGTGGGATATGGTTTGTAGATCGAAGCAGGAAGGTGGGCTTGGTTTGCATAGAGCTGATTTGAATGGGAAAGCTTTGGTTGCTAAGTTATACTAGAGATGGTGTACTCAACAACACTAGTTATGGGCTAGAATTCTCACCTCAAAATACCTTGGGGATGTGGAGAGTGTAGATGTTCCTCATTTCAGTCTTTAAGGGAAGGGCTCCATGATTTGGGGCACTCTTAGAAGAGCGACCAATCTGATTAAACTTGGGTTGTTTTGGATATGCAATAGTGGCTTGGATGCTCTATTTTGGTTTGATTATTGGGATGGACATCCTCCTATTATGTCATCACATCCTCATTTGCAGGAATTATGTAATCATTTCCTTGAGGCGGGTTGGATTTGGGTGGTGGATTTCAAAGTGCCTTTGATTATTGGTCAACTGAATTTCTATAGGTGGAAGGACCTACAAGAGTGGCCCCATGAGGGATCAGAGGAGGATCATCATGAGTTGGCCAATATTCTGGCCAGGTGGGTTTGCAACTCTCTTTAGGGGAGAGATGTTCTAGCTTGGGTAGATGATCTGAAGGGTAAATTCTTGATTGCCTCTAGATACCAAGTACTAGACAAGCATGCGTTTGGGGGTTTGGAGGTTCTGTGGTGGAAACAAGTCTCGAATAAATTTTATTGGCCTAAGTGTAATTTCTTTGCTCATCTTGTGATGCAAAAGAAATGTCTCACCTAGGATAATTTAAGAAAGTGTGGATTCATGGACCCTTCTATGTGTTTTTTGTGCAATTGTCATGAAGAGTGTTCCTCACACCTATTTTTTTAGTGTCCCTTTGCTAGAATGATTTGGCATTTATGATTGAGAGCTTGGAACCAACCATGTTGTCATGCTTTTTCTTTGGAGGAATTTTGGACGAGCCAAGGAAGGCCTCTAGTGAGGACTTCTTTTCTTGAAATTTCTTGTAAAATTGGTCCTAGTTTGATTATTTGGCATATCTGGTTGGAGTGAAACCATAGGATTTTTTTGGATAAAAAGCTTTTGGTTGGTCAACTTTGGAGGAGGATTTTGGGGCTTATTTAGGGAACTCTAGTGGCCAAGTATGACCTTTCGGTCCTAGTGGATCCTGGTGAGCTGAGCGTGGTTAGAACTTTGGAGATTCCAGTTGGTGGTAGGGGTTGTCCTCGGTCTAAGCAAAGAAGGTGTGGAAAAGTAAGGATCCAACACAATGATTATTGGAGCCCCCCACCTCTGGGGATACTGAAAATTAGCATGGATGGGTCGTCTAGGGGTAATCTTGGTCATGCTGGGGTGGGTGGTATTGGCAAGGATAGCTCAAGGGTGGTGAGTTTCTTCTTTTCTTTGTATAAAGGTAAGCAAACCAATAACTATATGGAGGTCTTAGCGATTCTTTTGGCTCTTGAACGGGCTTACGCCCTTGGTTGGAGGAGCATTATTTGTGAGTTAGATTCTCAAGTGGTGATTGACATGTTGAATAAACAACACTTTGATGGGGTGAATTGGCAGCTTGCGATTGTGGCCAAGCAAATTATTACTTTGAGTGGGATGCTAGATACTATCACCTTTTATCATATCCATCGAGAATGGAACAAGGTGGCAAATTGCTTAGCTAGATGGGCATCTGAGGGGATGGATACTTAGAAGGTAGAGGATTGGAAAGGCCTCCCTAAGGACCTATCCCACATTCTAGAGGATTCTGTGATGGAAGATATGAGATGCTTTTTGGGAGTTTCCCGACTTATTTGTTAGTTATCTTGACCCTAGGTAGGTCTTTTGTACTAGTTGATTTTCTTGCTATTTTGGCTCAATAATTTTTTTTACCCCTTTTATTAAAAAAAATCCAATCTTAACAAAAAAAGGTGATCTTGATTTTGGAAAGCTGGAATTGAGAGAGAGTTTGGTGGTGGTGTTGTGTTCGATGTCTGCTAGGGTTTGATCATGCACATGCCTTGAGGTGTGGGGAGGATTGGCTCCCCCACACAGGTTTGCAAGTGGTATCATCTCTACTATATTGTTATTTTGTTTCTCATTAATTGTCTTTCCTTGTTCCTACGGTGTGTATTTTTGGTTGTGTTGTCTTTTTGCATTTGTATGTGTGTCAGGTTAACTCGACTCTGGTCTGGATTTTATTTCCTAGTTTTGTGTAAATAAAATTTATGGAGGGGGGTACAAAATCCCCTGACACCCCTCATACAATGTCGATGGATCTAACATTATGCAAAGCAATCTTGTAAAGTTGTTCAAAGAAGTGGTTTCAAACCCCAATTTCGTGGCATTGAAAGGCTCAAAGTTTGCAGTGGAAGAAAATGGTGGTGGGGATGACAGAGGGGAAGGTAAGCTACCCTTGAATCCCCTTAAAGATTTTTACTTGCATCTAAATTCTGAAATGAAGGAAACCATTTCTAAAGAAAGGAATAGGTTAAAAAACTCTACTATTTTTTTAACAATGGTCGATTTAAATAAGTTTCCAGATAGGAAGCTTATAGATTCCTGGTTTATTAATGTGTGGCAGAATAAATTTAATGTTCAAATCTCTTATTGTAGAATGTTGCACAAAGGTTTATTTGTGATTTTTCTTAAAAATAGTGAAATGTAGCAAAAAAATCTAGCAAAACCTCATTGGAATATAGGCGGATGCGCATTTTGCATGTTCACTTGGTTGGCCTCAGCTATTGCAGAGATCATTGCCCGCTCTTGCCCTAGGTAGGTAATTGTGAAGGATTTTTCGTTGGAATTCTGGGGGATAATACCATAGATTCTTTAGAACCAATTGGTAAAGTTTTGAAGGTTGACGAAACCAAGGTTGCCCTCCCTAACCCAGATGCTAGGGTTTTGGTTTCACTTAACCTAGGGATATAAGTACCTAGGTGCCTAAATATTTTTGAATATTGAGGGGTTTCATCTCCCCCCTAGAAATTTTGGGTGGAATAAATGCCTATTTTTTATGAGGGGCACCTAAGGAAAAACTGCCCCATCCTCCAGAAAAGGAAGGCGACAAGGACCTCTCAACCACTAGGTTATGTTAATCCTTCCACTAACCTAAATGCTAATTCTCTTTTGGCTTAGGCCAAAGGCTTGACCAAGATACAGTCTGAAGGTGTTGAAGAAGCGCACCCAGAAGATGTCAATTCTTGTGCATAGGTTTTTGAAGTTGGAACGAAAAACCCGCTCTCAAATTTGGGTGGCAACCCCGTCCCTCCCATTTCTAGTAGGCCCGTTGATTTCTCCCATGAAAAATCCTTTTTTCATCCTTGATTGCGGTGAAGGTCATGTGGACGCCATTGTAAATGTGTTTGTTCCCCCCACCCCAGGCCAACGTCAACCCAAAATCTTACTAGGGATGTGCTGCTTCTCGAGAGGCTGAATGCTCAAAAATTTGCATTAAGAAGTTTAAAGTAGCGTATCTCTAAAAATTTCAAGGGTTTTGGTCTTGACCCTAATCCCTTAGATTTTTGGATCAAAAAAGGGGCTAACCAATTTGACTCTAGGCTCATTCCCGTGGAAAAAGACGTTGCTAGGGGTATTATGGTGGAAAAGGACCCTAGGGTTCATTCACTAAATTCAATGATGTTCTCTAACACTAGATCCTTCACTGAAATTATAAATTCAAAAGAAGATTCAGCTGGTGCAGCTAGTAGTCCTGCCTCTAAGGAGACTCTGGGATTTCAAACTACACTGTTTGGTTCTAGCAACAATATTGACTTCTCTAAGCAGTACGAGGCATCATCTAGTCCAATGTGTGGCCCCCTTGATTCCCTTGGACACCCCAATAACCCTAGCCACGTCCAACTACCTGAAAATGTTGCAACTTTTCCTAGTAAGCCTTTTGGAGGGGCTACAGGTTTTGCAATAGAAGCTAATGCACCCCATCGATTGGAGGTTGAAGTTAACCACTCCAAAGATTTTGAGGGTACTACCCCCAACCAAGATGTTGTTATGGGGGGTAGGAGTAATGAGAATGTCACACTTGGGCAGGTGGACCAAACTCCGAAGCCAAGAAACGACTCAAGAAGGCCAAGAAAGAATAGAAACTCTGTTACAATGGGGAAAGGTTTAGGGAACCCCAAACACAAAAGGAAAAACAATAGTGTGGTAATTCAATCCAATGTAGCCAAGAAGGTAGAAGTGGAAGAAAGGCTACCCAAATGTTTTGAATAGTTTCGACAGGAGCCGAGTGACAACCCAATGACTGGTGATGATGAAGCTTAATTGTATATCCTGGAATGTTCAGGGACTTGAGTCTCTAGACAAAAAGTACATCATTAGGAGATTTATAAACCTTGAAAAAATCAAGGGCTTTGTCTTGCTATAGGAAACCAAAGCAATTGGATTCACCTTGGAAAAAACTTAAGGTTTATTTGGAAAGGGGCTATATCCTTCTCAACAACTCATAAGCGGGGTTGAGGGGATTCCTCTATCTTGGTGTTTGATCAATGGACATAGTGGGTCACAGGTAGTGGCTTCTCCCCTTGTAACCCTATGGTATGGATTACCGTAAAGAAGGATGATCTAGAATTTGGGGTTTGCTCTGTGTATGCCTCAAATGGTTATAAAGATAATTTTGTTGTGGCAATGGTTAGCTGATCTTCCAAAGATCCCCTGGATCCTGAGACGGGATTTTAATATGATTGAACAGGTGGAAGACAAATGGGGAGGAATCGATATGATCTGGAAGGGTAATGAAAGATACTTCTGGCTAAGGCTAAAGCACAAACTCAATCTGATAGGCCCCATGGAAAAGGGTAATAATTACTACAAAGGGATTTGGTTTACATGGTGTAATGCCCAGAAAGGGGGCAACAAAATATACTGTAGGATGGACAAGATGTATGCAAATAAGGATTTCTTTAATTTTACCCCAGATGAATTGGGGACTAGAGTGAGTGTCTACCCATATACTCTCTCTGACCACCACCGTATTAAGGCCAATCTAATTGCTTTCTAGTGTAGGCCAATGCAATCTTCAGGAAAGCCCTTGTTCCTCCTCAACACACTACTGCTAAAAAAAACTGACTGTTGTGATGTTATTGTGTTTATAAGGGAAATAAATAAGTGGATACTTAAGAACTCCAATGCCATTGCAAGATGGAATTCTAATGTGGGGGCTTGTAGGAAACTCTTCCAAACTATTGGTAAAAAATGTGCACTTGATGTTAGGAAAGAGGAGAATGAGTACCAAGAATATTTTTTTAAGGTAGAATCAAAAATTCAATAGCACCTATATGATGTTAGATTAAGTGAGGAACTAGCCTTAGCAAAGGATAGCCTAAGAAAAGTGCAAGTCCAAAAAATTAACGGGCTTAAAATCAGAGCCAAACTAAATTGGCTAAAGGTGGGGGATAGGGGCTTAAAGTTCTTCTTCAGTTACTTAAAGGAAAATATGGCTAAGGAGTAGATTGAATAGATCTGGGATGGGGAGAGATTGTTGTCCTCCTAAGAGGAAATCCTAAACCAGTTCATCTCATTTTTCAAAGGGTTGTTCTCCTCAGAAGGAGAAAATGGAACCTCCTTGGTTGCTAGAAACACTATAGAAAATCTCATCCCTAGGAAAATTTTGGTGGATGATGCGACTAAACTCTTGACAGGGCTATCTAAAGAAGAAATTCAGAGGGCAATAACCTCCATGAACAAAGAAAATTCCCCTAGTTGCGATGGTATGCCCATTGAATTCTATAAGTGTTTCTTAGGCTAGGTGAGTGAGGACTTACTACAGATGTATGAGGAAGCTTTGAATGTTGGATCACTAGGGATCTCTATCAATAAAGGTATTATCTAACTCCTACCAAAAGGGGGGAACAAAACCATGGCTAAGAACTAGAGGCCTATTACTCTTTTGAATGTGTTATAAAATTTTGGCAAAGGTTCTAGCTCTAAGACTAGTCAAAATCCTACCAAAGTTTATCAGTTCCACCCAAATAGGATTCATAAAAGGAAGCTAAATATTGGAGAATCTGCTAACAAGTTGGGAAGCGATGGAGTGGGCTAGGAATTCTGGTCAAAATGTGGCAATGTTGTTGTTGGACTTTGAAAAGGCCTATGACAGGGTGGAGTGGTAGTTCTTAAGGTCAATCCTTAAATATTTTAGATTCCCTAGTGATTTCTACAAGTGATGGATGTACTCCTAAAGGATGCATCTTCCCAAGTTGATGTGAATGAAACACTTTATGAGGAAATAAAGTTGGAAAGGTCTATCCACCAAGGCTATCCCTTAACACCTACCCTCTTTTTCATTGCATCAGATGCACTATTATATTTGCTAAGGGACCACTCCTCACCGAGGATTAAAGGTATTAAACTCCTAGAGAACAATGAGTTGATCAATGTTCAATTTGTTGATGACACCTCCCTCTTCATTGAGTTGCTTAAAGATAATATAGACTCACTAATGAGGAAGTTTGATCTATTCTCACAGGCTTTTAGGGAAAAAGTGGCCAACTCCGAATCCATTATGTTGGGTTGGAAGGAGGTCACACCCAATTGGTTAAAGGATTATGGTTTCCAATGGGGAGGTCCAAATATGCAAGTAAGATATCTGGGTACACACTTTGTGGTAAGTCCTAATCTAAAGGAAATTTAGAATTGGATTAGTTCCAAAATTGAAAAGAAGTTGGAAAGGTGGAATAGACACTACCAATCATTGGCAGGTAGGGTGCAGGTTTGTCAAAAAGTGTTATCCTCTTACAACATTTACTTTGCTTCAGTCTATTTTTTTGTAGTTATCAGATAAATGAGATCCAGAAAAGAATAAGGGGGTTCCTATGGTCTGATGGAAAGGGGAGCAAAAAGAAGCATGCAGTGAGGTGGGATTGGTGTTGTTTAGAAAAATTGCATGGTGGACTCAGTCTAAAAGATCTGAGGCAACAGGGGATTGATCTTGCTTCAAAATAGATAGCGAAGGATTTAGTTGGCAATGAGACTTGGAAGGTATTAATTAGAAATAATATTCAAGCTGCCACTCCAAAGTGGGAGGAGCCTTAGAAACATATGCCTCTATGTGACATTCTCATTAGCAGCCACCCCATGAGCCCTGTTGGGTCCCCAGTATTCAAGAGTCTTTGGAGGGACTAGGAGCTTTCCAGACATAATGCCCATAATCCATTAATATTACCCTACAAAACCCCCATTTCCAAACCTATATTTCCATTTGGTGGAACCTCCACCATAATGGTAAGCCCTTGCTCTTCTCTAGGACTACTTTGCTAAATTGTGGAATCAAAAGGGCATCAAGGTCTCCAGTGAAATTATAAAATATGGTAATGTTAAGAGTTGGGAGGTCTTTTGTGATTAATTTGATCTCCCTCTCTCCACTACAAGGACATTCACCACATTGTTGGAGGCCTGTAAAAACAACTTCCCTTCAAGCACTGACAAAGTGCTTGATGTGGCAAATGATCTTGTTTGGAAGGACGGGGGAAATTTGATTGATCTCAAGGCCAAAACCATCTATAGTCTACAATAATTTTATTTTTGAACATATTAATTAGTGCTGGAATGTTTCTCTTAATTATAAATCTTGGAAAAAAAATTCTTTTTGATATTTTGGAATAATAATGTTGAGCCTAAAAACGCATGTTTCAAGTGCCTTGTTCTACTTCAAAGGTTACCTTTCAAATCTAACATGAATGATATTCATGTGTACAACATTTGTTGAACCCCATAATCAGTTGCTCATATATTATTTGAATGCTTCTATGCAAAGGAAATCTGGAAACTCTTATGTCATAATTTAAAAATTTGGGATAATGATAGAGTTAGTTGGAAAAATTTGTTGTTTTGTGATAAAAAATGAGTAAGGATAGCTTTAAGTTTTGATTTTTTATCTATTGAAATACTATGTCACATTTGGAAAGAAATTCCAATGAGGATAAATTTAAGGGCTGCAGGAGGGTGCTTACTGAGTCATCTAAGAGACTCGTGTTCCTTAATGTTGCATTGCAAGTTTCACTCCATATCAAGGTGTCTCTGCCCAAGTTCATGAGTCTTTGCAGAGAAGGATCTGTTGCAATCAGTAGGGAAGACGTCAGATGTGGGCATGCTTGCAGGATTAACAATAGGGAAACAAAGATCTTCCTGAGTGCATTCCATGAATTCCAAAGGGCTTTTAATAATGATGCAGTAGGTTGTAGACAAGTGAGACACAGGGGCCCCTGCCCCCATGCCCAACAAGAAAGTGACGCCTTCTCAGTGATTGGTCTGGATAGGGGTGTGGATAAAGCCAACAATGGTGACACCAATCAGTAATTTTAGTGTTGTTCCTGGATCTCTTTTTGTCTATAGTTTTTGGGGAATGCTATACAACATAGTTAAAGCCTTATGTATATTTTTGGTTGATGTATTAAACTCATGTGCTCTTTGTTTGCAAACTCTCAAGCTTCTTTTTGTACATAGTATAAGGTAATAAACTGATAACTGTTAGATGTATTAAGTTTCTTTACTTTATCTCTCATATAAAAATCTTAACAAAAAATATATATTTGGAAACTAGACATCATGTTTTATAATGGGTTTTAATTTCATAGATTAATTCAAAAAAAAAATCCATCAGCTATATTGCCAAAGTTTGACATTTCTCTTGAACCTGCCTTAGCTTTTAAGTTAGGTCAAAGGCTAAGGGTTATGTTGCCAAGCCATTTGTGAGCCTAAAACTGAGGTAGCATGTGGTTAGGAAATTTAAAATTTTAAAAATATGTATGCGTTTTTAAATAGAAATGCGTACACATTCTTTATTTGTCCATTTGGAAATGGAAACGCGTACGCGTTCCTAAAATAGAACACATACACATTTCTTATATATCTATTTTTCCCAATTTGGAAAAAACTGACTAAGCACATTTTTTCTACAGTATGAACTGACAACACCATTTTCAACACTTTTTAATTCAACCTTGTCTTGTACAATCTCTTAACATGTCATATTCTATTCAAATTTTTTGGAGGAGGCAACTACAAGTTGATTTTTTTTAAGTGGAATCAAGTACAAGGACTTTTTACAAGAAGATTTGGAAAAAGAGAGATTTTGGATGTATTCATATGTTTTTGTACTTAAAAGTTTATAGAAGAAAGGATATTCATATTATAGAGTTTTATTTCAATATTTGAAGGAGGTAGCAATTGGAAAATAGGTTAAGAATCATTTTTTTTTATCAAGAGGGTTTGGTAATCATGGGATCAAAGCAAAGGAAAAGAACAAAATGTAGAAAGTTAATGACACTTGAAGAAATTGAAGAAAATAGAGAAATGGAGGCAAAAAGACAAAGGGATAGAAGAGAAAGGATTCATCAAATGAAAAATTTGGAAGCATCTAGTTCCATCAATGTTGAAGAGGAAACTATGAAGGGTGAGATGAATGTAGATGATGCAAATGTGGAGATGGTGAATATGGAAGAAAATGCAATTATGGAGACAAACCCTTGACTGTGCCTTCAACTTCAACTTTGAATGATATGGAAATAACACCTATACAAACTTCAGGTATGTCTTCAAATCCACCTCCCAATGATATGGAAAATGTACCTATTCAAATAATTTATCCAGGTATGTCTTCAAACCCATCTTGATAATATTGATCGTAGTTATTTAGATGAAGTTGGATACACCATTGATGGTATCAATAATTCTAGTTTTGAAATAAAGCAAAAACCAAATAATGGTGAAATATCTTATATGAATGCAAATGAGAATGAAATCCCTCATATTGATGAAAATGAGAAAGAAATCCCTTGAATTTTTTAAAATGAAAATGAAACCCCTTGCATGAATGGAAATGAAAGCACTTGTATGAATGAAAATGAAAATGTTTTTTTTTTACAATTGAAAGAGATGTGTTAGATAGCCTTCTTGGTAAAGTTTCTTGGAGACAAATGAGAACTCATGGAAACATATTATATAAAATGTTTTTTTATAGAAAGAAATTAGGATTTCAATGTCAACTCATGATGCATGCAATTGATGAAAATGTGGAAAATATGAAAAGTGATGAAAAAATTAGGCATTTTTGTAAAACCAAAAAAGAAATATGATTCACTAGAACAAGTCATATCTAGTTGTTGGGAGTTGAGCTAGCCATTATTCTCAAAAGGTCGACCTATTAAGAATCTACTACCATCCCAAATTAAGGATCCACTAGAGGCTATTAAACCATGTCATGAATCACATGGTCAATGTTGACTGAGAGGTGGAAGCATCAAGCTTTCAACAATCCCCCCCAGGATAACCATGGGATTCGAACTTGCAACCCATTGTCTGACACCACTTGTTGGGAGTTGAGCTAGTCGTTATTCCCAAAAGGCCGACCTATTAGGAATCCACTACCATCCCAGATTAAGGATCCATAGGAGGCCATTAAACCATGTCATGAATCATATGGTCAACACTAACTGAGAGGTGGAAGTGTCGATCTTCCAACACTAGTGTTCGCAATGCTATTGATTCTATAGGAAAGAAAAGTCGTTCTAAAGATAAGAATGCAACTCTTCGTGCATTAACAATTTCTCTAGTTAATTAATCAACTTAAAATAAAAGAATGTTAAGTAATATTAGTAAATATATAAAAATAAATCCTAAAAATTTGATAAGAGCAGTTAAAAGAAGAGAAAGTATTGATTTAAAGATCCGATTAATCAATGTTGGAGTTTTAGTGGTAGGCTCTCAAGGTCAAACATGAAACTAACTAATGAAATCAAATCTTCAATTGGAAAATATTTGCATGATAATACAAGAGTATCACCTAATATTAGAGATGTTTCAAAATTAAGGGCGGGATCAAAAATCCATGACCCTCATCCAAAGCATCTATTAGATATGACTTATTGAATTATATAAAAAAAATTAGATGATTCAATCTTACCAAATATTAGCATAATTCAAAGATCATTCAAAAAAAGTAAACCTTGGTATGTTAGAATTAATAAACAATGAATCTCTTGCAAAACTCATGTACAATTTCATTATTATTATGATATTTTCAATATATATGTTGTACTTTGCATGCTAACCAAATTGTGTAGGACATTTGTGGTATTGATATTCCACCTGAAACAATCAAAGATTTTATATCAAGTTTGTTTTGTGAACCCTCTAATGGAAACTCATTTTATTTAAATGCATGTATTTATGGACAACGCGATAGATGTGGTAACTTTTCATTGTTAGGAGAATGTATGCATGAAAGTAGTTTACATGAATTTGGACAACAATTAGTGGATGTTAAATTTTTTTAAAATGTTGAATATTCTTTAAAAGATGGAAAAATTAGAAAATATTGTGAGCTAATTGTAGAAAAATTTAGTGTGCATGCATTTATTAAAGAATTTAAAGATAATATTGTACCTAAATATGTAAAACACTCTCAATATGCTCATTCTCTTGATAGTCAATTTTGTACATGTAAAAACAAATTCCCAATTGGAACTATATTGTCACTTTTTGATTTTGTAGAAAACTATAATCTTGCTCTATAAGAAGAAATTCAATCACAATATTATAATTCAGTGCAGGTAGCGATATTTGTTCATATTATATACAGACATGTAGATGATAGTAGAGAAGATGATATAAATATTTTGAGAGTATCATTTTTATGTGAGTGATAATCTATTACATTTATCTAAGTTTGTTCAATATTGTTTTGATATATTTTATAAAAATTAAAAAGAGAGAGGAATTCAAATGAGAGAACATCTCATATGGTCGGATAATTGCACAGGTCAATTCAAAAATGCTAGAATGTTTTATTGGTTATGTAGAGTTCATAAGGAGACTAATATCCAACACGTGGAGCTTTTTGAAGTTGGACATGGTAAAGGAGAACAAGATGGAGAAGGTGCATGCGTGAAAAGAGATCTTTCTAGAGAACAACTAAAATTTGAGGATGAAACAAAATTCAGAGATGCACATGCAATTGTAGATTGGTGCAATACAAAATTATCTACAGGAACAAGTGAGCTCAATAATTCGATGCTTCTTTTGGTTACTTGAATAAAATGATATTCTTACTTGACAATATTGTGAAACAATTAATGAAGTTGTTGCCACCACTTGTTACCTAATTAATAGGTCTCCTACATCAGCTCTCATTGATAAGACGCCTATAGAGGCATGGTCAAGCCACAAGCCTTCATTAAGATGTCTTAGAGTTTTTGGTTGTGAGGCATATGCACATGCCAAAAGAGAAGCAAAAAAGTTGGAGAACAAGGATGCGAAATGTATATTCATCAAATATAGTTATGGTGTGAAAGGATACAAGATTTGGGATCTTGTTGCATAAAAGGTAATACATAGTAGAAGTGTTATTTTTAGAGAAACTAAGCCTTCTTTTGTTACATTGCGGCCAAAACAAAGTAAACATGAAGATTTGATTCAATTTCCTTCTACACCTGAGAAAGTTGAATCAAGGCCCATAGATAGACAAGAAGTTGAGGAGAGCTCATCTAGCTCTAAATCTTTAGAACAGGAGGAAGAACCTCCAAATCAACTTGTTTGTAGGTCTACAATACATAAACAATCACCTGAAAGGTATTCACTTGATGATTGGAGATATATTTTTGCTTTAAATACTAACATGGATGAACCTAGATCAATAGAAGATGCATTAGGTATGAATGATGTAGAATCCTACAAGATTTTTATGGATGAAGAAATGGTAGCTTTGAAAAAGAACTTTGAAAAAGAATGATACATAGGATCTTGTACCATTTCTTGAAGGAAGAAAACCTGTTGGTTGCAAATGGGTGTTCAAGAACAAGATTGGTTCAGATGGAGGTATTGAGAAGTACAAACCAAGTTGGTTGAAAAATGTTACTCTCAAGTTGAGGGTTTTGCTTATGGTGAGATATTTTCTCTTGTTGCAAAAATAACATCCATTAGAATTTTGCTTTCTATTGTTGTTGCTTATGATTTAGAGGTTGAACAAATGGATGTAAGAACTGCTTTCCTTCATGGTGACTTGGAGGAGGATATTTATATGACACAACCAAAGCACTACTTGGTGAGAGGTAAAAGTAAATTAGTTCACAAATTGAAGAAATATTTGTAAGACCTAAAACAGAGTCCTAGGATGTGGTACCATAAATTTGATACATATGTGTTCAATTTGGGATTTGAGCATTCTAAATTAGATCATTGTGTTTATTATAAAATTCATGGTGATCATTTCCTCGTTATTGTATTATATGTTGATGATATGTTATTTATTGGTAGAGGAAAAGGTATGATTTCAAAATTGAAATCTCAACTTGCTGCTAAATTTGAAATGAAGATCTTGATGCAGCTAAACACATTCTTGGTATGGAAATTAAAAGAGAGAGTGAATAAAATTCTATGGCTTGGTCAAAGTAAGTATGTCAATTCAATTTTACAGAGGTTTGATATGTAGGATTGTAGACCATTGTGTGTTCCTATTTTAGTTGGAACAAAGTTATCTATTTCAGATTGTCCAACATCCCCATCAGAGATGGATGAGATGATAAAAGTGCCTTACCATAGTGTATTTAGAAGTTTGTACTAGAACATACATTGTCCAAGAAATGGGAGTTCTTTCTAGATATATATCTAATCCTAGTAGAGCTCATTGGGATGCAGTTAAAAGAGTCTTCAAATATTTGTGTAGTACCTCAGATTATTCCTTATTTATCATAGTAATATGATTGAAGACGAGATTTCCCTTGATATTCATGGTTATGTGGATTTATACTGGGTAGGTGATATTGATAGTAGACGATCCACCAATGCTTATGTGTTTACATTATTTGATGGTGCAATTAGTTGGGTGAGTAAGCAAGAAACTATGGTTGCTTTGTCCATTATTGAAGTAGTGTATATGGAAACTACTCATGCTTGTAAAGAATCCTTTTGGCTTAAGAGACTATATTTAGATATTGGAATTAAATAGGGTGTAGTGACAATTTATTGTGACAGTTAGAGTGCAATCAAGAAAGTCTCCCCGAGAACCATGCACATGAATGCCTTAGTCGAAGAAGGCCAAAGGAAGAACACTTTTCCAAGCCTTTGGGTTGTAATTCTATCGAGAAAGCCAGTCTAGAAACAAACACAAGTGAGGAAAATGGGAGTATCCATAGCTTGGAAGAGAGAAAGCACAAGCAAAGAAGAGAAAATTGAAGAAATTGAAGGTAGAAGTGAGGAATTTTAGGGAAAGTGTTGAATTTATAGAAAGCTGTAAGAAATCTGCGTACATAATTACCTGGATAGAAAATCTTGGGAATGCAAGTTGAGGTGGAAGCAGTACACTTTTCTCCATAATTAAAAGTTAAATTGAATAAATTCTCACAAAACTAGTGTCCAGTGCTTTGAGGTTTGCTAGTATGAAGATCATGAATCGAGAAAAACTGAGATTTTAGAATTAAATGATGGTCATTTTAGTTTATTTCATCGAGCCATATTAATTATGAAGATTTCCAGGTGTTGTTCAGAAAGAAAGTTCATCTGGTAAGGTGGCACACGTCGGCATGTGGAGAACTTGAGGAAAATAATACGTGCATGAAAATACGTGTGAATTAAATGAAGAGTATGATGGCTGGACTTAAGTATAATCATGACAAGTTTTATGTATTAGTGTAAGTGCAGAGTCGCCAAAATTGAAAATTGCTAGTCAAGTTTATTTTAGTGGGTTGCCATGAAAATAAAATGGAAGGGTGGTAACTAGTGTCTCTAAATTTATAATTAATTAGGTGATTTGGTAACTTGTTGCTAAATTTTAACTTATGTATATTTTTTTTTGGGCAGATAGTGAATTGTAGTTAGCTGAAATCTAGCATAAGGATGGTAAAATTTAGCTAGTAAGTTTCACATACACGAAATAATTAACCGAGTCTTTTGGGAATTGGTGAAATGAAGAAGGGATTTGTATTGAATGAAAAATCAAAAGTAACCTTAGCTACCACTGTAATTCCCAACCTAATAGTGATTTGTTGCATGTAAGTTGAAGCAAAAGAACTTACAAAGAGGTATGAAATGGAAAAATGAAAAAATGAATATCAAAGAAATATCAAAAGAGAAAAAATTCAACTCTTTAGGCTATCCAAATATCTCTATTGAGGCTATGGATGCCTGACTGGTAGTAGAGATATGTTTGGGGGAATTACAGAGATAACCTTGTTGGGGCTATGGATGCTTGACTAGCAACAAGGCTCTATCCAAGGTTGGCTTTGGAGGATTGTTAAAATATGTAGCTCAATGTCAATGAACTAGTTTTTTCACCAAGTTCTGGAGATGAGAATTAATCAAATTACACACTGATTCTTTTTGATGGAGTTTTATATTTTTTATTCTGGTATTCAGGTAAAGGTAAGGATTTATTACCATAAAATATGCATGAGTTATAATTTACAGCAGGTGATTGAGTCCTGAGTTTCTTTTAAATTTGGTTTTGTTGGTTGCAAGTTGTTGTGTGGTCTCACAACATGCCCCAAGAATGTAAGGCTTGGGGACCCAAATAAAAAAATTAATGCTTATGACAAGTGTTGGTTGGCAAAGGATCACCGAAAGAAAATGTTAAAATGAAAGTCTTTGAAATAATTCATGATTTGAGAGGACCGGGTGTTGAATATATCGAGTACTGGGAAGCGATGTTGGCTGGAATGTTTAATGTGAAGTTTGGTAAGTTGTTGTGATCCAGGAGTAAAGGTCCGAGAGTTATGAAGGTTCCAGTGGTAACCAAGATCCAGGTGATTTTGTTTGTTTTGGTAAAGCTAAAGTATGTCGGGTATTGGGAAAAAGATGTGTTGGTGCTAAAATGATAAAGTTGATCGTTTAATTTTGTTCGAAAGCCTAACATGTCTGGTAGCCTGTCTAAAGTGATAATTATGCGAGAATGAATTAAAAGCTTGTTATTTATGAATTGTTTTAAAAGATGATTTATTAATGATGGTTTTATTTTAATGAGAATTTATTAATGTTTTTTAAAAGGGATTAGTATATGGAATTTTTATGTGCAGGAGAAATAGGTTATTGGACTATGTTTCGGTATGGGTGGTTAGGAAAACTTGGGTTGCAAGAAGATCAGATGATGTTACCAGGTTTGGTGGCACACTCTAAAAGCTCATGCAGGGAAAAATTTTGTCGCGAAGAAACGTTGATAACCGAGAGACCGAGGATCCTGGTATTACACATGCAATGAAGGAGGATACCTAGCTTCGGGGTGATTTACTTCTGGGTGTTTTAATCTTGAGCCCAAACCTGAATGTAGGAACAAAAGTGCCGGTGGATTTGAATAACTAGTTCCACCTAATCTCTCTAAATATCCAACAAAGGAAGTTCCTACGTTTTTTTTGAAAAATCTACTCGATCTAGTTTGATTTCCTGATCGAATTTTAAAGAAATAAGTCCAAAAGTTTCAAAGTGCTGAAGAAGTTCAAAATCTATTGACTTATTAAGAAATTCTCTTGCTAATTTTCATGTGCCACATGCCTTGTTGCGATTCGTCCCTTGGATTTACTCTCATGTGTGGATTGAATTTATCGAGTGTCTTGTTATTATAAAAGGCCAAAAGATGTTTCATTTTTAGTTAAGTTTAGAATTTGTGGATGTTAGAGAACCAAAAAAAATTCAAGTTTTTTTCTTTTTCCTATTTTTTGTTCCATTCCAAACTAAAAAGTTGTATATTTCATTAGAAGTTAACTAATATTAGACCTGATTTCAAAGCTATTTCCTGAAATGAATCTTACATAGTTGATTGTTTGTTCCTATCATACAAGACTATGTTCTACACCATTTAAGGGTGCATACTAACACTATCTGGTGGAAAATAATCTCCTTTTCTTTAAACTCTTACATCATTTTGTGCCTAGCTATGAAGCAATATGGTGACGTATGGAATGGTTTGCTCTAGTTTGGTTATTTATTGAGGCATGCGTGGATAATACCTAGGAGAAATTTTACTTTTCAATAATTTTTTATGCTTTATTTTAGAATAGATGTTTCATATTCCAAATTTCTTTCCAAAAATGATAAATGCATGGAGTTTTATTACATATATTTTGATTCCATGAAATTTTTGAATGCTTAGTGCTAAATCTACTTGAATGTATGCAAGTTATTTGAATTTCATGAAGTTGTTGAATGACCAGACCAAGATTATGTTCATATTTCTATAATACCATACAAATCCTTAATGACCATTTACCCCTCACTTTTAATAGCAATATCATGATGAACCCTGAGTGAACCTAGTGTGTCAATACTTGACATAAACGAGCCTTGGAATCAAACCGATTTTGCATTAGATTTAGGTTTTCCTAGTGGAGTCTTTCAAGAAAGGTAGGTTCCTATGGTATTTTGTGAGAATTTATCTATCTTTTGGTGTGCGACTAACATCCACATCAATAGGTTAAAGGCCACTTGGTGATAGTGAGAAATCTCCCCTTCACTTTTGGCTCAACTTAAACCAAGGAAAGTATTTCTAGAGGTATTCCTTAATAATCATTCAAATCAAACAAAAGGAATATATAAGGAACTTCACAATAACTATACCTAGATGTTAGCTTAACCTTAATAACTATCACTAGACTAAACTAAACTAGTTGTTGTAAAACCTCTTTATAGCTAATAAATACTTTTCACATACATCTACATGTAAAACAATATTAAAATCCCTTTAAAATGATTTTACTTTTGTTTTCATAGGTATTGAAAAAGAATAGATACATTAAAAATGACTCATTGAATGGTTTAAATATTAGAGTTTTCTTGAGGTTTTCCTTGGTTTATAATATTGAATCACGAACAACATATATAGATCCTTAAACTAACTAATATACTAATTGGTGATTGACTTTTATGATTTTAGAATGAGTGGAGGGTCAAAGCCTTCAAGATCAATGCCTTGTTGGTTTGTAGAGTAGCATTCAACCATCACAATTAGTAATAGTAGAGATATTATGCATACAAATAAAGTATACTTAGTGATCCTTCTCTAAACTCATTGGTATTCATCCATAGCAGAAAAGAGACTCAAATCTAAAACAATATAATATATTGGAGTGTTGCAACACTCTTCAAATATATAATATAATCATACAAGAAAATGCAGTGAGAGAAATTTTACAAAGAAGAGGTGATGCCACACCTCTATGCTCTAAAAATCTATAAAATACCAACAACCATCCAAGGTGACATACAATTATATACATATACTATAATAGATATCTCCTTATAAGTTAGAGACCAACTATAATTATAAATATGGTTACAAAATTTGAAACCCTAAATATTATTGTATTATAGTAGGTCAAAATCCAAAGGTCAACCCTCAAAATGAATGAAAAATATAACTTTAAACACCTCCCATGGTCAGTAATAAAATCATGATCAAATCAGCTATAGTAATCAACTATTGCATGATTGGTACCGTGTAATGGAAATCCAACTAGAAACAAGGACAAATTTATATAAAAATACAACCCAAATTGTGCTTAAGAACAATCAAGGAGAACCACAAGTACCACAAAATTTACCCTTGAAAGCAAATGTGTTGTGTAACCTATCCTTTGACACAAAAAAATATAAATTATACAATTTGATTGAAGAGTGCATGCACAATAGTGGTGATGCCATTAAATTCAAGTGAACCCTTGACTATTTCACTAAACACACTAAAGCTTAAATACTTCATCACCTACATAAGTTATTCATGTCCCAGTTAAATTCATCCTCAACTTGACCAAATACTATTATGAATTTCATTATGGTAGTTGGAGTAGTTCAAAGGTTTATTTATAGAATTCTAGGAGAAATTTGAAGAGTGGAAGGAAAACGAGTCTGAAGTGTACCTCCAAATGAAGTGCAATAAGGCAACGAAGTTCTAAAAAAAGAGAAAACACTATAAATAAACCAAAAATCCACCATACTTAGTATTTTAGAGATCCCAACAATATTTAACACATACAAAGACACATGAAGAGCGATGACAAATATATTAAGTAGAAAAATAATGGAAACCCATAAGAAATACATAATATCAATTATATGTAATGACAAAAATAAAACCTAAGTGCTCTAAGGGAAGGGAACCCATGTAAAAATATGTAAAACAAGGTTGAATCCCAACAAGATTTGATTAGGGATTTATGGAACTTGTTGGCACAATGAGAATCAAATCTTCAAGCAAACCAAGAAAGGGGATCAAGACAACAAAATACCATCATGACCAATAGAGATAAAATGTACTTGGGGAAACAATGAAAAATAATGAAAGATCTAACATTGGACTCACTAAGTCAAAAACATTCATTACTTTGAAAAGCAATGCTTCAAATTTTGACCATGCATGAAAAGATCCTTGAGTTATTCATCCAAATTTATGAGATCGTATATATTAATTTCATACCTATTAGCTAATTCATATGGTCCTATATATATTAATTTCATGCCTATTAGCTAATTCATCTGGTCATGTATATATTAATTTCACACCTATTAGCTAATTCATATGGTCCAAGACACAATGGATCAATTTTTCCTTGATTTTCATTTTCTTTTGACTTGGAATCCTACAAAATAACTAGTTCTCCCTCTTGAAAATACCTTGGTGATTCTCTCTTATCATAAAAATGCTCCATTATTTTTTTATGCAATAGCATTCTAGTAGTGCAATCCTCTAGTTTTCATTTAATATATTGCTCCTCCACACCATGTAATGGTTGATACATATTAATTTCATGTCAAGTGGCATTATATCCTTTGTACCATACACTAGCTTGAATAGGATTCTCCCTATGGCATGCTTGAAGGTTATTTGATCAACCCATATAGCATACTTTAACTTATCATCCCACTTATTTTTATTTAAGTCTTAAGTTATCCTTATAAATTTCATCAATATTTTATTTCTTGAGTCATCATTTCCATTGCTTTGAGGATGATAAAGAGATGAGTGTATCATATCGATACCAATTTTAAAACATAATTAACATATCTTGATATCTGAAACACATAACATTGTTAGCTAAAATCATGGTAGGGACACCAAATCTAGTTATTGTATTGTTTATTAATAAATATACTAACACCATAGATGTTGAATTATGGGTTTTAATTGCCTCAACCCACATGTTGAAGTAGTTAGTGGCTACAAGAATCTACATGTATCCATTATTGGATATTTCCTAAAATGGATGGAAAAGAGAGGGGGAAATCCCTAATTTCCTTATGTGTAAAAAGAAGAATTATAATTTAAAGTCCCTCTTCCCCAAGAATTTCATTAAGAATGCGAACCAACAAGGCCAAGAGATTGACTTTCAACCTCAAAGGTGAGTCAATCAGGTCTAGGTTGGTGATTAATTAATGATAGAAAGTGATTAGGAATGATTTAAAACAATGCAATTAAATGAAATATATGTCCTAAGATCCAAATTATAGATTCTTGAATGTACAAAAATTGAAATAGCAATTTGCAAGCAAATATGAGAAGGGTCTGATAGCATGTACTTGTCACCAAAAGCTTATTTTGAGTAGTTCAAGAGGACTATTTCACCCTTGGGTAAATGGGTCCTTGATAGGGCATCTAAAACACTTTTTATAGTCCTTTGATGTCATATATGAGATGTCAATTTTTTCTTGCAAACTTGTCAGAATTCCAGAAATAAATTATGCAACTTAGTTTTCGTGGCTTGGCAAGAATGATGACAACAAATGCAAAAATGTAAAATTTCTCTTCAAGATCTTCTTCAACCTATAATTTGCACATACACAAGGAGGGAAAAATGTTTTGGTTTGTTTGTATGGGGGTTTGCCTTGGTCAAACCCCAATTTGGTAATTAAACCTTGATAAAAAGATAATAAAAGAGAAGGAAATGATGAATGAACACTTGTTACAACTCACCACTCTTCAATGGATTCCTTGAAGGTCTGAAGTCATGCAAATATATTCAAAGGAATTAGATCTTGATTTCTTGATTTTCTTGAATGATTGGATCCTTGAGGATCTACAATGCATGTTAGCCTTCACAAGACAAAACAAACATAAATAAAGTTGGGAATGATAAGATCTTGATTGTTGTTGAAAATGACTGATAATGTTGATCTTGAATGCTCTTGACAATGATATTTTCTCTTGAATTTCTCTCATAAAGTGTGTTATTTCTTCTTATATTTCAAATGATAAAAGACTATGTATTTATAGGTGTTTATCTTATTTCCCAAAAATTATATTCTAAAAGCTGACACTTACAATTTGATTTATAATCATTAAAAGGCCACCAAAAACATATTTGAAAATGAGTCCTAGCACAAAGGGGACCCATTCATCCCTAGGTGAATGGGTACTAGCCTAAATTTCCAAGACTCTCATATTCCATGGAAATTAAAATATTAATGCAAAAAGAAAAGGGATGGACCTACATCCATACAATACACTCATGTAAGTCTTAGAGTAGATTTATGTACTCCCACAGCTCCAAGAATCACCTGCAATGATAAACCTATCACACTATGAAGAAATAAGAAAGATATTATTGCTCAACAACTTAGATATGATAAAATATCAAATATGCATTATGTGAACAACTGTCACATTGAATATGTTTCTGTAGAGAATGAATAATTACAATGAGATCAATCCTTAAGAAATGAGATCAAAACCCTAAAAGGAAACCCTAGTGTGCACACTTAATAATTAATTATTAATGTGCCTAAGTTTAGCTTAAGTAAAACTACAGTGATAAGTGACTTAATTAATTAACCAATATGATTAAATTAATTAAGTGAAATGACTTATTACTCTAACACCTCCCCTTAAGATGAACTTAGGGAGTAGCTAAAACACTAAGGGAAAGATGCATGAAAGCAAAGATGGGTCCCGACAACAAGGCTTGATCAGGTACCCATGTACAAATGCAATGCAAACTAAACCAAATGGGGTAAAGGAGAAAACCCAGTGGGAACAAAACTCCTCCCCAAAATAGGATTCAAATAAAAGAAGGATAGAAGGTGGATTACATGATACCCCCCATAGACAACTTCTATCATATAAGTACATAATATGTTCCCCCATAGGAGAGAGAAAAAGAGGATATGAATCCCCCCCACAAAGAAATAGCTCCTGTATCACTGGCAAACATTTGAAGACAAAACATGATCCACTACTTGCAAACAAAATTTATCCCCTTAGGAAGAAATAGGCCATCTGATGAAATGTGAAGCCAATACAAAACCATGGGTGAATTTGGAATCCAAATCCAAATGGTAGGTGTCTAAAAACTACTCAAGCGTCCTCAAGTCGGAAAGAGAAAATGCCAATCCTAAAACCTGTGAAGACTAATGAAGCACATGCTCCAAAGATGATGAACATGATGGGCCAACAATGGTGATGTGGATATCAACAAAGAGGAGATGAATTTCCTCAAAATAATCCTCCAAATATGCAATATAGGACTCCACAAACAAGAAAGATATGTCTGTAACATAAGAGTCCAAAGTAGCTATGTTTGGAAGATGAATGATGCTCTGTTGCACTGAATCAGGAACAACAAGAGATGCTGATGAAGTCTCAATCTGAAGAGTGGGAACACGAATACAAGTCTTTGAGCCATCAACACATGCAAGACTTGTGATATACTGAAGCTCCTCTAGAGTACGATTATCATAGGGTATGAAATCTATATCTACAAGAGGGATGAGATAGTCTATAGCGAGATCCTCTAGGAATTGAGGGATATTAGAGTCTCCAAAAATCTCCCAAAGATGTTGCCAAAGTGTGCAAGGACAACAAATGTCAGATAAAGAACACAAAGTGTCAAAATCAACACTACAACCAATAACCCCTACAATATGATCTTGAATAATAACCCATGTTGATAAACTCCTTGATGTGTCTGGTGTAGGTATGAGTCCATACAAATGAGGCAAAATACCAAGCCACCTGAGATGTGTTAGGATGTCATAACGCCAAGACTCATAGTTGTCCTTATCCAGCTTGATCACATAAGGGTGAGTAGAAAAACCCATGATACTCACTCAAATAAAAAAATTAGATACTGAAACTCTCAAGAACAATAAATCAGATCAACATAACCCATCCAACATAAACATATCCCATGTAGGTGCCAAAACATCCAAGTAATTAAGAAAAGTGTAAAAACACATAAATTTGAATAAAATGTACCTAGTAAATTATCTGATCAAACCAACTATAGATCTAGAAAGAGTGCAAAACCACCTTTCCAACGCCTATTTGTTTTCAAAAAATGGAGTTTGTATGCAAAAGATATGCCCCCGGAAGAGCAAAAATGATGATCTAACTTTGACTGAAAAAAAAATTAGAAAAATTGAAAACCAGAATATAAAACCTACACCAATGGATTGGGCTCGGAACCAGCTTTCCGATGATATTTTGTTTTTAAAAAACCAAGTTTATATGCAAAAGTTATGGCCAAAATACCAAAAACTGCTCCAAAAGAGTTTGGGGGTTAAACCTGGCGGTTTGGCTAGTCTCTAACATTAACCGCTAGCGGTTTACTAACGGCGGCACCCATTAACACTATTTTTCTTTTAAATTCTTGGATTGTATGTCGTACTAGGCTGTACGACCCATAAATGATTTTTTTTTTCCTCCCGGAGTTACTATGTCCGATTTCAACGATTTGACAGTTGATTTAGGGGTTTTTGGGCGCTCTGAACACGATGGTGAGGTTAGTTTGGGCTGAAAACACTCCGAAATTTCAGATACGCTCTAGATTTGGAAACCCTTATAAACTTGAAACCCTCACAGATTTGACAAATGAAGGCCTTTTTTGACAAAATGAAAGGCAAACCTGATTGTTTCGGCAGCTCAAGATTTAGTGGAATCCTCAAAATTTGACCATGGATCACGGATATTAATGCATGAGTTAATTTATTCAAAAAAAGTGGACAAGACGACTATAGATCTGGAGCTCTGATACCATGTTAGAGTAGATTTATGTACTCCCATAGCTCCAAGAATCACCTGCAACGATAAACCTATCACACTATGAAGAAATAAGCAAGATATTATTGCTCAACAATTCAGATCTAATAAAAAATCAAATATGCATTATGTGAACAACTACCGCATTGAATATGTTTCTATAGAGAATGAATAATTACAATGAGATCAATCCTTAGGAAAGGAGATCGAAACCCTAGTGTGCACACTTAATAATTAATTATTAATGTGCCTAAGTTTAGCTTAAGTAAACCTAAAGTGATAAGTGACTTAATTAATTAGCCAATATGATTAAATTAATTAAGTGAAATGACTTATTACTCTAACAATAAGGACTAGTGCAATCCAATATACACTACATGAGTCCCAAAGAAAAAAGGATGGACTAGCATGCCTATGTTGTTTGTCCATAAAATATGCCAATGCTACACTAGGTTCAACACTCATGAAAGAAGTGAAGAATAAATTCCAAGTTCACCTCAAGGGGTGTAAATAAAACTTACCTCAAGGGTTTCAAACAAAATTCATCTCAAGGGGTGCAAATAAAGAATGCTAATGTATTCACCCTCTTTAAAGAAATTGCTCAACATCATGTTGTGAGAAATTACTTTAAAGTAGAAAATGATAAATGTCATGCAACTAAATATCAAAAAAGAGATTATTTAGAAATCCCTATGCCAATGATATGTTTCCAAATAAATTTCATCATGATAATGGGTTGCCCCAATATTACAATGTCATGAATAACATAGAAAGGTACACTGAGGGATCCGTGAATCTAGGGTTAGCATATGTCTATGCTACAACAATATAACATTGCTCATAACTATTTTCATCCCCCAAATACTTGTGAAACAACAAACACAAGGGAGGAAAGATGACGATTACATTTAATAGTCCATTTCCTAATGTTTTTATGCATGCTTTCAAACATTATCAGACAATCCTTTCAGACATATTCCTATGCTATGCTATCTTTTTATGCTTATTAATAACCTTGGACTGGAACTAGAGTAATGGAAATATAGTTATGATATAGTATCATTGCATGATTTATATGTGGATATGTATGGAATGCAATTAGAATTCTATGTTTAATCATGGTAGTTAGCTTTGTGTATCTGTTTTGTGGATTAACCTCTTGCAGCCCAAGAAGACACTATAGCCCACAGTAAATGAAAGTTGTAGCCCACAACAAAAGGATGTCTTGGACAACGAAATGGGGCAAGTTCCAAAACAAGATGAGTGTAATAACTATTGCATGGAGACACCTAATGGAGTTAGTCATGCACCATTATAATAGTTAATAAGGCACTGAAGAAGAAGAATTATTTTATTGATAGGATTTTGGATAACTGATTATGTGTTCCACATGTAGATCTATTTTTCAAAGTTTTAATTCTATTTGAACTATTGTTTCTTTTTAGTTGCAATTTGAATAATTCAAATCTTAATTACACATTCTGATATCTAGGGAGTTGTAGTTAATGATTTCAGTTAAGAGTTGTGTTTAGAATAAAATCCCCCATGCCTATCTATAGCCGATGGTTGAGTCTTTAGATAGTTAGTTGGTTAATCTCATACTAGTGGATTTTGTTATCAATTCTTCTTAGTTTTCAGTTATAATGTACAAACATGTTGATTGTTTAGAAATGGTTTTCTTGAATACAATCTTTGAGAAAGATTTTATGTGATCTTTTATAATACATAATGAATGGAGTTAAAGTTGATATGGTTGTGCAGAATCTAAAGATTTAGATTTGGTTTTAGTTAAGTGAATACAACCACTTGAGTAGGCCAACCAAGGTAACTATTCTTCACTACATTTATAGTTGTTTTATTCTTGTTTAGCAATTATTTTTGTTTATCATTATTTCAAATTGCATGTAAGTTAAAATAGATTCTCATATTATTAGTAACAATAATGATTGTTCATATGCATGAATGCATTCAATTGAATTGTAGTACTCTGGAGGATAAATTAAGTTCAGTTATTTGTTTTGAGTTAGTTTCAATAATTATTTGTTAGCAACAGTTTAGCTATAGATTATGTTGTAGGAACCCGTAGCCATTAGCGCTAATTTACTTCTTTCACTATTATGCATTTTTGTGATTTTACAACAACTAGAATAACTTTAAAAGGATAACCTAGGTAACCTTAGGTCTTTGAAATCACATATAGTGCCAACACCATCACAATTTTACAAGCCCTACTTGATAATTTAATGAAGTATTTACAATGTTGAGTGGACTGTTCAGCTAGTCATTCCTTTGAATTGTGTGGTTTCTACCAATTTTACAAGACACTAGTTTAGAATCTACATTTTTGGATCTGTTGTTGGGGAGGTTGCTACCTTCATAGACTTGTTTTTCCAAGTTTTCATAGTTTACATTTTTTTTTAGCACTAGGATTGTTAAGTTTTATCTGATCAAAATATCATAAAGTTACACTGACATTGTGCAGGACTGCTACTATACAAATTCATATTTATTGTATGCGGAGGCAAAGAGATTCGTTGGGAAGATTTCTCCCCTCAACACACCAAGAAGCCATAGTAGATATAGGTGACTCCAATACTCAAAGCAGGGGTAACACTAAAGAAGAAACTTCCCTTTCCCCAATATCTACTACACCTACATAGGGGACATACTGAACCATGGGTGATGCACCAAGGGATGATCTAGAACATGTCAGCTTTGAGTTTCCAATCACCCACCAAAAAAGGGCTACCGTGCTGAAGAATATCCCTCCTTTAACATTACTAGTCTTTTATGGTTTGGTGACTAAAGAACAAACACATTTTTGTTTGAATTTGAAGTCCTATGCAGGAGCTATGATTATACCTTTGATGCTCATAGGCTCAAGCTCTTCCCTACCACTCTAAAAGATGCAACCCTAAGATGGTTTATGGGATTAGGCAAGAATGTTATTGCAGATTGGGATACCATGAAAACAATGTTCTTGGAAAAGTACCCAGACTATTGTAGAGGAATTGATAGGAGGAGATATGAAATTTTTAGAATGTCACAGAAGAAGGATGAGCCATTAGAGGACTATGTGGAGATATTTCATTTTCTTTGAAAAAAACCCACAAAACAAGTTATCTAAAGAATCCCTCAAGTTATTATTTTTGAGGGGAGTTAATGAGGACTATATGGATGCCCTCAATCTTATTGCGAAAGGGGATATATCTCAAATATCATTTGAAGAAATCTACAGGGTCTATATAAATTACTCTAGGACCTTCACTAAGAGGCCAAGAGGAGAGAGGATATCCACCATTGGAAAACTATCTATTGGGGTTTCAAAGATAGAGTTAAGTAATTTTCTGTCCAACATGAAGTAGGAAATTATTAGTCATCTTGCCACTCAATTGGAAACTATCCATATAAAGAAGAAGCAAGAGGAAGCTGAAGAAATGCTTATTGAATACTGCCCCAGCTATAGGAAAATGGAAGCAAACTGTAAATTCAAGAGGGTGGCCAGTATTCAACAAGACAAAATAGAGAAACTTGATTTTCAGCACTTGAAGGAGAGGATGGACAACTATTTTACATAGCTCAAATAAGGCCATGGAAACAAAGACAAGGTATGCCATAGGACCCTCTTAATTTCAATTACTCTTTTCCAATTAGAAATCCAAAATTTTCTGCTTGGAATTTCTAGCCCTAGCCAAATAACCAAAATTAATGGAAAAACCCTCAACAATGGAAACAACCTCCGAAAAATTGTAACCAACAATGACTAAATCTTTTCTCACAACAAAATTTCCAAGGTTCCAATTGCAATCCTCAATGGCCAACACAACAAAATCAGTGGTAGTAGCAAAACATGAATTATCAATAGCCTATGCTTCCTCCTCGACCACAACAACAAGCCATTATTCTTAATCCATAAAATCATACATCTCAGCCACTAAGAACACCATAATTACCTTCCCAACCTACACCTAACCCTAACAGAAATCTTGTTCAACATGCTTATACTAATGAGGCTATATAGTACCCTACCTATGGGGTAGAGGTGAGTGATGTCCACCTCATGTTAGGAAAACAACTAGTTGGAACTTCATCCCATCAAATCACTAAGATGGAGGATGAAGAACCTATATTTGAAGCTTCCAAAAACTCACCTCTAAGGCTGAAGTCAAATTAGGTACACCAAACCACCTCAAGTCTAGAGCCTCCTTTCCCTAAATGCTTAGCCATTAAAAAAATCACATCCAATATGAGACAGACTTAATCAAATTAAGGATGCCAATATTAATATTCCTCTAATCCAAGCTATTAAGGACCAAGGTAGTAAGGGACCCATGTCTTAAGAAACCAAGGAGAAAAAGGAAGGATCCTCAAATATTTCATGTCCTAAGGAACCTTGCTCATATCATGCTAGGGAACATAATTGTCCCTAAATACACAGACCCTAGTAGTCCATTTGTGGATGTTAAGTTTAATGAGAGCTATATCAAGAACACCTTGGTAGAATTAGTGGCAACAACCAATGTCATGACTAAAGAGATAATGCAATTACTTCAGTTAGCCAACATTAGACCTACACCAATTGTTTTACAGTTGGCTAATAGGTCAACAATTAAGCCTGAAGGAATCATTGAGGACTTAGGTATTGCATTAGATTCTTGGGAATATTTTGTTGATTTCATAGTTTTATAGCCAAAGGTTAACCTTGTAGGATATCCACTCATTCTAGGAAGACCATGGTTAACTACAACTGATGCATTCATTGATTGTAGGTCTAGAAATATGATAATATCTAATGGCACTGTGACCAAGAAATTGGTATTTTATCCTCCAACCCAACCATATGTTGATCTAGAGAAAACCATTTGGCCTACTTTAGATGAGGAAGACCACTATTCCTTATATACTTTGATGACAATAGAAAAAAATCCTTTATTGGATGATCAAGATGAAGATGATCTAATTGCTCACATAATCTAGAATGACTATGGTAGGAGCTTGCAACAACATGGTTGTCTCTCATGCCTACAAGACCCTTTACAAAGCAGTATACCTCCCAAATCCCCACAAGACATATCTTAGATCTTCCATTCCTTACTGCTACAATAGTGTGTACCAATCAGTCCTAGCCTTGACCTCTCATCTGTGCAAGAATCATCCAAAGAACTAGAAATCATGGTAGGAAATATTTTGAACATAAACAATGCATTGACTAAAGAACAATATAATTCCTTGCACACAATGTTACAGGCACACACAACAACCTATGCAAGGGACTACCATGATATGAAGGGTATAGATCTTGACTTATGTATGCATAAGATCTATATAAATGATGGTTATAGGCCCATTAGATTGTTGGAATAATGGATGTTGAATCATCCAATGAAGCTGTGCACACTTCAAAAGGACTTGCCAAGAAGAAATTCAACCACACAGAAAGTGTTGCAACTAAGGGCATGCAAATAGAGATTATCTGATTGATATACAAAATATATGGAATTATTTATAAAGAGTACATATGCCCAATTATATAGGCAAGAGAAAAACCTAAAATGCATAAGATGTTGCCAAGTGTTCAAATCACACTACATGTGACAACATGAAACCCTAACCAACTACCTAGGGAATGATAACATGATGGAGATAAGTTCTAGAAAAGACAACTCATCTTCTAGAAGGGAATCTTATCTCAACAAACTTATTAAATGATAAAAAGTAACCTAGGACTAATATGATTAATTAATGCCTAAGTTAACTTATGCTAGTGTAATAATTAATTAATTAATTACACTAACACCCCCCCATAAGTGCAACTTAGGGAGGAAATGAAAAATGCAATGATTATGCATGATGATGATGGGTCCCAGTTGATGGCCATATTAGGTACCCATGTACATAGGATGAAAATGCAACTAATCTCCCACAAATAGAGAAAAGAGGAAAAACCCAGTGGGAAGAAAACCCCTCTCCAAAAAAGGAGATAAAATGCAAAAGGTGATGATTGGAGGACTCAACATCATCCTCCCAATGACAACAATCATCACATGGATACAATATAATGAAAAGTCCCCCCATAGGGAGGAAATAGAGAGACCCCAAAAGATGTGATCACCTGCAAGAAAGGTAAGTGTATGTAGACAAAATATGATCCAATGTCGACAAACAACTTGTCTCCCTTTCAGAAGAAACAAAACCAAGTGCAAGTGCAGAGATGCTTCCCATTCCCGGATAGGAATTGAAGGAAGGAAGAATGAATATGGATGTTGATGATGTCTCTGAAAGCTACTCATGTGTCTCTGATGGAGAAGAAAGATCATCTGAAGCAACCTTGCCATCCTCTTCAGAAGATTCAAGGCAATCCAAATAAATAACCTCCTGCATAGCAATATCATCATGGGGTACTTGATCTGAAACCTGACATTCTGAATCATGACCATCAGGGAAGGGTGGAGTATCTGAATCTCCATATATCTCCCAAATCTTAGTCCAAAGGATGTGAGGACTATCACAATGATCAATATATTCCAAAACATCACAATCAACATGCATTGCAATCACCTCTAAAACATTATATCTGCTACAACTCCAAGCAAATTTTTGAACACCTTGACCTGGATGGGGAAGTGTACCATACAAATGTGGCAACAATGCAAGTGATTGGAGATGGTGTATGATCCCATCTCGCCATTGTTTATAGTTTCTCGTGTGCAACATAGTCAAAGAAGGATACTATGCAAGCCCCATAATGTACAAACAAATTTTTCCAAAATACAAAGACAATGACCTTCAATATCAAATAGAAACTTCCAAAATTGGTATGCAACTGAAGTGATGCCACCCAAAACAAAAAACCTTTTCTCAAGCTTTAGGATATCCAAATTATTGAAAAAATGCACCAATTTGATCAAAACAAATGCAAGAGTACCTAGAGCTGAAACTGATCAAAGTGACTGGACTGATGAAAAGAGCTCTGAATTACCTTCTTGATGCCTCTGGAATCACTGGATTTCGATCAACGGTTGCGAAGATATGAGCCTTTATGTCCAAAATGAAGGGTTGAATTCAGTTGACTGTAGATTTTTATAGCAGAAAAATTCTGCAAAATAGAGGGCACCACTTAATAGTACTCTAAATTCTCTTTCCGACGGTATCTCGTTTGGCGATTTTTGATATCCTGGCGAGAAATGATGCCCCTCAGAAAAAACTGCCCTATTAGGGCCTGCAGGCTAAATAGGTGCAAAATAACAAGCACCTCGAGCAAAAAAAAATGGAGCCCTTGGTCATTGATAGGACCATGGGCTAAGTCCTGCAAAAAAAAGAATAGTGCCCCCAGATTGGCCGGCGTCGGAGCGGCGGACTGGTGGGTGCCGGGAACAAACACCGACGGCTGGCGGGTGCCGGAGGACGTGATGGTGCCGGCTGCGGTCGGCGGTGATGGGACGTCGGCAGAGGCCGGGAACAAACACTGGCAGGTGGTGGGTGCCGGAGGACGTGATGGGACCGACGACTGGTCTGCAGACTGGTTGGTGGGCCAACCAACTTTAAATTTTTGAATATTGCTTATGGAGCAATTCAAAAAATTAAAACAAAAATATATTTAATCTCTGCAGAAAATTAAATGCCGACCACAACAAACTATAGTCCCCAAAAAAAATATATATCCCGACCTGTAATTTAATTATCAGTCGCCCGTATAATCAAATTTTTGCCAAAACTATAGAAAAAAATGTCTATTTTCGAAAATAAAAATTGTCCAATGACTTAAAAAATTTTTGCCATGATGGAGGACTGACAGGAGATATTTTATTTCTGCAAAAACTGTACAGATCGTACAAAATGCAAAAAACCCTAGATACCTCAAATGGCTCCCGAATGAAATATGTCCAAATCGGACGAATGGGCAGGGATCTTAGGGTTTTGAGGCCTTCTGAGTGCAATGGAGAGGTCAGATAGAGTCTGATCTGCACCAAAAAATAGCTTGGTCCCCGGGTAGAACCAACTAGCCTGCAAAGAAAACCCTCAAGCCTAAAAAAATCTCTGTAGCCCAACTTTCTTGATACTGGGATGAACCTTCAATGGAATGGCTTTGATACCATGTTGGAATAATGGATGTTGAATCATCCAATGAAGCTGCGCACACTTCAAAAGGACCTGCCAAGAAGAAATTCAACCACACAGAAAGTGTTGCAACTAAGGGCATGCAAATAGAGATTATCTGATTGATATACATAATATATGGAATTATTTACAAAGAGTACATATGCCTGATTCTATAGGCAAGAGCAAAACCTAAAATGCATAAGATGTTGCCAAGTGTTCAAATCACACTACATGTGACAACATGAAACCCTAACCAACTACCTAGGGAATGATAACATGATGGAGATAAGTTCTAGAAAAGACAACTCATCTTCTAGAAGGGAATCTTATCTCAACAACATTATTAAATGATAAAAAGTAACCTAGGACTAATATGATTAATTAATGCCTAAGTTAACTTATGCTAGTGTAATAATTAATTAATTAATTACACTAACACCCCCCCATAAGTGCAACTTAGGGAGGAAATGAAAAATGCAATGATTATGCATGATGATGATGGGTCCCGGCTAATGGCCATATTAGGTACCCATGTACATAGGATGAAAATGCAACTAATCTCCCACAAATAGAGAAAAGAGGAAAAACCCAGTGGAAAGAAAATCCCTCTCCAAAAAAGGAGATAAAATGAAAAAGGTGATGATTGGAGGACTCAACATCATATGTTGGAATAATGGATGTTGAATCATCTAATGAAGTTGCACACACTTCAAAGAGGACCTACCAAGAAGAAATTCAACCACACATAAAGTGTTGCAACAAAGGGCATGCAAATAGAGATTATCTGATTAATATTCAGAATGTATTGAATTAATTACAAAGAGTACATATGCCTAATTATATAGGCAAGTGCTAAACCTAGAATGAAAAGGATGTTTCCAAGTGTTCAAATCACACTTCATGTGACAACATGAAACCCTAATAACCTACCTAGGGAATGATAACATGATGGAGATAAGTTCTAGAAAAGACAACTCATCTTCTAGAAGGGAATCTTATCTCAACAACTTTATTAAATGATTAAAAGTAACCTAGGACTAATATGATTAATCAACCTAATCTGACTAGGGAATATGAGAGGTTTCAACATCGGATCAAGTGTGAGGAGGCTATGGGACTTATTGCTCTTCATATCTCCAATTCACTATTTTTCCACATCGAGGGGTGTGATACTCCTAAGGAAGTTTGGGATAAGCTCAAGACCTTGTTTGGTTCAATAAGTGATATTCAGGCACTTCAATTAGAGTCAGAGATTGCTTCACTCTAAGTTGATACTTTTCCCTCTATTGATGATTACTTGGTGAAATTCAAGTCCTTGAGGACTCAACTTGCAGGGTGTGGTAAGGACAAAACTGACAAAGAAAGTATCTTCATGATCTTGTCTAAATTAAAAGGTTCTTTTTCCTACTTTGCTACTTCCTTTTATTCTACAATGGATGGACTTGGAGACAATTTTGTGATGCCTTCATTTGAGACTTTTTGTGAGCGATTGACTAGGGAGCAATCTAAACTCATCCAAGTTGATTCATCTTCAACGTCTCATGCTCTCATTGTAGCACCATCCAAAGGGAAAGGCAAGCATAAGGGAAAATTCAAGACAGGATCTTTTGAATCATCACAGCACAAGGTAGATAGGCCTACGAAGGAGAGGCCCAAATGCAACTTTTGTAATGGGCTTGGACATCGTGAGGAGACTTCTTTTAAGAAGGAGATTCATGAACTGAGAGAACTTCTCAAGGGTCATAACATCACTCTTCCTTCTTCTTCTGTCCTCTCATCCCACTCTTCTTCACATGAAGAGTCATCTTTAGGTATGGCTGCAATTGTCTCAACTGAGAATCTTGGCAAGGGGCATGCTTTGATCACTACACTTGTTAATAGACAGGATCTCCTATGGGGGGATATATAGTCTCCTAACATTTTTTGTATTCGTGTGATGATTGTTGTCCTTGGGGGATGATGTTGAGTCCTCCAAATCATCACCTTTTTTGCTTTTTATCTCCTTTTTTGAGAGGGGTTTTCTTCCCACTGGGTTTTCCCCTTTTCTCCATTTGTGGGAGATTAGTTGCATTTTCATCCTATGTACATGGGTACCTAATATGGCCATCAGCCGGGACCCATCATCATCATGCATAATCATTGCATTTTCTTTTCCTCCCTAAGTTGCACTTATGGGGGGTGTTAGTGTAATTAATTAATTAATTATTACACTAGCATAAGTTAACTTAGGGTTAATTAATCATATTAGTCCCAGGTTACTTTTAATCATTTAATAAAGATGTTGAGATAAGATTCCCTTCTAGAAGATGAGTTGTCTTTTCTAGAAGTTATCTCCATCTTGTTATCATTCCCTACGTTAGGGTTTCATGTTGTCACATGAAGTGTGGTTTGTACACTTGGAAACATCTTATGCTTTTTAGGTTTAGCACTTGCCTATATAATCAAAAATATGTACTCTTTGTAATTAAGAATCCAGATCATCATAATAGAATCTCTATTTTGAATGTCATTATCATACTTTCTGTGTGGGTGAATATTTCTTCTTGGCAAAGGTCCTCCATTGAAGCTTTGCAGCTCATCAAGGCAACCCTGTATCCAAAGCATTCCAAACAATATCGCTAGAGCCCATGAGGCTTCATGATGCCATTAAGGTAGGGTGGTGAGCAAGCCTTGTTCTTTTGTGTTTTATTTATTATAATCTTATATATATTGTTGTAATATTGAAGACAAGTGTCTCATTGTAAAATTGAAGATTATAAAGGCGAAGGTATAATTTATTTCCTTATAAATTTTTGTCTCCGTAATATTTATTGTAATAAAAGTAAGTCTTATTCTCGGGCATGTACGGCAATTGTGTCCTCAAATGTTATTTGTGTCATTTTGTGTACAAGTTGTAACATGCCAAGTTTATGTAAAGAGTTTTGATCTTATTGTGACTTTGAGAAGAAAATATTTTGTAAACATGTATAGCATAAGTGTATGAGGATGAGGAGTGGTTTTCATTTAACATTCGAAAGAAATAGTATGTAGAATTATTATAGTTCCTTTGTAAATGGATGAGTAACCTGAGTTCTCTTGACAAAAATTTAATGGGATGTCATTTAAATGTTGGTGTAGGTTAAATAAACAAACAAAAATATAAGGAAAGATTTATTTTTGTAGGTCATTGAATATGAATAAAAAAATAATAATAATATTTGTAACATGTTCAATAATTTTAAATCTAATTTTTTTTAGAAATATAGTAAAATATTTGAAACAAGTTAATGCATACATAACATATATTTATTTATTTCTTTTAGTAAGGAATATGACTTTTCAGTTGAGAAATAAAATATTGTTTAAAATAGAACTATTTTCAAGTTCTTGCTTTTCAGACAGCTAATATATTGGTGTAACATGTTTATTTTGGATAAATGAAAAAAGTAAATTGATTATTGAGGATTTTAAAAGATTTACTTTCTAAAGTTGTAAAACATTACTTTCTAAATTTTAAACAACTCTATATCTTTGGGGAAATATAATGTAAATTTCTAAATATGTATCAACCAAAAAATAATTTTGATAAGAAAGCAAAAGAAGCTCATATTACACAATTGTGACTAAATTTTTCTCAAAAACATTCCAAAATTATTCAAGTAAATCTATCAATCAGATTTTAAAAAGAGATTATTAGATAAATCATATTTTGGATGAAAATGAAGAAATATAAAGAATATACATTCATCACAATAAATGATTCTGACTGTGTTATTATATTATATTACATTACTCCAATAAAAAAAAAAAAAAAAAGATTCTACAGTAATCATTAAAGATTATTTTATTTGAAGAAAATAAAACAAAATAAAAACAAAAAGATAGTTATTGCTCTGTAACAGTTGCATAAATTTAAGGAAAACGCATTCTGGTTCTGTAACAGCAAAATAGAAGATAAAAATTGCTTATAGAAATAAAAACAAAGATTGAATGGGATTTTGATAATAGTTTACACGATGTCTTCCGTAGGAGGAACGATAGCCAGTAAAACAATATGGCCTTTTAAACTGAAACATATATTTTAGTGCAGGTGTATGTATATATAAATTTACCGGAATACGTTGCTATGTCTGAGCAAATGTAAAATCTGAGAAAATACTTCCATACAGACAATTGTAAACAAAAAGTTAGAAGGGAAGACATTAGTTGTGCATAGATGCATCCTTTTTGAAGCAACCTTCTATGATATCGTTGATTTATGTAATCTTCATGGTCAAAATGGAATTCTGCAATCTTTCTGATTAAAACTTTAAACACAGAAACCCTATATTTCCTTTTTGAACAGCAAACAAAAAAAAAAAAATTAATTAAATGAATAAGAGGAAACTGCATGAGCAACAGTAGCTAAACAAAATAGAAAGAAAGCAGACAGTAGAAAATAAAATAAAAGTTATACTTGTTCAGTTCAGAAGTGAGTTGATGGCTTGTTTGAACCAGCATCTGCCTTTGCACCTGTAATGTTCCTTTCCTCTGTGGCCTTCATCCATCCTGCACAAATGAGGCAAGATGAATAGTAGCAACTCCATTTTAGGCTAAGTGTTGCTTTTACCATATTTTAGGGTTTTCACGAAGGCCTACATTTTTAAAGGATTAAAATATGGCCATTCCAGAATCTTCGTTCATTTTGGTTTTCCCACCCATTCATTTGATGGGGTGGCCTAGTCTTCTTGGGATAAAAGCCAACCAACACCGAACTTTTGTACAAGCATTTCAAGAGTAAATTGGGAGCAATACTAAAGGTATAATATTGTCGTTATTTGAATATTGAGACATATTAACGTTATTATTAATAGCTAGGTATCTTAAATGAAATCACGATAATAATAAGAATAAATAAATAAATAAATAAATGATAATGATAGTATTAGTTCTATGAATGGTATTGTCATTATGCTACAAGAATTGTTTATCTCAGATAATATTAATATTAATCTTGTAAAATGTAGTAATATTAGGATACCAATAAAACAAAAAATTAACGATAGTAATATTAAGAGAATATTTTAGCACGAATAATATTAATACCATTAATACTAAGAAGGAGCATAAATAAATATAATGGTAATAATAAGGTTAAGTACTATGAGTATAATGAATACTAATATTAACTATAGTAGTTTATTGTTAATAGTTTTGACAACAATGTTAGTAAGAAAATTAGTAAATTTACAAATGTTTATGTCTGGGGAAACCTAGCAAGTCTTGTTGTTAGGTTCAATAATAGGGATTGGAAGAGGTATTTGAGCTAATACAAGTTATGTAGTAATAGTAATATTCCTTTAGAAAATTGGCCATACTAATGTTAATTATAATGTTATACTCATATGGGGGATAATATTGTAGCATGAATATTAATACTAATAGAAACATTGAATCGATGGAAATTCAATTTTAAGCATGATAGAGGAATGACTAGAATCATGTCAAGTGGTGATATTTATTATAAGGTTAATGGTAGTATTACAATTAATGTCATTATGAGAAAACAATAACAAATTATAGACAACATATGATAATATTAACATTGAGAAATGATTTAATAAACATGGCAATAACACTAAGGTGGAGTTCAAATAAAACCACTAGCATTAATAGAGTGCACTAATAATAAATCCTATCAACAATTATACTAGTTTTAAAATTAATATATATACTAACCAACATGCCAATGTTAATCCCAAGGAATCAAATTTATGGTAAACATTTCTACCAACACCATAAGATAATAAAGTCAATGCTAATATCGAGGATACACGTAGGGTGAAGGCTAGAATGTTTCTTTTAATGGTAAAAGGTATTATCATTATTTTAATAAACAATATAAACATTAAATTAGATTTAACCTTTGGGTTATCAATGTTGAATAATAAATGGGGTATTACATAAATATATGTTCTTTTTTTCATTAAAATATCTAGTGTTTGGGTTTGGCTTGCATTATAAT
>CM021101.1:486133304-486157800 GCA_007115665.2 Sequoiadendron giganteum | reverse complement strand
TACAACAATATAACATTGCTCATAACTATTTTCATCCCCCAAATACTTGTGAAACAACAAACACAAGGGAGGAAAGATGACGATTACATTTAATAGTCCATTTCCTAATGTTTTTATGCATGCTTTCAAACATTATCAGACAATCCTTTCAGACATATTCCTATGCTATGCTATCTTTTTATGCTTATTAATAACCTTGGACTGGAACTAGAGTAATGGAAATATAGTTATGATATAGTATCATTGCATGATTTATATGTGGATATGTATGGAATGCAATTAGAATTCTATGTTTAATCATGGTAGTTAGCTTTGTGTATCTGTTTTGTGGATTAACCTCTTGCAGCCCAAGAAGACACTATAGCCCACAGTAAATGAAAGTTGTAGCCCACAACAAAAGGATGTCTTGGACAACGAAATGGGGCAAGTTCCAAAACAAGATGAGTGTAATAACTATTGCATGGAGACACCTAATGGAGTTAGTCATGCACCATTATAATAGTTAATAAGGCACTGAAGAAGAAGAATTATTTTATTGATAGGATTTTGGATAACTGATTATGTGTTCCACATGTAGATCTATTTTTCAAAGTTTTAATTCTATTTGAACTATTGTTTCTTTTTAGTTGCAATTTGAATAATTCAAATCTTAATTACACATTCTGATATCTAGGGAGTTGTAGTTAATGATTTCAGTTAAGAGTTGTGTTTAGAATAAAATCCCCCATGCCTATCTATAGCCGATGGTTGAGTCTTTAGATAGTTAGTTGGTTAATCTCATACTAGTGGATTTTGTTATCAATTCTTCTTAGTTTTCAGTTATAATGTACAAACATGTTGATTGTTTAGAAATGGTTTTCTTGAATACAATCTTTGAGAAAGATTTTATGTGATCTTTTATAATACATAATGAATGGAGTTAAAGTTGATATGGTTGTGCAGAATCTAAAGATTTAGATTTGGTTTTAGTTAAGTGAATACAACCACTTGAGTAGGCCAACCAAGGTAACTATTCTTCACTACATTTATAGTTGTTTTATTCTTGTTTAGCAATTATTTTTGTTTATCATTATTTCAAATTGCATGTAAGTTAAAATAGATTCTCATATTATTAGTAACAATAATGATTGTTCATATGCATGAATGCATTCAATTGAATTGTAGTACTCTGGAGGATAAATTAAGTTCAGTTATTTGTTTTGAGTTAGTTTCAATAATTATTTGTTAGCAACAGTTTAGCTATAGATTATGTTGTAGGAACCCGTAGCCATTAGCGCTAATTTACTTCTTTCACTATTATGCATTTTTGTGATTTTACAACAACTAGAATAACTTTAAAAGGATAACCTAGGTAACCTTAGGTCTTTGAAATCACATATAGTGCCAACACCATCACAATTTTACAAGCCCTACTTGATAATTTAATGAAGTATTTACAATGTTGAGTGGACTGTTCAGCTAGTCATTCCTTTGAATTGTGTGGTTTCTACCAATTTTACAAGACACTAGTTTAGAATCTACATTTTTGGATCTGTTGTTGGGGAGGTTGCTACCTTCATAGACTTGTTTTTCCAAGTTTTCATAGTTTACATTTTTTTTTAGCACTAGGATTGTTAAGTTTTATCTGATCAAAATATCATAAAGTTACACTGACATTGTGCAGGACTGCTACTATACAAATTCATATTTATTGTATGCGGAGGCAAAGAGATTCGTTGGGAAGATTTCTCCCCTCAACACACCAAGAAGCCATAGTAGATATAGGTGACTCCAATACTCAAAGCAGGGGTAACACTAAAGAAGAAACTTCCCTTTCCCCAATATCTACTACACCTACATAGGGGACATACTGAACCATGGGTGATGCACCAAGGGATGATCTAGAACATGTCAGCTTTGAGTTTCCAATCACCCACCAAAAAAGGGCTACCGTGCTGAAGAATATCCCTCCTTTAACATTACTAGTCTTTTATGGTTTGGTGACTAAAGAACAAACACATTTTTGTTTGAATTTGAAGTCCTATGCAGGAGCTATGATTATACCTTTGATGCTCATAGGCTCAAGCTCTTCCCTACCACTCTAAAAGATGCAACCCTAAGATGGTTTATGGGATTAGGCAAGAATGTTATTGCAGATTGGGATACCATGAAAACAATGTTCTTGGAAAAGTACCCAGACTATTGTAGAGGAATTGATAGGAGGAGATATGAAATTTTTAGAATGTCACAGAAGAAGGATGAGCCATTAGAGGACTATGTGGAGATATTTCATTTTCTTTGAAAAAAACCCACAAAACAAGTTATCTAAAGAATCCCTCAAGTTATTATTTTTGAGGGGAGTTAATGAGGACTATATGGATGCCCTCAATCTTATTGCGAAAGGGGATATATCTCAAATATCATTTGAAGAAATCTACAGGGTCTATATAAATTACTCTAGGACCTTCACTAAGAGGCCAAGAGGAGAGAGGATATCCACCATTGGAAAACTATCTATTGGGGTTTCAAAGATAGAGTTAAGTAATTTTCTGTCCAACATGAAGTAGGAAATTATTAGTCATCTTGCCACTCAATTGGAAACTATCCATATAAAGAAGAAGCAAGAGGAAGCTGAAGAAATGCTTATTGAATACTGCCCCAGCTATAGGAAAATGGAAGCAAACTGTAAATTCAAGAGGGTGGCCAGTATTCAACAAGACAAAATAGAGAAACTTGATTTTCAGCACTTGAAGGAGAGGATGGACAACTATTTTACATAGCTCAAATAAGGCCATGGAAACAAAGACAAGGTATGCCATAGGACCCTCTTAATTTCAATTACTCTTTTCCAATTAGAAATCCAAAATTTTCTGCTTGGAATTTCTAGCCCTAGCCAAATAACCAAAATTAATGGAAAAACCCTCAACAATGGAAACAACCTCCGAAAAATTGTAACCAACAATGACTAAATCTTTTCTCACAACAAAATTTCCAAGGTTCCAATTGCAATCCTCAATGGCCAACACAACAAAATCAGTGGTAGTAGCAAAACATGAATTATCAATAGCCTATGCTTCCTCCTCGACCACAACAACAAGCCATTATTCTTAATCCATAAAATCATACATCTCAGCCACTAAGAACACCATAATTACCTTCCCAACCTACACCTAACCCTAACAGAAATCTTGTTCAACATGCTTATACTAATGAGGCTATATAGTACCCTACCTATGGGGTAGAGGTGAGTGATGTCCACCTCATGTTAGGAAAACAACTAGTTGGAACTTCATCCCATCAAATCACTAAGATGGAGGATGAAGAACCTATATTTGAAGCTTCCAAAAACTCACCTCTAAGGCTGAAGTCAAATTAGGTACACCAAACCACCTCAAGTCTAGAGCCTCCTTTCCCTAAATGCTTAGCCATTAAAAAAATCACATCCAATATGAGACAGACTTAATCAAATTAAGGATGCCAATATTAATATTCCTCTAATCCAAGCTATTAAGGACCAAGGTAGTAAGGGACCCATGTCTTAAGAAACCAAGGAGAAAAAGGAAGGATCCTCAAATATTTCATGTCCTAAGGAACCTTGCTCATATCATGCTAGGGAACATAATTGTCCCTAAATACACAGACCCTAGTAGTCCATTTGTGGATGTTAAGTTTAATGAGAGCTATATCAAGAACACCTTGGTAGAATTAGTGGCAACAACCAATGTCATGACTAAAGAGATAATGCAATTACTTCAGTTAGCCAACATTAGACCTACACCAATTGTTTTACAGTTGGCTAATAGGTCAACAATTAAGCCTGAAGGAATCATTGAGGACTTAGGTATTGCATTAGATTCTTGGGAATATTTTGTTGATTTCATAGTTTTATAGCCAAAGGTTAACCTTGTAGGATATCCACTCATTCTAGGAAGACCATGGTTAACTACAACTGATGCATTCATTGATTGTAGGTCTAGAAATATGATAATATCTAATGGCACTGTGACCAAGAAATTGGTATTTTATCCTCCAACCCAACCATATGTTGATCTAGAGAAAACCATTTGGCCTACTTTAGATGAGGAAGACCACTATTCCTTATATACTTTGATGACAATAGAAAAAAATCCTTTATTGGATGATCAAGATGAAGATGATCTAATTGCTCACATAATCTAGAATGACTATGGTAGGAGCTTGCAACAACATGGTTGTCTCTCATGCCTACAAGACCCTTTACAAAGCAGTATACCTCCCAAATCCCCACAAGACATATCTTAGATCTTCCATTCCTTACTGCTACAATAGTGTGTACCAATCAGTCCTAGCCTTGACCTCTCATCTGTGCAAGAATCATCCAAAGAACTAGAAATCATGGTAGGAAATATTTTGAACATAAACAATGCATTGACTAAAGAACAATATAATTCCTTGCACACAATGTTACAGGCACACACAACAACCTATGCAAGGGACTACCATGATATGAAGGGTATAGATCTTGACTTATGTATGCATAAGATCTATATAAATGATGGTTATAGGCCCATTAGATTGTTGGAATAATGGATGTTGAATCATCCAATGAAGCTGTGCACACTTCAAAAGGACTTGCCAAGAAGAAATTCAACCACACAGAAAGTGTTGCAACTAAGGGCATGCAAATAGAGATTATCTGATTGATATACAAAATATATGGAATTATTTATAAAGAGTACATATGCCCAATTATATAGGCAAGAGAAAAACCTAAAATGCATAAGATGTTGCCAAGTGTTCAAATCACACTACATGTGACAACATGAAACCCTAACCAACTACCTAGGGAATGATAACATGATGGAGATAAGTTCTAGAAAAGACAACTCATCTTCTAGAAGGGAATCTTATCTCAACAAACTTATTAAATGATAAAAAGTAACCTAGGACTAATATGATTAATTAATGCCTAAGTTAACTTATGCTAGTGTAATAATTAATTAATTAATTACACTAACACCCCCCCATAAGTGCAACTTAGGGAGGAAATGAAAAATGCAATGATTATGCATGATGATGATGGGTCCCAGTTGATGGCCATATTAGGTACCCATGTACATAGGATGAAAATGCAACTAATCTCCCACAAATAGAGAAAAGAGGAAAAACCCAGTGGGAAGAAAACCCCTCTCCAAAAAAGGAGATAAAATGCAAAAGGTGATGATTGGAGGACTCAACATCATCCTCCCAATGACAACAATCATCACATGGATACAATATAATGAAAAGTCCCCCCATAGGGAGGAAATAGAGAGACCCCAAAAGATGTGATCACCTGCAAGAAAGGTAAGTGTATGTAGACAAAATATGATCCAATGTCGACAAACAACTTGTCTCCCTTTCAGAAGAAACAAAACCAAGTGCAAGTGCAGAGATGCTTCCCATTCCCGGATAGGAATTGAAGGAAGGAAGAATGAATATGGATGTTGATGATGTCTCTGAAAGCTACTCATGTGTCTCTGATGGAGAAGAAAGATCATCTGAAGCAACCTTGCCATCCTCTTCAGAAGATTCAAGGCAATCCAAATAAATAACCTCCTGCATAGCAATATCATCATGGGGTACTTGATCTGAAACCTGACATTCTGAATCATGACCATCAGGGAAGGGTGGAGTATCTGAATCTCCATATATCTCCCAAATCTTAGTCCAAAGGATGTGAGGACTATCACAATGATCAATATATTCCAAAACATCACAATCAACATGCATTGCAATCACCTCTAAAACATTATATCTGCTACAACTCCAAGCAAATTTTTGAACACCTTGACCTGGATGGGGAAGTGTACCATACAAATGTGGCAACAATGCAAGTGATTGGAGATGGTGTATGATCCCATCTCGCCATTGTTTATAGTTTCTCGTGTGCAACATAGTCAAAGAAGGATACTATGCAAGCCCCATAATGTACAAACAAATTTTTCCAAAATACAAAGACAATGACCTTCAATATCAAATAGAAACTTCCAAAATTGGTATGCAACTGAAGTGATGCCACCCAAAACAAAAAACCTTTTCTCAAGCTTTAGGATATCCAAATTATTGAAAAAATGCACCAATTTGATCAAAACAAATGCAAGAGTACCTAGAGCTGAAACTGATCAAAGTGACTGGACTGATGAAAAGAGCTCTGAATTACCTTCTTGATGCCTCTGGAATCACTGGATTTCGATCAACGGTTGCGAAGATATGAGCCTTTATGTCCAAAATGAAGGGTTGAATTCAGTTGACTGTAGATTTTTATAGCAGAAAAATTCTGCAAAATAGAGGGCACCACTTAATAGTACTCTAAATTCTCTTTCCGACGGTATCTCGTTTGGCGATTTTTGATATCCTGGCGAGAAATGATGCCCCTCAGAAAAAACTGCCCTATTAGGGCCTGCAGGCTAAATAGGTGCAAAATAACAAGCACCTCGAGCAAAAAAAAATGGAGCCCTTGGTCATTGATAGGACCATGGGCTAAGTCCTGCAAAAAAAAGAATAGTGCCCCCAGATTGGCCGGCGTCGGAGCGGCGGACTGGTGGGTGCCGGGAACAAACACCGACGGCTGGCGGGTGCCGGAGGACGTGATGGTGCCGGCTGCGGTCGGCGGTGATGGGACGTCGGCAGAGGCCGGGAACAAACACTGGCAGGTGGTGGGTGCCGGAGGACGTGATGGGACCGACGACTGGTCTGCAGACTGGTTGGTGGGCCAACCAACTTTAAATTTTTGAATATTGCTTATGGAGCAATTCAAAAAATTAAAACAAAAATATATTTAATCTCTGCAGAAAATTAAATGCCGACCACAACAAACTATAGTCCCCAAAAAAAATATATATCCCGACCTGTAATTTAATTATCAGTCGCCCGTATAATCAAATTTTTGCCAAAACTATAGAAAAAAATGTCTATTTTCGAAAATAAAAATTGTCCAATGACTTAAAAAATTTTTGCCATGATGGAGGACTGACAGGAGATATTTTATTTCTGCAAAAACTGTACAGATCGTACAAAATGCAAAAAACCCTAGATACCTCAAATGGCTCCCGAATGAAATATGTCCAAATCGGACGAATGGGCAGGGATCTTAGGGTTTTGAGGCCTTCTGAGTGCAATGGAGAGGTCAGATAGAGTCTGATCTGCACCAAAAAATAGCTTGGTCCCCGGGTAGAACCAACTAGCCTGCAAAGAAAACCCTCAAGCCTAAAAAAATCTCTGTAGCCCAACTTTCTTGATACTGGGATGAACCTTCAATGGAATGGCTTTGATACCATGTTGGAATAATGGATGTTGAATCATCCAATGAAGCTGCGCACACTTCAAAAGGACCTGCCAAGAAGAAATTCAACCACACAGAAAGTGTTGCAACTAAGGGCATGCAAATAGAGATTATCTGATTGATATACATAATATATGGAATTATTTACAAAGAGTACATATGCCTGATTCTATAGGCAAGAGCAAAACCTAAAATGCATAAGATGTTGCCAAGTGTTCAAATCACACTACATGTGACAACATGAAACCCTAACCAACTACCTAGGGAATGATAACATGATGGAGATAAGTTCTAGAAAAGACAACTCATCTTCTAGAAGGGAATCTTATCTCAACAACATTATTAAATGATAAAAAGTAACCTAGGACTAATATGATTAATTAATGCCTAAGTTAACTTATGCTAGTGTAATAATTAATTAATTAATTACACTAACACCCCCCCATAAGTGCAACTTAGGGAGGAAATGAAAAATGCAATGATTATGCATGATGATGATGGGTCCCGGCTAATGGCCATATTAGGTACCCATGTACATAGGATGAAAATGCAACTAATCTCCCACAAATAGAGAAAAGAGGAAAAACCCAGTGGAAAGAAAATCCCTCTCCAAAAAAGGAGATAAAATGAAAAAGGTGATGATTGGAGGACTCAACATCATATGTTGGAATAATGGATGTTGAATCATCTAATGAAGTTGCACACACTTCAAAGAGGACCTACCAAGAAGAAATTCAACCACACATAAAGTGTTGCAACAAAGGGCATGCAAATAGAGATTATCTGATTAATATTCAGAATGTATTGAATTAATTACAAAGAGTACATATGCCTAATTATATAGGCAAGTGCTAAACCTAGAATGAAAAGGATGTTTCCAAGTGTTCAAATCACACTTCATGTGACAACATGAAACCCTAATAACCTACCTAGGGAATGATAACATGATGGAGATAAGTTCTAGAAAAGACAACTCATCTTCTAGAAGGGAATCTTATCTCAACAACTTTATTAAATGATTAAAAGTAACCTAGGACTAATATGATTAATCAACCTAATCTGACTAGGGAATATGAGAGGTTTCAACATCGGATCAAGTGTGAGGAGGCTATGGGACTTATTGCTCTTCATATCTCCAATTCACTATTTTTCCACATCGAGGGGTGTGATACTCCTAAGGAAGTTTGGGATAAGCTCAAGACCTTGTTTGGTTCAATAAGTGATATTCAGGCACTTCAATTAGAGTCAGAGATTGCTTCACTCTAAGTTGATACTTTTCCCTCTATTGATGATTACTTGGTGAAATTCAAGTCCTTGAGGACTCAACTTGCAGGGTGTGGTAAGGACAAAACTGACAAAGAAAGTATCTTCATGATCTTGTCTAAATTAAAAGGTTCTTTTTCCTACTTTGCTACTTCCTTTTATTCTACAATGGATGGACTTGGAGACAATTTTGTGATGCCTTCATTTGAGACTTTTTGTGAGCGATTGACTAGGGAGCAATCTAAACTCATCCAAGTTGATTCATCTTCAACGTCTCATGCTCTCATTGTAGCACCATCCAAAGGGAAAGGCAAGCATAAGGGAAAATTCAAGACAGGATCTTTTGAATCATCACAGCACAAGGTAGATAGGCCTACGAAGGAGAGGCCCAAATGCAACTTTTGTAATGGGCTTGGACATCGTGAGGAGACTTCTTTTAAGAAGGAGATTCATGAACTGAGAGAACTTCTCAAGGGTCATAACATCACTCTTCCTTCTTCTTCTGTCCTCTCATCCCACTCTTCTTCACATGAAGAGTCATCTTTAGGTATGGCTGCAATTGTCTCAACTGAGAATCTTGGCAAGGGGCATGCTTTGATCACTACACTTGTTAATAGACAGGAAGGTTGGGTCATCGACTTAGGAGCTTCAAGGCACATCACCTTTTCCACGAATCACATTCTTTGGGAGACTATGCGTCCTCCAGATTTTGATAGAATGTTCACTGCCAATGCAGACATGGTTCATGTTGCTGCAATTTGTGATGTTACTTTGGATGGGAGGCCTCTTTCTGATGTTTTTTATATTCCACAAATGGCTCATAATCTACTTTCTATTTATCAGCTTGCTCAGGAGGGTCTTGAGATTGAGTTCACATCTGATCTAGCTATCATTAGGGATCAATTTGATACTCTCATTGCCTATGGTGAGGTTGATCATCAATCTCGAGTGTATAAGTTCACCAAGTTTTGGGATCAGACTCCATCTTCTTTGGCTTCTCCATATTCCAGGGTAGGAAGCAATTCTCCTCCCCCTCACCAGGGTTGTGGTGGTTGGATTGATTTGGCTCTCCTTCCGACACCATCCTCTTCTTCGTCTCCATTGAGATTTGTTTCACCAGAGCAGGGCTCATCCATCTCTTCCGACTAGTGGCATCCAGATGGGTTCACAACAGGTCTTGGTGACTTGGCTTCTCATTTCTCCACAGGTTTTGAAGACATCCTTGCGGGGACCACTCTCCTTTATGGGGGGGATATCTAGTCTCCTATTCTTTTTTGTATTCTTGTGATGATTGTTGTCCTTGGGGGGATGATGTTGAGTCCTCCAAATCATCACCTTTTTGCTTTTTATCTCCTTTTTTGAGAGGGGTTTTCTTCCCACTGGGTTTTCCCCTTTTCTCCATTTGTGGGAGATTAGTTGCATTTTCATCCTATGTACATGGGTACCTAATATGGCCATCAGCCAGGACCCATCATCATCATGCATAATCATTGCATTTTCTTTTCCTCCCTAAGTTGCACTTACAGGGGGGTGTTAGTGTAATTAATTAATTATTACACTAGCATAAGTTAACTTAGGCATTAATTAATCATATTAGTCCTAGGTTACTTTTAATCATTTAATTAAGTTGTTGAGATAAGATTCCCTTCTAGAAGATGAGTTGTCTTTTCTAGAACTTATCTCCATCTTGTTATCATTCCCTAGGTAGGTTATTAGGGTTTCTTGTTGTCACATGAAGTGTGATTTGAACACTTGGCAACATCTTATCCATTTTAGGTTTTGCTCTTGCCTATATAATCAGGCATATGTACTCTTTGTAAATAATTCCATATATTCTGAATATCAACCAGATAATCTCTATTTGCATGCCCTTAGTTGCAACACTTTCTGTGTGGTTGAATTTCTTCTTGGTAGGTCCTTTTGAAGTGTGCGCAGCTTCATTGGATGATTCAACATCCATTATTCCGACAACCTCAAAGATGAATGAACCCTACCTTGAGAGAAATAATTAAAGCTGAACTTCAAAAGCTCCTTGATGTAGGCTTCCATTATCCTATATCTGATAGTGAATGGGTATCACCTTTAGTCATTTTTCCCAAAAAAAGTGGAAAATGGAGGGTATGTGCAGATTATAGGGAACTGAACACAACCACTAGGAAGGACCACTTTCTATTGCCCTTTATAGATCAAGTGCTTGAATCTTTAGCAGAGAAGAAGTATTTTTCATTCCTAGATGGTTTTCATGGTTGTAATCAGATAAAAATTGATCTAGAGGATCAGGAAAAAACAACATTTACATGCCCTTAGGGTACCTATGCTTACTCTATTCTACCCTTTGGTTTATGCAATTCCCTAGCTACCTTCTAGAGGGAAAACCTCAACATATTTTATGATTATTCTCATGAATCTATGGAGATATATATGGATGAGTTCACTACATATGGGGAAACTTATGAAGAATCCCTTAGCAATCTGGAAAAGGTTTTAAAGAGATGTAAAGAACATAATTTGTCCCTCAGCAACGGGAAATGCTTTATGATGATGACTTAGGGAATTATTTTAGGGAATTTCATATCTAGTGCAGGAATCCAAGTTGATCCACATAAGATAGAGATCATTTATATATCACCTATTCTACAAAGGTATAAAAATGTTAGAAGCTTCCTTGGTCATGTAGGCTAAATTATAGGAGGTTCATTCATAACTTTAATAAGATTGTTGCACCATTGTTTTTTCTATTGACTAAAGACATAGAATTTGATTGGACATCAGAGTGCCAACATTCCTTTGAAGAGCTGAAGAAAGACTCAACCCAAGCACCTATTTTGAGGGGGAAAAAATTAGACCTTGCCCTTCCATGTACATATTGATGCTTTAGATTTTTCTATTGGAGCAATTTTGGGTCAAAAATAAGGTAACAAATAATATGTTATTTACTACATTAGCAAGAATCTTCAGGGAGCAAAGTTAAATTATATTGTTATAGAAAAAAAGATGCTAGCAGTAGTGTATGCCATTAATAAATTTAGGCATTACATTACTGGTTATCCAAATTTTGTCCACACATACCATATAGCTATCATATATTTAATGAACAAGCCTATAGTAGGGGGTAGACTAGTCAGATGGCTGCTCCTTCTACAAGAGTTTGATATCACTATAGTGGAAAAGCCTAGTAAGGCTAATGTAGTAGAATATTTTTTGTCAAGGTTGCCAACACAATTAGTAGAAGGGGTAGTGGATGACTCATTTCCAAATGAGAAATTGTTTGCTCTTAATATACATATACCTTGGTATGTTGACATTGCAAACTATTTAGTGACAAGAAAAATTCCATTACACTTTTCTTCAAGGGAAAAGAGATAGCTAATGCATAAGTATTTTCCGTATTCTTAGATATTTGGTTACCTATTCTACACTAGCCCAAATAATATCATGAGAAGGTGCATAAGGGAGGATTAAATATTTGATACCATGAAGGCTTTCCATGATGAACCATGTGGGGTTCACTTTGCAGCTAAAAGAACAACATTCAAAATCCTCACAACTAGTTAATACTGACCAACTTTACATGAGGATTCTATCAAATATACAAGGAGTTGTGATAGATGCCAAAGAATGGGTAAGACAACAAGGAGTGATTGAATTCCATTTACACCACAATTAACACTATCTCCCTTTGACAAATGGGGTTTAGACTTCATTAGGCCAATTTCACCTACTTCTAACAATAAATAATACATTCTAGTTTGCACTAATAACCTGACTAAGTGGGTAGAAGTGAAGGCATTATAGTTTTCGAGAGATGGAAATGTGGCTAAATTATTGTATGAGGAAATTTTTACTAGGTATGGAGTACCTAAGGAGATAGTGAATGATTAGGGTCCATAATTTACTTCAGAACTCATTACCAAATTGGTTGAAGAATATGAAATCCAACACAAAAATTCAACACCTTATTGCCCTCAGGCCAATAGCTAGGTGGAGGTCACCAATAGAGAAATTGGAAGTATTCTAACCAAGACAATGCAATTACATAGAATAGACTGGGTTGCTAGATTAAAAGAAGCAGTATGGGCATACAAAATAACATGGAAGACAACAATTGGTTTCACACCCTATGAGCTACTATATAGCAAAACAACATTCCTCCCAATACAGTTTGTGATGCATGAGCATCCAGTGGTGCAAGGGAAATCCTACATCACTCCAAAATATCTTTACTTTCATTTAGATTTTTGTAGATGTTTTTGCATTTCTAGACACCCTTTTCGTCGAATAAGAATTCCCAACTTTCAGAACTGCTTTTCTGCTTTTTCTGCTCAACTACTATTTTTAGTAGGTGTGAATTTGAATGTGTGAGGAGGCAAAAATTTAAGGGAAGCTTCAGGACATAAAAATAAGCACTTTGGAGAAAGAATAAAGTCAAGATCATTCCCGGTTTGAAATTTATTCAAGTTTCAGTTTTTGCTTTTTGCCGTGAAAAATCTTCTGAGTCCAGTTTGAGGCACTAAATGGTCCTGTACGGGCCTAAAAATCATCAAAACTAGAAAAGCCAGTTTCTAGTACGTTCTTCACTCTTAGAAATTTCCAATGGTTCAAACAGTTTGAAAAACGAAGTCTTAGATCAAAAGTTATGGCTTCCGGAAGTTGGTCAATTTTTGGAAAATTGCCAATTTTTGAATTAGGACTCAATTTTTTAATTTCAAATTGTAATTTTCAACGCCAAACCACCAAAAAATCATAATTTGAATGTTTTTTTCAGCTCCAAACTGAAAAGGGGATATTTATGGGCTAGTTTCTTATTTTTGGGTAGCTTTTGGGGGAAAGAGCACATACTGAGAAAAGGGGAATTTCTGAAGTTTTTTGTAACTAGCATGTATTGTGGAACTTGAGGATTGGAGATCCTTTGCATGTAAGAATTCCATCATTCAAAATAAATAATATTCTCTGGTTTTGTGTGTGATTTTATGTGTCTTGGGTTAGCAACCTCGTCAATTTGAGTACAAGATATTAAAAAAAAATGGAGTTAGACATGGATCTCACATCTCAAAAGGAGAGGTTACACCACTTAAATGGGTTGGATGAAATCAGGATGGAGGTAATCCATCACATCGAGATAGTTATAAATTAGAGGGAAAAGTGGAATGACCAATATATCAAGACAAAGGAATTTAATGTAGGAGACTGGACCTTATTGTATGATTCAAGATACAAGGATTTTAAAGGGAAACTCCAATCTAGGTGGTTGGGACCCTATGAGATCATCCAAGTCTTTTCTAATGGAGCAATAAAGTTACAGACCATATATGCAGTAAGGTTCTTCCTCTTGGTTAATGGCCACATGATGAAACTTTATAAGAAACCATTACAAAAAGAATATTATATTCTTTCTATGTTTTACTAGTATGGACCTCATAGTGATCTAGATACAGGTTAAAAAACATAGACTGATGACTCAGTAGCAGTAGATATACAAATTTATTTAGATGACTCATTGATTGAGCTACACAACTCAACCCCTAAGATCACTCAAGTTTAATTTCTTATTCCACCTCACATGCACACACAACACAATCACACTGATGTGCATACTTCTTCCAAAGGGAGTTGTCTTATATATACAACTCTCACCATTCAGAAAGGGCCATATTGCAGTAGGGACTTGTAGCACAAAAAATTTTTGGCATATGGATGGAGAGATCAATAAGATATAGCTTGAAAGTGTTGTCGTTGATGGAAACCCAAGCACCCTATCTGGTTTGCAGTGTAGTTTTTGTTTCTACCGACATAACATGGTAAATAATAGAGCATCCGGTTACAGGAACTGAAGTTGAATTAAACACCCTACCAAACATATATTTTGAGTTGAGGATCTCCAAGGAAAGTCTATTGATGTTTATCATACCTTGGTGAATAATTGTTTTGGTGTGCACTCTCTAGTACGTTGTCTAGAAGATCTGGTAAATTAATTTGTTGATTATCAGTGCTAAAAGGTTGACCCAACAAATATAATATTCCCAAATGCATAATATATAATTAATTAAAAGTCTTTGTGCTCGATTAAGTTTTATTTGGGTCCTCTCTTTGCGTTAACCAACTTTGGAGGATGCGCATAATGATTTAGTAATGGATCTGGCTGACAAGGTGAAAGCAACCTAATATTTTGTGAAGTCGACTGTTGGATGGACAAATCCTTGATTGCGGATATATATAAGAGATTGGTTTCATCACTTAGTATGAATGGAGAACAAGTGTGTGTGTGTGTAGAAGTGCGAATTGTGAGATTTAGCAGTGTGATAGTGCGAATATGATCATAAGTGATGTGAAGAACAAAAAAGAGTAGAATAGGGCAAAGCAAAGTGTAGAGTTAGAAAGCAGATCCAGAATCAGATCTATGGGCTTCACTAGAACTGTCACCTGACATAAGTTGATGCTACTATCTCATTTCACCCTTCAGATAGTTTTAATCTGAATTTTGTATGGTAGTAATCCTTTCTCTTGAGCAGTGTGCCTGAATGCATGTGCATTCCCTTTTGTAAACAACTATATTTTGAGTACTCAACTTGTGGATTAACCTCCACCGTGGTTTTTCCCCTCACAGGGTTTCCACGCAAAAATCCATGTGTTATGGTGTTATGAATGTTTTCATTGAATGTATACATATTCCCTTTAATTACATGACATAATGGTTTGAGTTTTTGTTTAATGAATGTTAAGATTTATTGAACATTGATTCACCCCCCCCTCTCAGTGTTCCCTTGAGTCCAACAATTGGTATCAGAGCTAGTTCCTCCAAAGAAGTTTTGCAGCTTGAGGTGGATCTTGGAATGTGATGGACTCTAGCAGTCTTCAACAACTTATGGTAGCACTTGATGACCTTGATCAATCTAAAGAAGAAGTTCAATATTTTAAAGAAAACTTGAAGGATGTTGAAAAATTCATTTAGTCATTGAAGGATTAGATAGAAAAATCTAGGGTGAAGAGGAAAGACCTCTATGATTAGATAAAGTAAAAAGAAAGTGAAAATATGGATGATGCTCACCTAATCAAACCTTGAAGGAGATAACTGAAGAATCTGAAAAGCTTGCTAGAGACAATATAGAACTAAAGCATGCAATGGAATCTCTGACGATGAAGATGACTAAAGAGATTTAAGAAAGGAAGAAAAATGAGAAAATCTTGCTCATACCTTGAAAGAGAAATCTAATGAATGCAGTAAGATAAAAGGGGAATTCACTCAGTTGGAAAATGAACTACAAAGAACCAGAAACAATGAAGAAGAACTTGGTAAGCAAATTATTACTCTTAGGAATGATCTTGTCATTGCAAATGAATACAAAGAGAAGTTTAAGATTAGTTCTGTGAAACTTGATGAGCTAACACAAGGAAAAAAGAGTGGAAATGATAAGAGAGGCCTTGGATATGAAAAAGGAGAAAGTTCTAGATCATAACAAAATAATTTCAAGAAGAAAAAAAATGGAAGATATCCGGTAAGGTAACCTAATGCACAAAAAATCAATGGGTATTCTTTTCCTTGTAATAAGTTCGGTCATATGGTTTCTCAGTGTAGAAGTAATCTGAGGTCAAATGTTTCATCATTCTCTGGTCAGTGTTTTAATTGCAAAAAGCTTGGTCATAAATCAATTGAATGCAAAAATATGTCAAGTCACTTTTTTGACGAAAGAAATATTGAATGCTATACATGTAGGAAATTTGGTCATATTGCTAATCAATGCAGATCTAGAAGAATTCATTGGAATGATTGGTCAGGATGAGGAAACATTATGTGCTACAATTGCAACAAGTATGGTCATATTGCAAATTTCTGTAGAAAAAAAAGCATAGATAGAAGAGGTCCGGTATACAAAGGTAGAAATACAGAGAAATTTGATAAAGGGAAAGAAAAGGTAACTGCAGATGAAATCAGAGATCAAATGAAGAAGACATGGGTGAATAACAATGAGTCTGATGCTGGAAATGGTTCCGTACCGGAACTTGCTTCCGGTAATTGATTTTAGGCCACTAGCCTAGGGGGAGTTTTACAAGAAAATCCTTCCTCCCCTATCTATGGATGGTACCAAAATGCAGAGATTAGTCAAGAAGGTGTAATGATGGTGTACAAAATTTTTGGATAACTTTAGCAAAATAATTCAGTGAATTCATAGGTCCGCAAAAGATTTTTCTATCATCATTTGGGAAAACAGAGTCTCCAGAAAACTTAAGGCAAATGCATTTATTGCACACATGCGAGCTATAAAAGTTAAGTCGAAGCTGTTATTTGTCACTTTGCATCAAAGAAGAAAAGGAGTGCACTCCATAGGTGGATTATAGAACAAAAAAATTGATTCATTGGCATATCTCGAAGATATATCAGGTATTTCAAATTAATCTCAAAATCTCTATATATTGGTGTGTGACTAAAACCCTAAAAACAAAAATAAAATGGAACAAATCAAGGGGTCGATCACTCTAGATGAATATAATAGTGAAAAAATCAAGTCTATGAGGAATTTGTTACTGCCGAGTGAATTAAAGTAATTAAGTGAAGTGAAACATGGGAATTTGGATTTATGGTGTGAGTTTTTGTACTTCAAAAATGCGGAGTTTGTGAAATTCATATTGAACAGGTTATGTGATGATGTTCTAACCTTGGATAAGCCTTACATTATTTCAAAAGAGGCAATTGAAAATTTAATTGGATTCTATAAAGTCAGATATGTTCCCAAGAAAAAGTCTATCCAGAACAAGGAAGTCAAAACCCTAAGTGGTGTAATCGAAGATCAAAGAGCTCTAATGATTGCAAAAATCAAGAATCCCATCACTAAGTACATTGCACATTCAATAACATACAATATTTTCTACAGAAATCGAGAAGGAGCCACATCGGCTGGCATAGTATATATTGCTCACAAAATGATAATTGAAGGTGAGGACTTTGACCTATGCAGATTTTTAAAAGAGTAGCTCATGGAGAATGTGCAATTGACTAAGGAATCAAGTTACCCGTTCAGGTTTGGTACACTAATTACATGCTTAGTAATGTATTTCATGAATTTCTTGCCAAAAATTGAGAATGTGGTATGGAAATCAAATGATCCAGTATGTAAATAGATATACTCTTACTCTCAGAGTTTGGCTAACTGGGATTTGGAATTTGAAAATTTTATTAAGAATGTGCTTGAAAAATGTGTAGTCAATATTTCCCCTTTGGTAAAAACAATGAAAGTTGGTTCCTCTTCCGATAGCACTATTAAAGGACATAAAAGAGAAAAAGAAATTACTTATTATAGCCCTCTCCAAAGAAAAGTTCCTAGGATTGAGGGAAAAGGAAAAGAAAAATAAATTGTGGACATTCTAGATGAAGATTCTGATGAAGATACTGAGAACCCATTGCAAAATGAATCTGAAGTAGAAAAGGGTAGTGAAGAAGAAGAAGAAGATCTGATAGAAGAAAGGTTACAACAAATTATTCAAGGAGAAGGTGGAATGCATAAGATAGACAAGTTATGGTTTGCTAGACCATCCTATGATCAAGACATGATACTAAGTGTGTTGAATGCTCACATTGAGCAATGCAAGATAAAATTGGAGAGCCTGCAAAACATTCTGCCCGATGAAATGATTGAGTGTAGCAAAAAAACTTTAAATTCTGAAGAAAAGGAAGCTGGTGAGGCCACCTATCATCTGAAGGAGCAATTCAGATTATCTCTTTCCAAATTGAAGAAGAATAGGAGTGAGTTAAGGCAATGCATAAACTCAACCACAAGCATCTACAACTATTGCATCTGTTCGCCCCATGGAGTTAGAAATTACACTGAAAAGTTGAATCAAATTGAAACTGAATTGAATAGAATTGGTAAAAGTTTTGACATTTCTCAAGATCTGGATGGCACTGTCAAGAAAAGAATCAGGGAGCTTCAGATAGAGCACACAAAAATACAACTTTCCAAGAATTTTCTTGTGGGTTCCTTTTGGAAGGTAAAATATCTAATTGAATGCAGGTAGGAGTTGTAGATACCGAAAATTGGTCTAGGCCTGCAAATACACATTCGACATAATTTTCTATAGTCCGTGGTCATGATTAAATAATGTCAATTATTTAATTACCCTTTCTAACACATATTTCCTCTATTAATTAAATATCCCTATTTAATTAATTCACTGATTAATTATTCCCCCTTTATCATACTTTTCAACTATAATTAAATATCTTTATTTAATTATTCATTTAACCCCCTTTATCTATAATTAAATATTTATTATTTAATTATTCATTTAATCCTTTTCAAAAGTCAAATTAAATAAATTATCTTTATTTATTTAATTAAAGTCTCTTATTTTCGAATGTTGAATTAAATTAACATTTAATTCATATTTAATTATTTATGTCACATTCTTCTGTCAATCAGTTATCTAAGTCATTCACTCACCTTCAGACTTGAGATCTATTTTTAGTTCTCCAGTTATATCTGAATTCAACTGTTGATCATCTCTGCAGGAAGACTCTCTGTCACAACTAGTCAATTAACTAGTTCTAACTCATATGCATGTATGCGTTTATTAATTAAATATCTTTATTTAATTAATTAACTCCTGTTTGCATTCGAATGCATTATTCTTCAACTTTTGACTTTGTCTTTGACATTCAAAGTCTATTTCTTCTATTTTCAAAGATTCTTAATTGAAGATTAAGATCTTGTTCTATTTTAAGTCTTTCTTGACTCACGTTCTATCTGAGATAGAACTCACATCGCATGACATTCATCAATCTCGTCCGTCGATCTCTCTTTCAATCTGAGCCGATCATTCGAAAACACACAATCTATAAAATGGCCTGTCATTATCATTATTCCTGCTCTCCCAAAATCTTTATAAATTTTTGAGAAGAAACAATCTTCGATATTTTGCTGAGACACTCGATGAAGTTATGCTTGCATTCAAACACACAAATATCTGAGGGCAAGAATAACAAGACAACAAAATGGAGAAGGGCAATTGAGATAAATCGAGGAAGTATTTGCATATTCAGTGAGATCATTCTAGTTTTATTATTTTAGATTAATCATGCTTACTTATCATTCTTTGTTGTTTTATTTAGATTAGAATTGATGTTTAATCTTGTGCAGCAGTTAGCATCCATCCACAATTCCGAAAAATCTGAGTTACATTTGGTGAACCCGACATATTTAACCAGAACTTTCAAATGGCTACATATGTTTTCACTAAAATTTGTTTACAAGTAGATGACATTATCAAGAGCTTCCAAAAAAAAAATCAGATTTTAAAAAAAAAATTATAATTTTTTTGTTATTTTTCATAAAAAATCAAATTTGAGAGAAAATTGTCGAATATTTTGGATATGTTTACATTTCTGGAAATAAATTTGGATGAAAAATTATTAGTCAAACAATAGATCTTTGAAAATTATAGTTTCCCAAATATTTGCTTGAATCTCACAAATAGTTGTAGATCTATTCACAAATTCTTTTATGAAGATTTGGAATTATGTCAGGCACCTTCAGTGAAAAAATCAGATTTTTTGGATCTATTTTAAATTTTTAATAATTTTTTAATGATTTTTCAAAAAAATAATAATTTCAGGTGCAAAACAGACAGTCTTTTAGATTTATTTAGATTTTTGGAAAGCTCTTGAAATTTTAGTATGGGTTTGTTCTCTGTAAATTTATTTTTACTGTCAAAAATATTTACAAAAATCAGATTTGTCTTGACTAGCTATTAGGGTTTTGGCTTTGTTCGGTTTGTGAATGTGCAAAAAAAAGAAAAAAAAAACACTTCAAAGCACATGTTGGATCAAGTGGACAAAAACAACTTGGAGCTAAATAAATTCTAGAGGAATAATAACATAGTGTTTGCAGGATGAAGCTTTGAAGACAATTAAAACCAAACACAAATTTTCTATAGGACGAAAGCAGAAGAACATTGAACTACTAATAAATTTGCATGCAGGACCTAATGCCTTTGTGTTGATTTATTCATTTATGCAAGCATTTGTTTGGTAGATAGATAATCGTCGTGTGGGTTTAAATTGAATTTTTTGTTTGATAGATAGAAAATTGTCATTTGGATTAAAAAGAACCATTGTCTTCATTGTTTGGTGCGAAAGCATAATTTTGTAAACCCTCACGATTCAATAATCGAAGTATCCTCTCCCCTTGTGCAGTCATGCAATCCTGGGTGTAAGAGAAATGATTATTGACTCTAGAACTTGGGCCTATCTTGGTGGGAAAAAGTACTCACCCCAAGATGACTCAGATTGGTAGCACACTAAAGCCAAGCGACTTCCAACTGGTATATAAAGAGGATTCTTGGGGAAACCCCACAAATCACACACACTATTCCAATGAGATGGACAGAAATGGACTCTCATCGACATTGGATAGTGTCCCACAAATGGAATGCCCTTATTAAACACCTTGTTGTAGAGTTACCAAAATCCTATGTATTTGCTGGCGCAACAAGTGTATAACCTGTGAAGTCGTCTTACAAATTTGCGATTCTTGTGTCGAGGTGACATGTATGCCATAGGAGTTTCATGGGTATAGTAGCTTGGTTGCCCTGTATAAGTGAGTTCCATGGAGGGGAGCCAGTGGGGTCAAGCTACTAGTCATCCACCTTGAATGGGCGTAGCTGGAGAAATCCAAGTAAGAATTCAGCAAATAATGTCCACAAAGCCTAGGTTGTAATTGTTTTCAAGTCTTAAATAGTCCTCCCATCTCAAAATTGAAAATACATTGATTGTCGTGTTTGTTGTTTACTGTATTCATCAAAATCTTGATCAAACCAACAAAGTCAGTCAATAACTTTCGGGAAAATTTTAACTTTCAAGAAAAAATTCAACTGTAAAAAAATCGAGTCGCATTTGTCAGTTTAATCATCACATGTGTCATAGAGAGTCGCATCTGTTAGGGGAAATGCCGCATCTGGCTGTCAAAATTTTCACTTTTTATAGTTTGCATATCACGAGTCACAACTGTCACATCTTGAGTCACATGTGTGCATGCAAGCCGCATCTATCAGTTTTAAAACCACATGTGTCCTTGTGAATCGCATTTGTCAATTGTTAAATCGCATATGTCTTGATAAACCACAATTGTCATAGGAAAAACTGCAACTATCCAAAACATTGCATGCACTGTCAAAAGTAGCATCTGTCAAACTATGAACCACAACTGTTAGGTGAACTGCATTTTCCTGCCAACAAAAAACATCAAAAACCACGAACTGAGTCTGAAACATTACTGTCACTATTTGCTTTAGGTTCTTAAGATCAATCTTGAACACGAAACTGTCAAAATTTTGCTCAAAAATCTTGTGTCCATTAGGTATCATATAGGTCTTAGTTACACTCCACGTCTTAGTCATATTCATCCTAAGTTGCATGCATATAGATACTTCCTAGGACATTAATATCACAGAATAGATAACTGTCCTTGTCTTTGGAAACATCCATATTTCGGTTTGTCATAGTTAGTCAACCTAGTTGCATGCATTTATCCCATAGGTAGGTAGGTTATAGCCATCTTAGAACCATCTTATCATCATAATCTACTAGAGATTTTTGCATAGTGTCCATCTTACCATTCGTCATCTTAGAAACGTCATTTTAGTTATCATTTTAGCAACATCATTTATTGTCGAAAAATCCAAAAAACATAGAAATAGGTCATATCAATTTTAGACATAGTCTGCATTCCCCATTTTGAGCAACCTCTTTCATGGTCGAAACGAGATCCCAAAAGAAACATAAAGCAATGATAGACCCCAACGAATTCATCAATCCGTTCGGAAACCAACTGTTAGGAAGTAAATGACCATACTAGCCTTTGCTAGAAAAACATGTCACTAGAGACACGCATGGTCAAATTTACATAGAAGACATAGATGCAACAGTTCAAGATCTCGAATTCGCATCCTTTATGGATGAATGTTTGCTTAATGATCCTCAATGCTATCTAGAAAAATTGTTGGCAGACGGTGCTAAACTACCCATAGGATTTGATATTCGTACCTTGCAAACACAGTCAACTCAACCAACACAAACTGCGACATCAACTATCTCTATTCCCCAAATAACCACAGCGATACCAACAGGGATACCAACACAAACATCATCAATTGTAAACACAACTCCTTTTAACATAACATAGGATTTACAATTCACTGCGGGAGCAACTTCCCCCAACCCCTTTGGCACCAACACAACTGGTAAAAGAACCAAAGTTGATAGGAATATACCTATACCAAACCAAATCATTCAGATAGGAAGCATCCCTATACCAAATCAGACAATTCAGATAGGAAGCATTCCAATACCAACTCATACCATTCAAACACGAAATATCCCTATCCCGAATCAGAATATTTTCACAAGATATATTCCCTTGCCCAATCATAACCCATCACAAAACATGGCGTATCAGAACACCTATATTGATCCAAATAACACAAACACCATGTCTTTGACACAAGTTGATGTCCTTCAAAACAATATGCAAGCTCTTCAACAGCAGATGGACAACATGTCTATGTCCGGAAAACGAACTATCTCAGCACAAGACCTATGTGCATGTCCATTTGATAAAGCACTCTATATGACACCTTCTCCCCATGGATACAATATACTAGTTTTGCCTAAGTATAATGGAAAAAAGAATCATATAGAACATATTGGAGAGTTCTCAACAGCATGCATGGGCATATTGTACAACCCCACATACTTGATGAGACTGTTTCCACGAACCCTTGTCGGGATAGGACTAGAATGGTTCTCTAACTTACCATATGGTATACGATCTTGGGGTGAATTAGCTAAGAATTTTATCGCACATTTCACCTTTAACATAGACAATGAGGTAACAATTGCAAACTTGTGCCATACAACACAAGAAGATGGCGAAAATTTCACCACTTTCTTTCAAAGATGGCAAAGTCTAGCTAGTAGGTGTCTTGTTGAAATACCAAAAAAACAAAAGGTCACAATATTCCTAGAGAATATCAACCCCAAATTGCAAAGTGATCTAAGGGTACATTGTTGTACGTCATTCTCAGACTTAGTACAAAAAGGAATCATCCTTGAGAAAGGCCTTATAGAAAAAGGGGAAATGAAAGTACCAAGTAGAAATTAGGTTGTCCAACATCAAAACGCGCCAAATGATAGAAATAAGTTCTGGTCTAGGAACAAGAATGTTACAAATGATGGCATCGCCAATGCTAAACATATACATACAGAACCAGTTATCACCCTTAGGGGTTACAATCCCAATCAAGACAATGAACAGTCCAGATCAACAAGCTAACTATGTCCAAAATTCACAACAACAAAGACCGCAACAAAGGAGATTTCCTACACGTGAATTTACACCTTTGGGACAACCAATTGAGACTATCTTCAAAGAATTGATTAAGAATAATCTCATCAAACATTTGGAACCAAGAGAGTATGATCCTGGATAGTTCAAACCTTCATGGTGGGATGATAACTCTTTTTGTGACTATCATCGAAACAAAAGGCACAACCTCCAACAATGTCATCAACTCAAGAACATCATACAAGACATTGTTGAAAATGGAACCATAGAGGTTGCTGGGAAGAAAAACACTAAGAACAGTGATCATAAGGTCTTCATGGACTCGTTACATGACCACACAAAAGGAAAAGCCTCCAGTTCGGGACCCCCGAATAATCCATCTGCCAACTATAACAATACCAACTATGACTATGGTAAAGGAAAGACCATAAACCACCTCCGAGACACAAACAAGAATGTCAATACCTTCACCATTAAGAAGCATCCAGAATGTAATGTGAACACATGCAGAACTAAGATTACTATTCCTGTTCCTTCTTCAGAGCCATCTACTCAAGCTTCCAAGTTCAAGTACAACCTTCTCGATCACTTGAGTAAAACCCCCGCCCAAATATCTATC
>CM021101.1:485971011-486133204 GCA_007115665.2 Sequoiadendron giganteum | reverse complement strand
GAGGAATTTGTTACTGCCGAGTGAATTAAAGTAATTAAGTGAAGTGAAACATGGGAATTTGGATTTATGGTGTGAGTTTTTGTACTTCAAAAATGCGGAGTTTGTGAAATTCATATTGAACAGGTTATGTGATGATGTTCTAACCTTGGATAAGCCTTACATTATTTCAAAAGAGGCAATTGAAAATTTAATTGGATTCTATAAAGTCAGATATGTTCCCAAGAAAAAGTCTATCCAGAACAAGGAAGTCAAAACCCTAAGTGGTGTAATCGAAGATCAAAGAGCTCTAATGATTGCAAAAATCAAGAATCCCATCACTAAGTACATTGCACATTCAATAACATACAATATTTTCTACAGAAATCGAGAAGGAGCCACATCGGCTGGCATAGTATATATTGCTCACAAAATGATAATTGAAGGTGAGGACTTTGACCTATGCAGATTTTTAAAAGAGTAGCTCATGGAGAATGTGCAATTGACTAAGGAATCAAGTTACCCGTTCAGGTTTGGTACACTAATTACATGCTTAGTAATGTATTTCATGAATTTCTTGCCAAAAATTGAGAATGTGGTATGGAAATCAAATGATCCAGTATGTAAATAGATATACTCTTACTCTCAGAGTTTGGCTAACTGGGATTTGGAATTTGAAAATTTTATTAAGAATGTGCTTGAAAAATGTGTAGTCAATATTTCCCCTTTGGTAAAAACAATGAAAGTTGGTTCCTCTTCCGATAGCACTATTAAAGGACATAAAAGAGAAAAAGAAATTACTTATTATAGCCCTCTCCAAAGAAAAGTTCCTAGGATTGAGGGAAAAGGAGGAAAAGGAAAAGAAATTGTGGACATTCCAGACAAAGAATTTGATGAAGATACTGAGAAACCCTTGCAAAATTAATCTGAAGCAGAAAAGGGTAGTGAAGAAGAAGAAGATCTGACAAAAGAAAAGTTACAACAAATTATTCAAGGAGAAGGTGGAATGCAAAAGATAGCCAAGTTATGGTTTGCTAGACCATCTTATGATCAAGACATGATACTGAGTGTGTTGAATGCTCACATTGAGCAATGGAAGATTAAATTGGAGAGCCTGCAAAACATTCTGCCCGATGAAATGATTGAGTGTAGCAAAGAAACTTTGAATTATGAAGAAAAGGAAGCTGGTGAAGTTATCTCATCTGAAGGAGAAATTCAAATTATCTCTTTCCAAACTGAAGAAGAAGATGAGTGAGTTAAGGAAATGCATAAAATCAGCCACATGCATCTACAAATATTGCATCTGTTGGCCCCATGCAGTCAACAATTATACTGAAAAGTTGAATCAAATTGAAATTGAATTGAATAACATTGGCCAAAGTTTTGACATGTCTCAGGATCTAGATGGTACTATCAGGAAAAGAATTAGGGAGCTTCAGAAAGAGCACACAAAAATACAACTTTCCAAGAATTCTCTTGTGGATACCTTTTGGAAGGTAAAATATCTAATTGAATGCGTAGGAGTTGTAGATACCGAAAATTGGTCTAGGCCTGCAAGTACACATTCGACATAATTTTCTATAGTCCGTGGTCATGATTAAATAATGTCAATTATTTAATTACCCTTTCTGACACATATTTCCTCTATTAATTAAATATCCCTATTTAATTAATTCACTGATTAATTATTCCCCCTTTATCATACTTTTCAACTATAATTAAATATCTTTATTTAATTATTCATTTAACCCCCTTTATCTATAATTAAACATTTATTATTTAATTATTCATTTAATCCTTTTCAAAAGTCAAATTAAATAAATTATCTTTATTTATTTAATTAAAGTCTCTTATTTTCGAATGTTGAATTAAATTAACATTTAATTCATATTTAATTATTTATGTCACATTCTTCTGTCAATCAGTTATCTAAGTCATTCACTCACCTTCAGACTTGAGATCTATTTTTAGTTCTCGAGTTATCTTTGAATTCAACTGTTGATCATCTCTGCAGGAAGACTCTCCATCACAACTAGTCGATTAACTAGTTCTAACTCATATGCATGTATGCGTTTATTAATTAAATATTTTTATTTAATTAATTAACTCCTATTTGCATTTGAATGCATTATCCTTCAACTTTTGACTTTGTTTTTGACATTCAAAGTCTATTTCTTCTATTTTCGAAGATTCTTAACTAAAGATTAAGATCTTGTTCTATTTTTAGTCTTTCCTGACTCACATTCTAACTCATGTTCTATCTGAGACAGAACTCACATTGCATGGCATTCATCAATCTCTCTTTCAATCTGAGGCGATCGTTCGAAAACACAAAATCTATAAAATGGCCTATCATAATCATTATTCCTCCTCCCGAAATCATTATACACTTTTGAGAAGAAACAATCTTCGATATTTTGCTGAGACACTCGACGAAGTTATGCTTGCATTCAAACACACAAATATCTGAGGGCAAGAATAATAAGACAACAAAATGGAGAAGGGAAATTGAGATAAATCGAGGAAGTATTTGCATATTCGGTGAGATCATTCTAGTTTTATTAGTTTAGATTAATCATGCTTACTTATCATTCTTTGTTGTTTTATTTAGATTAGAATTGATGTTTAATCTTGTGCAGTAGTTAGCATCTTCCACAATTCCGAAAAATCTGAGTTACATTTGGTGAACCCAACATATTCGACCATAACTTTTACAAGGATACATATTTTTCCACAAAAAATTGTTTGCAAGTAGACGACATTCTCAAGACCTTTCACGAAAAAAATCAGATTTTTTGGTGATGTTTTGAATTTTTTATAATGTTTTTGTTATTTTTCATAAAATATCAATTTTGAGAGAAATTTGACAATTTTTTTGGATATGTTTACATTTATGGAAAGAGATTTAAATTTGAATAGGGGTCTGTTCTTTAGATTTTAAATTTGGATAAATTTTTTTTATTCAAACAAAAGATCTTTGAAAATTATGGTTTCAGAGATATTTGCTTGAATCTCACAAAAATTTGTAGATCTATTCACAAAATTTTTTATGCAGATTTGAAATTATGTCAAGCACCTTCAGTGAAAAAATCAGATTTTTTGGATCTATTTTAAATTTTTAATAATTTTTTTATGATTTTTTCATAAAAAATTAATTTCAGGTGCAAAACAGACAATCTTTCAGATTTATTTACATTTTTGGAAAGCTCTTGAAATTTAAGTATGGGTCTATTCTCTGTAGTTTTATTTTTACTATCAAAAATATTTTCAAAAATCAGATTTGTCTTGACTAGCTATTAGGGTTTTGGCTTTGTTCGGTTTGTGCATGTGCAGAAAAAAAAAAAAAAAACACTTCAAAGCACACATTGGATCAAGTGGACAAAAACAACTTGGAGCTAAATAAATTCTAGAGGAATAATAACATAGTGTTTGCAGGACGAAGCTTTCAAGACAATTAAAACCAAACACAAATTTTCTACAAGACGAAAGTTGAAGAACATTGAACTACTAATAAATTTGCATGCAGGACCTAATGCCTTTGTGTTGATTTATTCATTTATGCAAACTTTTGTTTGGTAGATAGATAATCATCGTGTGGGATTAAAATAAATTTTCTGATTGATAGATAGAAAATTGTCGTTTGGATTAAAAAGAACCACTGTCTTCATTGTTTGGTGTGAAAGCACAATTTTGTAAACCCTCACGATTCAATAATCGAAGTATCCTATCCCCTTGCGCAGTCATGCAATCATGGGTGTAAGAGAAATGGTTATTGACTCTAGAACTTGGGCCTATCTTGGTGGGAAAAAGTACTCACCCCAAGACGACTCAGACCGGTAGCACACTAAAGCCAAGCGACTTCCAACCGGTATATAAAAGAGGATTCTTGGGGAAACCCCATGAATCACGCGCACTATTTTGGACAAAAATGGACTCTCGCTGACGTTGGATAGTGTCCCACAAATGGAATGCCCTTATTAAAAACCTTGTTGTAGAGTTACCAAAATCCTATCTATTTGTTGGCGCAACAGGGGTATAACCTGTGAAGTCGTCTTACAAATTTATGGTTCTTGTGTTGAGGTGACATGTATGCCATGGGAATTTCATGGGTACAATAGCTTGGCTGCCCTATATAAGTGAGTGTCGTGGAGGGGAGCCAATGGGGTCAAACTACTAGTCATCCGACTTGAATGGGCGTAGCTGGAGAAATACAAGTAAGAATTCAGAAAATAATGTCCAAAAAGCCTAGGTTGTAATTATTTTTGAGCCTTAAATAGTTCTCCCATCACAAAATTGAAAATACTTTGATTGTTGTGTTTGTTGTTTACTATATTCGTCAAAATCTTGATCAAACCAACAAAGTCAGTCAATAACTTTCAGGAAAAAATCAACTGTCAGAAAATCAAGTCGCATTTGTCAGTTTAATCGCCGCATGTGTCATAGAGAGTCGCATATGTTAGGGGAAACACTGCATCTGGCTGTCAAAATTTTCACTTTTCACAGTCTGCATATCACGAGTCACAACTATCACATCCTGAGTCGCATGTGTGCATGCAAGCTGCATCTATCAGTTTCAAAACCACATGTGTCCTGGTGAACCGCATCTGTCAATTTTTGAACCGCATGTGTCTTAGTAAACCGCAATTGTCATAGGAAAAACCACAACTATGCAAAACATTGCATGCACTGTCAAAAGGCGCATATGTCAAACTATGAACCGCAACTGTTAGGTGAACCACATTTGTCTCTCAATAGAAAACATCGAAAATCGTGAGCTGAGTCTGAAACATTACTTTCACTATTTGCTTTAGGTTCTTAAGATCAATCTTGGATAGGAAACTATCAAAATTTTGGTCAAAAATCTTGCATCCATTAGGTATCATATAGGTCTTAGTTACACTCCACGTCTTAGTCATAGTCATCCTAAGTTACATGCATATAGATACTTCCTAGGACATAAATATCACAGAATAGATAACTTTCCTTGTCTTTGGAAACGTCCATATTCTGGTTTGTCACAGTTAGTCAACCTAGTTGCATGCATTTATCCCATAGGTAGGTAGGTTATAGCCGTCTTAGAACCATCTTATTGTCATAATATACTAGAGATTTTTTCATAGTGTCCATCTTACCATTCGTCATCTTAGAAACTTCATTTTAGTTATCATCTTAGAAACATCATTTATTGTCGAAAAATCCAAAAAACATAGAAATAGGTCATATCAGTTTTAGACATAGTCTGCATTCCCCACTTTGAGCAACATCTTTCATGGTCGAAACAAGATCCCAAAAGAAACACAAAGCAATGACAGACCCCAACGAATTCATCAATCCATTCGAAAACCAACCGTCAGGAAGTAAACGACCACACCAACCTTTGTTAGAAAAACATGTCACTAGAGACACGCATGATCATATTTACATAGAAGACATAGATGCAGCAGTTCAAGATCCAGAATTCGCATCCTTTATGGATGAATGTTTGCTAAATGATCCTCAACACTATCTAGCAAAATTGTTAGCAGACGGTGCTAAACTACCCATAGGATTTGATATTCATACCTTGCAAACACAGTCAACTCAACCAACGCAAACTGTGACATCAACTATCTCTATTCCCCAAATAACCATAGCGATACCAACAGGGATACCAACACAAACATCGTCAATTGTAAACACAAGTCCTTTTAACATAACACAAGGTTTACAATTCATTGCGGGCGCAACTTCCTCCAACCCCTTTGGCACCAACACGACTGCTAAGAGATCCAAAGTTGGCGGGAATATACCTATACCAAACCAAATCATGCAGACATGAAGCATCCCTATACCAAATCAAATAATCCAGATGAGAAGCATTTCGATACCAACTCCGACCATTCAGACAGGAAATATCCCTATCCCGAATCAAAACATTTTCGCAGGATATATTCCCTCGCCCAATCATAACCCATCACAAAACATGGCATATCAGAACACCTACATTGACCCAAATAACATGAACCCCATGTCTTTGACACAAGTCGATGTCCTTCAAAACAAGATGCAAGCTCTTCAACAGTAGATGGACAACATGTCTATGTCCGGAAAACGAACTATCTCAACACAAGACTTATGTCCATGTCCATTTGATAAAGCACTCTATATGACACCTTTTCCCCATGGATATAATATACCGGTTTTGCCTAAGTATAATGGAAAAAAGAATCCTATAGAACACATTAGAGAGTCCTCAACAACATGCATGGACATATCGTATGACCCCACATACTTGATGAGACTATTTCCACGAACCCTTGTTGGGATAGGACTAGAATGGTTCTCTAACTTACCATATGGTATACGATCTTGGGGCAAATTAGCTGAGAAGTTTATCGAACATTTCGCCTTTAACATAGACAATGAGGTAACAATTGCAACCTTGTGCCATACGACACAAGAAGATGGTGAAAATTTCACCACTTTCTTTCCAAGATGGCGAAGTCTAGCTAGTAGATGTCCAATTGAAATACCGAAAAAACAAAAGGTCACAATATTCCTAGAGAATATCAACCCCAAATTGCGAAGTGATCTAAGGGTACATTGTTGTACGTCATTCTCAGACTTAGTACAAAAAGGAATCATCCTTGAGAAAGGCCTTATAGACAAAGGGGAAATGAAAGTACCAAGCAGAAATCAGGTTGTCCAACATCAAAACGCGCCAAATGATAGAAATAAGTTCTGGTCTAGGAACAAGAATGTTACAAATGACGGCATCGTCGATGCTAAACATATACATATAGGACCAGTTATCATCCTTAGGGGTTACAATCCCAATCAAGGCACAATGATTAGTCCAAATCAACAAGCTAACTATGTCCAAAATTCACAACAACAAAGACCGCAACAAAGGAGATTTCCTACACGTGAATTTACACCTTTGGGATAACCAATCGAGACTATCTTCAAAGAATTGATTAAGCATAATCTCATCAAACCTTTGGAACCAAGAGAGTATGATCCTGGATAGTTCAAACCTTCATGGTGGGATGATAACTCTTTTTGTGACTATCATCGAACCAAAGGGCACAACCTCCAACAATGTCATCAACTCAAGAACATCATACAAGACTTTGTTGAAAATGGAACCATAGAGGTTGGTGGGCAGAAAAACACTAAGAACAGTGATCATAAGGTCTTCACGGATCCGTTACATGACCACACAAAGGGAAAAGCCTCTAGTTCGGGACTCCCGAATAATCCATCTGCCAACTATAACAATACCAACTATGACTATGGTAAAGGAAAGACCATAAACCACCTCCGAGCTGCCAACGAGAATGTCAATACCTTCACCATTAAGAAGCATCCAGAATGTAATGTAAACACATGCAAAACTAAGATTACCATTCTTGGTCCTTCTTCGAAGCCATCTACCCAAACTTCCAAGTTCAAGTACAACCTTCTCAATCAATTGAGTAAAGCCCCCGCCCAAATATCTATCTTGGAATTGTTGACCTTATCACCTCAGCATCGATCCATCCTTGAAAAATCTCTACAAAATACAACTATTCCTACAGACTTGGATGTCAATCATTTCGAGGAAATGGTGGGATATTTGACCAACTCACACCATGCAACATTTTCTCAACAAAACTACTCAACTAAAAAGTCAGATCATAATGACCCCTTACATCTTGAAGTCTTAGTCCATCAAAACAAAGTCCGACGAGTCTTGGTAGACGAAGGAGCAGGTTTGAACCTATGTACCCTTAAATTGGTTAAGGCATTAGGATTCTCAGAAGATTGTGTGGACACTTCCAAGAGTATAGTCATCAAGGCTTATGATGATGAAGAAAGGTCATCCAAAGGAGTTGTAACGCTCCCTATCAGAATTGACCCAGTGATCTTGAACACCAGCTTCCAAGTCTTGGATCTCACCCTTCCATACAACTTGTTATTAGGTAGACCTTGGATACACACAATGAGAGCCATCCCTTCTACATACCATCAATGTCTCAAGTTCCCCTATAATGGCACTAAAATCACTATTGATGGTGATCCAGATCCTTTCCAATATTGTACAAGCCTAAGGGACCTTCCACCATGACAAGTACCTATTAATCAAGAGGCCTCATCATCCACTTTATCCCAATACATTAACCCATCACATCTCACTAAATCCATTTCATTCCAACCACCATCATCCATTCCTAAACTCGAGATCCAAGACAAGGGTTGTGGCGAATATCATATAAAGGCCTCATACTGTGTTACTGAACTAATTCCACCTAAGGCATATGGCCTACCCATGGCAAATAGAAGACAGTCAATGGTCACATTTCATGTTCCCCCTACAACAACATTAACCAAATGGGGAGAGTTAAGTGAAGAAATTGTGGATCAAGGTGATTCCTGGTTGTATCAAGAAGAACATGAACACCCCTCCCCATCTATTCAAATAGCCAAGGAACAGTATGGAAAAGGATTTAAGATAATGCAAAAGGAAGGCTAGGATGGGCACAGTGGGTTAGGACTCTATCAGAATGGAAGGACAGAACTGATTACTATCTACCCACGACCGATATATCTAGGGCTAGGGTGTCAACCGCTTAGAATTGGGTTTCCTAGTACTTAGTCATCATTTCAAGAGGAAGTGAATGATTATGTAGGCTTCGAGACATCTCATGAACCACTACCCCCAGTTTTCGACAAACCCCCAATCTACGACAAACCTCCAATTTATGATGAATCCCCTTACTCTAGCGATGATGAATGGGAATTCCTTTCATCTACTAGCACCATGAATATCGATGCCCTATTTGGAGAATTGGACCTCAACGTGAAACTTGTACCACAACAATCTAGTCCTCATCCTAAGAAACACTTGTCAAAGGCAGAATGGCACAAGAACTATTATTGGGAAACCCTTGATCGTTCATCTTGGGCACCTAAACAACCATCTTCTAATGAATCTGACCTCACTATAGTTCCACAACAAAGTATACCTACCCCTAGGAAGAAGAATAAGAAGGAGTTAGTCCAAAAATTCTATGACCATGTCAGCCATTCCATATTCACCTTGTCAATAGCTACCCTTACAAACTCTGATGATGACATGCCCCTTATCTATCCCGAACTTATCGACTGGGATCAACAAGGTACACCTATCATAGATACATTAGAGAATGATGAAGCAATCGTTGAGTTCATGGGACTTGGAGAAGGTATACCAAGAGGGGATCATAAGGTAGGTTTTACCATAGACTTGGATGATAAAGCATATTTTGGGGAGTCTATGTACACCTCTAGTCGCAAAAATGAGAATGAAAAGAAAAAAGACAATGAAAATAAAAATGATGAGTCCCTAGGTGAAAACCGAAAGGCGCCTTTGGATGATGAAAATGTCAAAAGAAAGGACGTATTCGAGGGTGAAAACCTCTCTAAGGCACCCAAGGATAGAGGTTTAAATATTCTCCCCTTTGAACAGGAAAAGTCACCGATGCTAGTAGAAGAATCTGTTGAAGTCAACATAGGTACAAAAGAGAATCCTCGAAAGGTATATTTTGCAGCTTCTTTAACAGAGACAAAAAAACTTGAGTTTAAAGAATTCTTCACAAAGAGACAAATTAACTTTGCATGGTCTTATGCTGACATGCCTGGGCTGGATCCAGACCTAATATTGCATCATCTACCACTACAGCCAGGTATCAAACCAGTCAAATAGAAATTGAGGAAAATGCATCCGCAGATTGCTCTATTGGTCAAGATAGAACTTAAGAAACTCTTGGATGTAGGGTTCATAAGGACAATAGACTATGTAGATTGGATATCCAATCTTGTACCAGTGACTAAACCAACTGGGGGCATTCGCATTTGCACTGACTTTAGGGACATCAATAAGGCATGCCCTAAGGATGACTTTCCTTTGCCAAATATCGACATGATCATGGATCTGACAACATGATACGAGATGCTATCCCTTATGGATGGTTTCTCTCGATACAACCAGATTAAAATAGCACCTGAAGACCAACACAAAATAGCTTTCACGTGTCCATGGGGCACATATTGTTGGAATGTTATGCCATTTGGCCTTAAGAATGCAGGAGCCACCTATCAATGGGCCATGAATACAATTTTCCATGATTTTGTACATACTTTTATGGAAGATTATGTCGATGACATTATAGCAAAATCATAAATGAGAGAGGATCATTTGAAAGTCTTAGACAAGATATTCCAAAGGCTGGAGAATTACAATGTCAGGCTAAATCCGAAGAAGTGTGTCTTTGAGGTGAAGTCAGGAAAACTATTAGGTTATATCATCTCTCGAAGAGGCATTGAAGTGGACCCAAAGAAGGTAAGAGCTATCATAGAAATGCCTCCTCCAACTAGCATTGGTTAACTCAGAACTCTATAAGGAAGATTACAATCAATTAGGCGTTTCATAGTACAACTGGCGGATAAGATACATCCATTTCAGCGTCTACTCAAGAAAGGAGTACCATTTGTGTGGACACCTAAATGCCAAGAGGCCTTCCAAAAAATCAAGGACTATTTGCTTACTCCACCAGTCTTAATGCCACCTACAGAGGGAAAACCATTGATATTGTACATCTCAGCAACTTAGTCGGCATTAGGGGCTCTGCTCGCACAACACGATGATTAAGGTCATGAGAGATTCATTTATTATATCAGTCGTACCTTAGTGGGTTATGAATTGAATTACAACAACATAGAACGTGCTTGCCTTGAGGTAGTTTTTGCTACCCAAAAACTTCGACACTATATGCTCAATCGACAAACAATGTTGGTTGCGAAGATTGATCCACTTAAATACCTCCTAAGTAAGGCAGCTTTAATAGGCCGATTGGCTAAATGGGTTATGATACTTAGTGAGTATGACATTCAGTATGTCAAAAGGAAGGCTATAAGAGGACAGGCGATTGCAGATCAACTAGCTGATGCACCTATGCAGGCAGACCATCCATTAGTGGCAGACTTTCTAGATGAATTTCTTTTCAACCTTGACATTAATACTGAATGGAAGCTCTACTTTGATGGGTCACATACAAATCGTGGTTCAGGAGCGGGTATCTTATTTTTCACACCTCAAGGTGATACCATTCCCAAATCATTCAGGATTGCATTCCCTTGTACAAACAATATAGCAGAATATGAAGCCTTAGTGACAAGGTTAAAAATGGCAGCTCAGTAGAACATTAAGAGCCTACATGTCTTTGGCGACTCTCAACTGGTAATCCATCAGGTGAATGATGATTACGAGACTAAGGATGAAAAACTTGCACCTTACAAGAGGATGGATGACAGTTTCAAACAGTATTTCAAAGACATAAATTTTCAACAAATACCGCGTATTCAGAATAGAGCTGTAGATGCTATGGCAACCGTGGCTTCCTTGTTGGATATTCCAAGTAATGTGCCTAAGTTTGAGTTTCTGGTTGAACAGCTATTGGTCCCTGCTTATGATGTCCCTAATACTATGATGGTGTGTACCATTGTTGGTCCTACGTCTCCTTGGTATAAAGACATATTCGATTATCTCACTAACCAAACCCTACCTCAAGACTTGTCCAATAACCAACGTCGAACCTTCATCCGAAAGTCATCCAAGTACACCATCATCGGAGAAACCCTGTATAGATGTACCTTAGATAACGCCCTTATGAGATGTCTCAATGCTGAAGAAGCACAAACAACTTTGTGAGTGGTGCACGAGTGTATATGCGGATCTCATTTGAGTGGTCCTACTCTAGCCCACAAGATTATGAGACTAGGTTACTATTGGCCTACGATGGAGAAAGACTCATACGTCTTTGTAAAGAAATATAGACAATGTCAAATACATGGAGACTTGATAAGAGCACCAGCGCAGGAACTTCATCCAATTACTTCACCATGGCCCTTGGCCCAATGGGGACTTGACCTCATAGGTAAGATACACCCTCCATCCTCCAATGGCCATAAATTCATCATCACCGCTACCGAATACTTCACCAAATGGATTGAAGCTATTCCCATGACATACATAACTGACACACAAATATCTAAGTTTATTTTAAACTATATCATTTTTTGGTATGGTATACCTCAATTCATAATCACAGACAATGACCGCCCATTCAAGAACCAAGAAGTATGCCATTTATGTGAAGAATTCCACATCAAACACCATTTCTCCACCCCATATTACCCGCAAGGTAACGGCCAAGCTGAGGCATCTAATAAGACAATTGTTAGAATCCTTAAGAAGACTGTCAATGACGCTGGTTGTGACTGGCACCTATAACTTAATCCTGCCTTATGGGCTTATCGCACAAGCATCCGTACTCCCACCGGCGCCACTCCATATTCCCTCGTATTTGGGTCTGAAGCTATCTTACCTATTGAGGTCGAAATACCTTCTCTATGGGTATCCTTGAAGGGTCATATCGATGATGAAGAATACTGTGTTTCTAGGTTACAAGAGCTAGAATTGTTGGATGAAAGAAGACAGAAAGCATTAGATCATTTACAAGCATATCAGAATCGTCTTCATCGTAGCTACAATAGAAAGGTCCTCAATAGACATTTTGACATTGGTGACCTGGTATTAATGGAGAATCCTAAGAACCAAGCTGAAAGAGAGAAACCAGGTAAGTTTGAGCCTAACTGGTTGGGGCCTTACATTGTCATAGAAGCCTTTGGATCAGGAGCATACCAACTCTTTACTCCTGAAGGAGAGCTACTTTTGTCCCCTATCAACAGTCTGCATCTAAAGAGGTTCTATGCTTAGTCTCTGAGAATCTGTGTCTTAATCTGGAAAAATACAAAAAAAATGAAAAAACAAAAAAAATGGTTACCTTGATGAAAACCTAGCAAATAGGCATCTTTGTAACACCAAAAAAATTAAGAAAATCAAAAAAGTAAAGAGAAATAAATTCGTCCATTAGTGAAAACCGCTTCAGTGGCGCTATGGATAAGTACCATGGTGAAAACCTGGCAAATAGGCACCATGTGTAGTCAAGCTCGCTCTTCCGTCTACCATCATTCTAATCAGACTTTTTCATCATCACTCATAATAAATGGTTGTCTTGTCCATTCCTTGGAACAATTGACATCTAGCGTCCATTCCGTCACATTATCCACTCCATTTTCCAAACATAGTCCTGAATGGGGGCAATCCTTGTTCCATGCCCTAACACCTTGTACATAATGGCACACCATCAAAAATGTCCTGAAAAATCCAAAAACATTAGAAAACTCCAAAAATCCAAAAAACATCAAAACAGTCAGAAAATCCCAAAAATAATAAGTCAATCATGTCAAGTCCATCATGTCAAGTCTATCATGTCTAGTCCATCATGTCTAGTCAATCATGTCAAGCCAGGCATGTCAAGTCACTCATGTCTAGTCACTCATGTCAAGTACATCATGTTAAGTCAATCGTAGACATAGTCGAACTACATTGCCTCTGCGACTGGGACGTAGGCAAGGCCATCAATCGATGTGCCCCCGAGGCATTAGGTTTGTCAGTCTAGGTTTGTCATGTATCACACACATTAAATCATGACTCTTTGTACATACAAAGTCATTGGTCATGTCGAACTACGAGGTCTCTACGTGTACAACATAGGCAAGGCTAATCAATTGATGAGCTCCCGAGATCACACTAGGTCAGTCCAATAGGGTTCATTCATAATCACTATCACACAAGTTTCATATCATAGTTTAAGGTAACATCTCATGTCATACACGGTCAATACACATACACATAGTTTATCAGTCAAGGAATCCAAACAAGTCATGCATCAACAAGGCAAAACATCTCAAACTGTCATCAAGTCAATATCAAACACATTGTCAAAGCGATCAACCTATGTCTTAGCAAGATATGTCTTTCTTGTTAATATATATCATCAAATTATCACAGTCTCATGTGGCTTGTCACATCAACGTCATGAAACTCCAATGTCTTATATGGCACGTGTCTTTCTGAAACCAGGCTTTGTCATGCCTTATACAAAAGTCACCAAGTCGAAACTAGACTCAACATCTTATGCGGTATGTGTCATTCTCTCACATTACGCTATGTCAAACATCAACATCAAACAATCCCACAAGATCAAGTTTTGGTGAATACATTTATTTGGCTTTATGACTTTATATCTTATTTTGTCTTATCTTTTTATCGATTTGTGCAAGATCCTGTTACTAGCTTTCTCAAGGATGTCCCTTGAAGGATTTAGAGAAGCAACGATGTCTCAGGATTCTTTTTCTTTGGCTGTTGTCTGTCAACTGTCTTTTTAACATTGGTTTTTGAGTCATGTTACTAGTTTCCTCAAGGATGTCCTATCAAGGATTTAGAGGAGCAATGACATCTCATGACCCATCTTTTATTTGTCTGCTGTCTGTGGTTTGTCTCAACAAAACAACTAGGGCATCTTGTCCTTAGTCTGAGTTAAGACACTCCTTGTCTATGACTGTCTTTTTTTCAAAAGGGGATAACTTTGTACACTATGGTCTATCTCATATCATAGTGTGTACTATCCATCTGTGTCATGTCCCGCCCAATGATGATAACAAAGCAAGTATAGCGTATTTGGCAATATATCGAAGGTTATATCTTTTTCTCAATCGATCAACCATCATTATATCATTTTCTCAATCAATCAACCTTAATTGTTTCTTACTAATATTCTGAAATAATCCATGCTAACATTTCTTCTTTTCTACATCTTCACCACCATTATCTATCCATTTCAAGAGCACACTCATGTTCTTTGAACCCACCTATCCTCTCGAGGGGGCATACCACTACCTCCTCACCCTTCTCATCTTCCACTAGGGCATACCCTAACCTGTTTCATGCTGGGGCACGATTGGGGCATATTTTCTTTGACACAACGCTGTACCAACATTGTATCAAAGAGGGGCAAACTGTAGATACCGAAAATTGGTCTAGGCCTGCGAGTACACATTCGACATAATTTTCTATAGTCCGTGGTCATGATTAAATAATGTCAATTATTTAATTACCCTTTCTAACACATATTTCCTCTATTAATTAAATATCCCTATTTAATTAATTCACTGATTAATTATTCCCCCTTTATCATACTTTTCAACTATAATTAAATATCTTTATTTAATTATTCATTTAACCCCCTTTATCTATAATTAAATATTTATTATTTAATTGTTCATTTAATCCTTTTCAAAAGTCAAATTAAATAAATTATCTTTATTTATTTAATTAAAGTCTCTTGTTTTTGAATGTTGAATTAAATTAACATTTAATTCATATTTAATTATTTATGTCACATTCTTCTATCAATCAGTTATCTAAGTCATTCACTCACCTTCAAACTTGAGAGCTATTTTAAGTTCTCCAGTTATCTCTGAATTCAACTGCTAATCATCTCTACGGGAAGACTCTCTGTCACAACTAGTCGATTAACTAGTTCTAACTCATATGCATGTATGCGTTTATTAATTAAATATCTTTATTTAATTAATTAACTCCTGTTTGCATTCAAATGCATTATTCTTCAACTTTTGACTTTGTCTTTGACATTCAAAGTCTGTTTCTTCTATTTTTGAAGATTCTTAAATAAAGATTAAGATCTTGTTCTATTTTTAGTCTTTCCTGACTCACATTCTAACTCATGTTCTATTTGAGACAAAACTCACATCGCATGGCATTCATCAATCTCGTCTGTCGATCTCTCTTTCAATATGAGCCGATCGTTCGAAAACACACAATCTATAAAATGGCATGTCATTATCATTATTCCTGCTCTCCCGAAATCATTATACATTTTTGAGAAGAAACAATCTTCGATATTTTGCTGAGACACTCGACAAAGTTATGCTTGCATTCAAACACACAAATATCTGAGGGCAAGAATAACAACACAACAAAATGGAGAAGGGCAATTGAGATAAATCGAGGAAGTATTTGCATATTCAGTGAGATCATTCTAGTTTTATTAGTTTAGATTAAGCATGCTTACTTATCGTTCTTTGTTGTTTTATTTAGATTAGAGTTGATGTTTAATCTTGTGCAGCAGTTAGCATCCATCCACAATTCCAAAAAATTTGAGTTACAAGAGCAGATGGTGGACATATTAAGGAACGGTGAGAAATTTGAAGAAATAATTGCAATCCCTGAATCTCTAACTGAAGTTGTGAACAAGACTCCCAAGAACAATAGCTTGATAATTATTAATGGAATTGCAGTAGATGGTTGGAAGAAATTTCTTTCGGAAGTGAAGGAAAAGTATAAAATAATCTTCTAAGGATAGCAGTTATTTGTTTTCAAGTTTTTGAAGTTTTGATCAAAGGAGTATATGTGTTGAAATTTTTGAAGACCTGAGAATTTTGAGCACATGTTTTGTCACTATTTTGTTATTGTTTTGATTTTTTCTTTTTTTGCATATGGCATCTATGCTTTGTCATTGATGTCAAAGGGGGAGAGAGTGCAATGAAAAATGCCTTATAAATCTCAGGGGGAGAAAGTGCAGCAAATGTTTTGGCAGAGTACCTAAAATGATTCCGACACTTAGTCATTTTTCACTAAGTGTTGCCATCAATTCCAAAGGGGGATATTATTGGCATATGGCTAGAGAGATCAATAAAATATGGATTGAAAGTGTTTTCATTGATGGCAACCCAAGCAACCTATCCAATTTGCAGTATAGGTTTTGTTTCTACCGACAGAACATGGTAAATAACAAAGCATCTGATTATAGGCATTGAAGTTGAATGAAACACCCTACCGGACATATATTTTGAGTTGAGGATCTCTAAGGAAAGTTTTTTGATGTTTATCATACCTTGGTGAATAATTTTTTTGGTGCACACTCTCTGGTATGTTGTCTAGAAGATCCAGTAAATTAATTTGTTGATTATCTGTGCTAAAAGGCTAACCTGACAAATATAATATTCGTGGATGAATAAGATATAATTAATTAAAAGTCTTTGTGATTGATTAAGTTTTATTTGGGCCCTCTCTTTGTCTTAACCGACTTTGGAGGATGTGCATAATGATTTAGTAATGGATCTGGCCGACAAGGTGAAAGCAACCTAATATTTTGTGAAGCCGACCATTGGATGGACAAATCCTTGATTGTTGATATATATAAGAGATTGGTTTTATCACTTAGTATGAATGGAGAACAAGTGTGTGTGTAGAAGTGAAAATTGTGAGATTCAATAGTTCGGTAGTGTGAATTTGATTGTAAGTGATGCGAAGAACAAAAAAGAGCAGAATAGGGCAGAGCGAAGTGCAGAGTCAGAAAGTAGATCTAGAATCAAATCTATGAGCTTCATCGAAACTGTCACCTAGCGTAAGTTGATGCTACTATCTCAATTCACCCTTCAAATGGTTTTAATCTAAATTTTGTATGATAGTAAGCCTTCCTCTTGAGCAGTGAGCTCGAGGTAGTGTGCTTGAATGCATGTGCATTCCCTTTTGTAAACAACTATATTTTGAGTACTCAAATTGTGGATTAACCTCCACCGTGGTTTTTACCCTAATAGGGTTTCCATGCAAAATCCGTGTGTTAAGAATATTTTCATTGAATGTATACATGTTCCCTTTAATGACATGACATAATGGTTTGAGTTTTTGTTTAATGAATGTTAAGATTTACTAAACACTGATTCATCCCCCCCTCTCAGTGTTCCCTTGAGTCCAACAAAACTGTCACAATTCAGACAAGACTTGATGTCAAAGGTACCCACAAGATTGCTTAATTGGAAATTTTAAAAAAAGGTGTCACATTAATTGCAATTCACACCTTTTTCACCTCACTTTTCTCACACATACATTATTCATCTTATCATAATAAAATCTTGCGGCATGCTTATCTTATTTCACACTGCCAATTCAAATTTTACATTTCATTTCATTACTATCCATCACCTGTCTATTCCATTTCATTTCATTACACTCGCCACCTTGTAATTCATTCACCTGAAATTACTTCTTTTCACATCAAATCATCCTACAGATACATTTTATTCAGCTAACATGTTCGACATTCAGTTAATCACCTCCAACAGGTATGCAAATTACATTACCATAATTATATTGGATTTCTTCACTTTCATTATATCTTTACATTAAATTATGCATGCAATATATTCATTACATTTGTTTCCATATTCTCTAATATACCTTCACCTATCATGAGTTGAAGTGAGGTCACTTCAAACCTTAAGTTGGGGGAGTGTACTATATCAACCATTTTTTTAATTTTTTGCCACTTAAAATCAAATGCAAACAAACAAACATGACATGAAAACCCTTTTTATCCTAAATTGCACCTAATTTTTGCTATTAGTTTCAATTTAAAATTCCCTATAGCCTATGATTCTGAGCTAAGTCGAACCCAATTTTAAGATGACACTAGTACAAAAACAACAATATATGATTAAAAAAACTACTAAAAACTGCATATAAATGACCAAACATGATCGATCATGATACCATTAGTAGTTTATTTCCAGTCATTTATAATGCGACCGCATTGATGACTAAACCATTGTTAGTCATTTATTGGTTGTTTTGATTGATTGATTTGGTAGTATGTTTAGTCGTTGATTTCATTGATTTTTGTAATTTGGTCACTTATTTAGTCATTGATTGCTATAATCTGGTCACTTATTTAGTCATTTTTTATTCACTAATATATTTAGTCATTAATTCAGTCATTGATTATTGTTAATTGGTCACTTATTTAGTCATTTTTATTCATTGATTTATGTCCATTGGTAGTGTATTTAGTCATTAATTTTAATCATCATTTTGATCAATTTGGTAGTTTTTTAAATTTTTTTGTTCACTGATTTATGTCAACTGGTATTATATTGATACATTACTTATTAATTGCATAATCATTATATTTAGTCATATTTATTCACTGATTTTTATTCATTAGTAGTATATTTAGTCAATTGGTAGTTTATTTAATTATTTTTGTTCAATAATTTCTATCTAAAAGTGTTGGAAATGAGACAATGCTTTTGAGGTTTAAACATAAAACACAAAAAAATATAATCAATCATTCATTTGCACATAATGAAACAACTATTTATAAGAAAGCAAAATACTGAAATTTTATTGAGAAAAGGTTTTCTTACAACACATAAAAGACAAAAATATGTGTCTTTGCTTTGAAAAATGTGTTACAAAGTGTGTTTCTCAGTGCTGTGACTAAGAAAACTAAGTTACAATTTCTTTTTTTTTTATACAACTCCAAAACAGGAAAAACACTAAGATCCCTGAACAACACATTCAAACTATTGCATATAGTAGTGAGCCGAGCTGTTTAACAACTAGTACATGATAAACATCAACTATGTCATTTTTTTCAAATATTTTAGTGGCCATCATTGAAGGTCCCTTCTTTCTCTTTCAAATGGACAAATCCATCTATTTTGTCTTCATAAGCAAGGGGTATGTTACTTGTGACCTTTAAAATATTTACATTTGCATCTCATGTTCCTTTCAATTTGACTCCATGTACAATAGATAGTGAGAGAATCTACCCAATGCCCACAACAACACCATCAAACTGATCCAACATGTCAAATTTTTCCCCTTCTTGGATTTTATCAATAAATGTTTGTAAAAACAAAAAAAAGACACATTATATTGTTTTTGACAATTGTATGTAATGTCTTATGTCTTGGAATAAATCAATTTTTGTATGTGTTTTTTTTTATTTTGTTGAATAACAAAGAAGCAACTTTTTACTCTGAAAAAAAATTAACCCATTGTGAGGTACAAAAAATTGGAGGTCAAGACTACAATTGTGCTAGACTGTATGAGTACTCCAGAAAAAGACATGGACTGGCAATGAATTCCCCCCAACTGACAATCATTAAATCCCCGAACACAAATCATTAATGCATTGTCAAAATCTATGTATGTAGCAATCTATTACAACTAAGCTCTAAGCTTCCATATGTAAGTTATATGTTCTCCCTTATTACCATAATCTATGTATACTAGCTAGTTATACTTCACTACTATTCTAACTAGCTTCTATCAAATAGGTAATGATTACCCTTATTTACATAATAAAACCACCATTACTTACTTGAATAATACTTGCATGTGGTTTCATAGCACTCACCTCGAGTTCAACATGACTAATACTATGAATATCATGTGCATTCTCATCGAGTTCATCATCATAATCATTATCAACATCATAATTGACATGAAGTTGTACAACTTTGCAGAGAGTTCTATTGATAGGGCCTTTTTCTTTTTGTTCTGCTTTCATATAATTTCTCTACATATGGTTTAATCATAATGCAAAAATTAATATAAGTGAAGTAAAGAATGAAAAAGCTATAAATTTTTGTCTAAAAAAACATTTTAAGCATGAAGAATGAAAAACATTAAGATAGATTAACTTACAACTTAAAAAATGCAAAACCTATAATTTTTTGTCCAAAAGAAGAATGAAAAAACATTGTGATGGATAAAATTACAACTTAAAGAATACAAAAGCTATAATTTTTTGTCCAAAAGAAAATTTTAAGCATGAAGAATGAAAAAATATTGGGATAGATAATTGACAACTATTATATTACCTCAACTTTAGCACAACTATGATGATTGTGTTGCACATTCTTGTCCAATTCATCATGATCACTATCAATATTAATGTCAGCTCTATTGACATCGTGAAGCCATTTTTGTTTTCCTATTTCTTTGATAAAATTTCTCTGCATGTGGTGTAACCATCGTGCAAAAAATAAACAAAGCATTCAATATTCAAGTAAACAATGCAAGCTTTAAATTTATCCAAAAGAATATTTTCTGAATCACTCCAACAATAAAGAAATTGGGTTGGATTCTCCAATGCTTAGATCTCAATAATGTACAAATTAAGAGACGTTTGTATACAAAATTTCGAAAAAAAAATAAATAAGATCAATAGAGCCTCTTACCTCACCTGAATCCATGGATTTATGCTCATTCCATGCAAAAACTATAGGGTTAATGGAGGCAACCAACCGTGAAACTTGTTGAGTGAGACCGAATATGAAACTCATTACCTTTTGGTACCCTTCAATTGAGTTGATATGATCTAGAGAGGCTCCTACTGGGCATTTAACAGATGGCTATGAAATCTTTTTTGACAAAGTAGATTTCCACTTCATCCTACTCTTAGATTTGCTAGGATCTAGTGCTTCCATATAATTGACAATATCTTCTACACCTGCTTCTCTGTTACTGTTTTCCACCTAAAATACAATGTCAATTTTCATTATATAGTTAGTTCAATAAAAATTTGAAATAAATAACACAATGTTAATTGAGCCAAAAATCCATACACTTACTACAATTTTTTCCATTTTGGCTTGCAACCCGACTTAGTCAAATGTATATCCAGCCCTCACATTATCTCTTGCTCTCTTGCCTCTGTTACTCTTTGCTAAATATTCTTCGAAATGCATACTTTCTTTCAATTCCTCCCATCATTTGGGAGATAGAGTGGATTCTAACCTCTCTTTTCCCTCCATGATTTTTCTCCTACAATTGTATCTAAAAAATTTCATCAAAATTTTTATTTTTTCTTGTAATATTTTCTAGAGATTTGTCCACCAGTAGTCTCAAAAGAATTTTCTATTTTTTGTATAAATTTTTTCACAATTCATGGATCTTTCTCTACAAAACTTGATTTGAAAATATCCAAATGGGCCCTACATCTTGCACCCAACTCAGAGGCCCACTTTGCAACATTTGGCCCAATGGGCTCACCATCTCTTGATACCTCAACCAAGAATGGCTTCTTGCCTTATAATTTTTTTCTTTTGCATTCTTCTTTATAGATCTATACAAATCTTGACTCAGTCTTTGTGTTTTGACAAAAGGAGACACATCTATTAAACCACTACTAGTATTTCTAGTTGATCCACTAGTTCCATCAAAATTTCTAGATGAAACAGGTGCACTTTGAGGCACAACAAATACAACTAGTGATCTCTCTTCATGACTTACATTAACCAGAACTTCATGCTCCTTGGCCACATCAAGTGTGGAATGAGTAGGTAGATCAGTATCAATCTCCATAGATTTCACTTCAAACACATCCTTTAATGTTGAATAAATCATCTGCAAATCTGTTGTTCCTTTGCTCTAATGTTGCTCAATAAACTTGCTTGGACTTTGTGCTAAGAGATCGTCATGACATTGCACATCACCATGTTCTATATTAGGCTGCACATCATCACAACTATTGTTTTCACAAACTTCATTTGTTGAATGAAAAATGTGTTGGCCTCTACAAGATGGCAACACTATATCTTTTCTTTACTTTTGTTTTTTCTTTGCATTTTCTAGCCTATAAAACAAAAAAATCATATTATGACTTATATACATAAATATATTGCCTATAAAATTTCATTAAACACTATTAAATTAATAATATACTACTTAGTGGATTTACAACTTTCCTATTTGTCAAACCAAGATGTGATAAATATTCATTATTCTTGGCCACTTTTTCTCTATGAAAGAGATCATAATTTGTCACTAAAATTTTAGAATTATTATCACTATCATCTAATTTGTGCCTTATAGTCCTTTTCCTCATTTCTTGAAGTCCAAATAAATAATAATGTATAAATCAACAACTTGAATCAGTAAAACTTTATTGAGTTCATAAGTTGATAACTGTTGACTTTCCATTTCGTTGATACTACAAATAGAAACTTAAAATTGTTGGAAAAATGTGTCTCAACCTTGCAATTATATATGGTTTATTGTTGATAGGATGTATGTTGGTATGTGGCGACTGGTCATGCAAATATTGTACAATCATAACAAGATATGGGGTTCAGGGCATCACCCCAAAAAAATAAAATTCGCTGACACATCAAGGATTTTTCTATTGACACGTCAAGGTTTGTTTTTTAACACTGTTGGCAACACAAGGGAAAACAACTGAGAGGGGGGGGGGGGGGGGAATCAGTTGTCACAAAATTTCAAACTTATTAAACTTATTAACCTCTATTCTTAGATCTGATTAATAATAGTGAAAGCATGAATCAACAACACATCAGTTACACAAATAACGCCAATATTTTTGCGTGGAAACCCTGTTAGGGGAAAAACCACGGTGGAGGTTAATCCACAAGTTATACCCTGTTAAAATTATAATAAGAATATATGAGGAATGCACATGAATTCAAGCACATTACCTAGAGCTCACTGCTCAAAGGAAGAATCGTTGTCTTGCATAAAACATTTAGATTAAATCCATCTAAAGAATTTGATCTGAGAAAGTAACATTTGCTAATGCTTGAGTACAGTTCCGGTTAAGTACATGAACACTTCTTCACTTTATTTCACTCTTTTTCACACTTTGCTCTGCCTTTGAATGATCTGAACCTTTTTCGCACATAGAACTCACACCCTTCACACATCATATGCACACCAAATGAAGAAACAATCACTTATATATATCCGCAACAAGAAATTACATTGCTTCATGTCGGCTTCAACAAAATTTTAGAATGAATGCAAACTATCAACCCAAAGCAATAAATATTATCAACGTGCATCAACCAAGGTCAACCACAACAAAGTAGAGACCCAAAACAATGTTCTCAAACACAAAACACCTTCAAAGATTCTTCCTTGAAGATTCACAACACGCTTCAAACCCCTTGCCGGCCATGAACATGAAAAACGTGAACATGTAAGAGAAAATATTGAATCGTGAGCACAATGATCAATGCAGATGTGCAAAATAGATAGAATATGATCTAGAAATGTCCATGAACACCACAGTAACATACACAACAAATCAAATTATCAGATACACATTATCTTCTTCCGTGAACACCATTTGCATTAACATAATAGCTGTCAGAACACTGAAACTTATAACTTGCTCAAATCTTCATGCGCACCTCTAAAACTTTTAGAGTAGAAACTAGATAGGCTTGAAAAAAAACCCTTTAATCCGCAACATCTCGCTATCAAAATACTGATCTTTCTACCATACTGATCTTCACTACTTCACAAACACTTTTAACATATTTTATTACAATTTTCTCAATATCCTTGACATATACAGTCTTAAAGAAATTAATGCTAATAGTGTTGACATAAATGACAACCACATATCAGAAACTCAACCAAAACATCCAACAAACACATCAAAATTAGTGACAAAGTCATATCATAAACTGTTAAAGATCTGTAAAGTTTTTCATTTTTCTCCTCTCAAGATTAGTGTAGGAAGTTGTTCTGCTACCTTGTTTCCTTACAAAAATAGAATTCAGTTTACAGATTAAAAATAATTTGTAGTCAAAAACCAAGAAGATGTTTACAATTATAGGTATCAGACAAATGTACCTTAGGGATATATTCACAAGAAAATAATTCATAAAAACATAACACAAGCAGGATGAAGGAAAAAAATACTCTAGTTCATCATGAGGTGTGTTAGAACCTTCAAATTTTGCCTAGTTCCATCATCACAATTAACCTTGAGCTCCATGACCTGATCCTTGACCCTTATATTCCTTTTTATGTTTGATTGATACTCCCCACTATAAACAAACATATAATTTTCTTAGGTCTGACTGATAATTAAAGACCTATACAAAGCCAAAAATTCATTATATATACTTAAGAAAAAATATGTCTAACTATTTTACATCCATAAAATTCCTTTATCGCAATCGTGCAACAACAGTTTGAACCTTTAGTGGGCTAGTGGTATATAACAAACAACATAAAATTATTCACCACAGTACTGCAAGGGTATTATAATAAAGATGCAGTTGGGTAGTATGAAAGAGCTTAATTACATTATAACCGCAGTACCGTGGCAAGGAAAAGTGAATAGTATAGTATAGCGGGGAAAAATCAGCCACCTCGCATGGAAGGAGATAATAAAGAGTGGTAGTGTGGTAATAACCATAGTACCGCAAAGAAGACTACTAAGACATGTGGTATAGTGGTAAGATTCCCATTGCCCCATGATGAAGCATAAGGAAGCTTGTGGTATAGTGGTAAGTTTGATAAATAAAAAGATTCATGACCCCACTATCCCGCACCAGTTAACAAAAGAGGTAGCGATGTTGTTGTCTACTGTCAAGGCATTATTACTAGTTGCGAAATTAAATGCATAACTCTTAACATCCCTCAGATCTTTTGAAAATCAATGGCACATATTCAAACTTGAAATATGAGCTGATCACAAAATATTTGGCGCAAGGTTGATATTAATGAGGACATGAATGAACTCATGAGCTATTAAAATTGAGAGCTCAACATTGTTTTGGCATTCATTTGCAAGGATTATCGTGCGGGAAGCTAGGAGTTCAATAGGGTGAAGTTATGCAATTATCACATACTAGGTAAGTACACTTAACTTACTGAAGTAGCTTTACAAGCATAGAATTTTTTGAAATCCTACATTTAAACACTTAGAAAGCTCGAGTATAGGTTGAAATTATATATCATGTTGCCTAAAAAGAAAGAACCTAAGACTAAGAAGGAAGAGCCTAAGGGTAAAAAGAGATCATTACAACAATCTATCTTAGATATCTTACCTAACTCGACTGAAAAAGGATACAAGAAGGTTTTCAAGGATATAGCTCATGGTTGTAGGGATGCCCTTATTCCTATTTCGAGGTGGGAATTATTTTGGTATTTCTATGAAAAGAGGGAAGGGAGAATTCCAGTATCAAATTTGTGGACATTAGACTTAGCTAAGCTAATTTTCCCGAATTTCTTCATAGATGTGGAGTTCATTAGAGTTCTAGCCCACAATTACCACCCTACTACTAGGTCCATGAGGATAACAGATGGGCCACCATTGGTAATATTAACAAAATTTGTAATCATTGAATGCTTCAATCTAAATAAACATGCCCTCACTAAGGATGACTTGTAAAAGAGTGAGGAAGAATATACTAGGTTAAGGAGAACACACAAAAGTGATAAACTCCCCATATACATGAAAAGGGGTGTTAACAACAAGGTGAGACCTATCTACCCCTCTTCCACGAAACCGTTTGATGTACAATATTTTCAATTTTATTTCAAGAAAACCTACTTTTCTTTTTGTAAAGTACTTGGGATAGATGTAGAAGAACAAATCCAAGTTAGTTTCATGATGATGGCTATGATAATTTAGAACCACGAGACAAACATTGAATATGAATTTGCCTCATATCTTGAGAAGGCATTTCAAGAAGGCTTCCTAAAAGTCTAAGAGAATAGGGCCCCTATAACATTTAGCTGGTATTCTTTACCGTTTCACTTGATATTGTACTAGAACAAAGATAGATGGACCAAAAGGATGTGTTTGCGTAAGGTTGATCAACAAGGGAACTTGATGCCCATGCAACGATGGTATTATACATGAGATAGTAGATGTAAAAACTTTGATTATGTAGTGTTCCATGATGACTTTGTGTACAAAGTTATGAGAGTTCTTAGCTACTCATCGCCAAAATTACAAAGACCTATATACTACAACTATTGAGGCCCTTGGATTTGAAACCAGAACAAGGTCATACTCATAACTTTGGTAATTGGTTTTTTCTATAAGATATCACAATAATCAGGATTTATGGGTGCCCACAAGCCCAACATATATTGCCAAAAAAATTTCCTCTTCAGCTAGCCTTTTTATAATTTATGTGGCAGATGTTGTGGATGGAAAAGTATGTCATGTAGAAACAAAAGAAGGGTACATTTATACCTAACTTTTCAACATGTGCAAAATTATCTGTTGGATATGACACCCTTGAAGAATTACAACATTACCTTAAGACAAGATATTCTCTAAGGCATGGAAGTAAAAGGGTTTTTTACCCTAAGGGCCATATGAATTTTATAAGAGAAAACCTCCTCACAAAGGTTGAAATCACTCATCAAGTGGATTATGAAGAGGATGTGATTATAAATTGCTTCACTCCCCAAGAGGTATATTAGAGGAAAAGAAAATGGGAGATCATGATGAAGTTGCAAGAAGAAAGGAAGAAGAAGAACAACGACTTCTTGGGGTATTTTGTAGAAGCAGATCCTCTTAAGAGGATAAATTTGATAATTGATAAGTTTGATGAATTGTATGCTAAGTATGCAAAAGAGGAGGAGAGGACCACCAAATTATCTCCCAAAAGGCCATGTGGTATTATAATTTCAGAGCCATCTCCTGACATTATTTTAGTATGTCATGTTCTTGAAGAATCACCTCCTAAATAGCCACTTCCTAAGAAACAAAAGACACAGTAGCCATATACATTGGTCTCCTATGCAAAATGAGAAAAGAAGGGGGAGATACATAAGAAGTGGCCAATGTTATGAGGAGTTTGAAGGATGATGTTGAGGTAGCTGATCAACCATCCCATAAAACTGAAGCTCATAAACCAAAGGATAGAATTGATATCCATATACAAGGAGAAAGGGAAATGTAGGATGATGAGAGGGAAATTGCATCTCTCAAATTTATTCAAGATGATGATTTCATTAAGATCCTTGAATTTAAGGATTTTTGCATTAAAATGAAAATGAGAGAGTTTGAAGAAAGGGTAGAGATAAACAAGATGGGTGTTGAAGAGTCTCAACATGATCATATTGTAGCCTAGACTTTCAATGAATTGAGAATTGATAATGTTGATATTAGCACACAATTAGCTAGGGATATGGTTTTGAAGAGTAATATACTTTTTATCCCGAGTATGGAACTAAATAAGATATTCTTACTTCACCAAGTAAGAGCACAAGAAGACCCAATGATGATTGTTGAATTTGATTCTAATGAGGGGATAAGTGGTACAAGGTTCAACCTTAAGATTGAGACCTTGGAATTTTGGGCCAAGCAAAGAAATACACAAAAACCAAGGTTGTTATATGTGGTACAAGAGATGAGAGGAACAAATATGGTAAAAAAATTGAAGGACACATCTCCTTTAGAAGTTGCAACCATGAAAATGCACTCGGCCATGTTCACATGAGCTACTATTAAGGAAATGGAAAACAAATTGATAGAATATGAAAAGGAAAAAAAATTCTTAAATGATGAGGTAAATAAATTGTTCATAGAAAATGTAAGACTAAAAGAACAATTGAAAGGAGTAGGGCCCTCATAGAGTAAAGAAATAGTATTGTATCAACCTCCTACTACCCAATCAACTGATATAGACAATGCATCCTTTGAAAAAATGAATGTACTAAGACATGAGATCGACAAGTTGAAAAAAGACAATAATAAAACCGAGGGAGTGAGGGACCAGATCATGAATGTCTTGGAAAAAATATTGGATCATAAGATCAAACTAATTGAGGAAAAATTGGAAAGTGTGTATGATTGCTACAGTTCATTATCCCAAGAAATTGACTAGATGAAAGCCCATGCACTTATACTAGATCCTCTTTTTAATAAGTGGCATCCAATTCATCATATCTTGATGACTTTATGTAGGGTATTATAGAGAAGTGTGGAAGCTCCTTTAGCTTTGAAGCCAATTGATCAGATGATTAAGATAGTTATAGATTAACCTCATATATAAATGGAGAAGATCGGAAGATCAAAACAAGGATATAATCATTTCATACATTGAAGAAGTGGTTTGTGCCAAGGATATTAAAGGATGATGACCAATTGAAAAATATCAGTGAATGGAGAAAGAAATTTGGCCAAATTGTTCCTGACTGAATTGCTCATATACAAAAGTATGTTGAATTGAATATCCACAACCTCAATTTGATCATGAGTGGAATAATAGCCTTGGATACCGGATATTCTAAATTCATTACAGATGCCAGAGGGTTACTCGACAATAGATGGAGGAATCACCTAACAAATATATCAAAGATTCAAGGATACAAATGGCCTCATGACTACACAGTATACCAATGGGAGCAAAAGTATTTAGCTCCTCCAAAAGAATAGGGCCTTGAAGATGTTGCAATGGAAGAATCAATCCTTCAAACACTCTATCATGGAGAGGGGGATGTTGCTAGATCAGGATGATCACAACTCTCCTATGTTGATTAACAAACTGCAAGTGTATTGCAAGTGTTGCGGTCTTTCAATCAATATTGTCTACTTTAAAGGTTTTCTCTTAATTATGTTTTAAGAAAAAGTAATTTTTAGTTTATACAAAGAGGCACAAATCTTGAAAAGATGCCATATTTTGTAATGGTTTGAAGCTTGTTGCTTCTCTTATAAAAGATAAACCAAGACTGAATTTTGATACCATCATCATAGGCATTTATAGAAACATATATGAGGAGACTTACGTTATATTGTAAAATCTATTTGAAGCAGTCAATGGAGAAGAATATTTAATCTAATGCTTGAATTTTGGTCTCAATTATTTTTTGATAATACTGTGCATGATTGTATGGCTGTCTTTGGTTTAATATTTCCTTGTTATTCAAATTAAGTATATCAAGTATATGTTTAATTTGTCAATACATACTTGTTGTCATTGTGTGATTTATTTTAATTGGTTCCTTCAAGTAAAGATTAAATCCCTTTAAATAAATCACAATAACCTTGAAGTCTTATTTGGATCAATAAGAAGAACCATATAATTTCATCATCACACATCTATGCAGGCCATAGACTCTCATCGTGCCAAATAATTAGAGTTGCAGTCAAAGAAGTAAGACACGTATTTCACCCACATCTCGACTCCATTGCTCAATAGGAATAGGCACTGATTTATTTCACTTAAAATATTATTTCATAACACCTCATTCACATATTTCTATTTTTCAGTGTCTTTTAGACCTAAGAGATCATTTATTTTTTTGTAATGAGGAGGCTTAGTTCACCTAATGTTAAGATATCTATATTTATTATTAAATCACAGATGTTCATTCATACTTGTTGTCATTATGTGTTTTCTTTTAATTGGTTCCTTCAAGTAAAGATTAAATCCCTTTAAATAAATCACAATAACCTGTAAGTCTTATTTTGATCAATAAGAATAACCATACAATTGAATCATCACACATCTATGCAAGCCATAGATTCTCATCGTGCCAAATAATTAGAGTTGCAGTTAGAAGTAAGACACATATATCACCCACATCTTGACTCCATTGCTCAATAGGAATAGGCACTGATTGATTTCACTTAAAATATTATTTCATAACACCTCATTCACATATTTCTAGTTTTTAGTGTCTTTCAGACCTAAGAGATCATTTCTTTGCTTGTAATGAGGAGACTTAGTTCACCTAATGTTAAGATATCTATATTTATTATTAAATCACAGATGTTTATTATTGTTTCCTTCACAAGATAATAACATCTAGAAAAAATATAAGACATAGAAGAAATTATATTCTAACTAAACAAAATTAATTTCAACCAAAGTAAGAAAACTAAGACTACTACTTACATATCCAGTGGGAAAGCGAGTCTGAGGCATCATCTATAAGAGTTGTGCATGTTGTTCATTTGTCCAAACATAAGGAGCACTAGGTTTTCTATATTTTTCATCATCAGATTTTTCAACCCAAGTATTTCGATGGATCTTTATTTGTCAAAAGTATTCACGTGATGAGATAGTATCAAAAGCACCAAAAAGAGTTTCTATAATAGCATAGGCTATATTTTCCTCAGTATGCATAAAGTCAACAATATGCCTAATGGTTATATCCTTAAAGCATAGAAACTTATAGAATATGCACAAAATTTTTACACCGCTTTCATTGCATAGATCATATCTAGTACCAACAATCCCATCATTTTCAATAAATGACATTTTTTTTTGTCCATTCTCAACAATTAAATCACCTGTTATTAGCAATGGTGCTTCACGATTCTCTTCTTGACCATTGAATCATGTTTTTTTTTTATGATATGGATGATCCATTTTAAGGTAAGCATGATGTCCATGATAAATAGACTTATGCAAACTTCTTGAGTACCTCATAAAATCTTTAAAGTTTCAAGTAGGACATCCATGGTATCCATGAACACTGACACTAAACAATGTGCCATATGCAAAAAGATTATGAATCGTAAATAATAAGGAAGCTCTTAAAGTGAATTTGATTGAATGGCCATCCCTTAAAGACTAAATTGCTTCAATTACTTTCCACAATTCTATTAGCTTGTCATATAATGGCTCTAGATAAGCATCAATTGTATTTGAAGTCACACTTTTCTTTCCTAGTATAATCAATGATAGCATCAAGAAAAATGGTTTAGTTGCTAACCATGGAGGCAAGTTATAATTTATTAAAAATACTAGCAAAGTTGGCCATTTAGCACTCTGATTTGAGAATTATTTCACCCCATCTAGAGCCAAACCTAACCTTATTGTTGTCAGATAAAGTTTGCACCCTTGCTAAAGCTGTGAACTTAAGCAACCTACTAACACATTGGAACACTTCGAGGTTGTGGGTGACCTGGGAATGAAGTGAACCTCCAAATTATGGGTTGGCTCCCTTTGAATCTTCTTGTAAAACCAATTTTCGTAACAGGTGAAAACGGGTAGAAGGATTAACTTGAAACTGAAAATCTATCACTAATAGGTGGTACACCGAAGGTAAGGATTTTGGCAAAAGCTGCTGAGAATCACACAAAAAATGCTCAAAAGAACTAAAACAATCTCACAACACATAAATATATGTCTGCAAAAATGATTCTAGTAAGGCTCTGATTGTTTTAATGCTTAAGTTCAAGGAAAACAACAATGTTTTCACAAATATAGAAGCCTAAAATGAGATCACTAACATAGACCTACACCATGACATAAAAATTTCTTTGCATCCAACATGGAAGGAATTTGATAAAATAAAGGATAACACAGAATTTTATCTTGCAACTCACAACCCATACTAAGAAACAAAGAGAAGTATGTAAAGGAAAAATACTGTCTATTGAGGAAAAATGAGGATTTGCATTACATCTGCCAAAATATCATGAGCTACAAAGTGAGAAGCATATGCCTCAGCAATCTCCAAACCAAGAACTCTCTTCAACAATGAAAGAAGAGAAGGACTTATAGAATTGATCTCCAAATTCGGAATTGAAATTTGGCTTCAAAAACTAATGTGTTGTCAATCTTCTCCTCTAAATAGGGCATGCAATGCCAACCAACTCCAAGAAGATTTCTCCAAGTTTCACCAACTTGGTGATCCGTATGCAAAAAGAAAGCCCTCCAAATCAGGCTCAAAACTGAATTATAACTCTATATCCATGCCTCAAATCACCCCTTGACTCAAGTCAAGTCAATAGGAACTCAAGAACTGAAGAAAAACCCTGATTTTGTGCTCCAAACTCCTGATCTATCTCCATGATTCAAGAAAGTCAACAAGACCATTCACTTTTGCATTTTAAATATCTTTAATTAAAATGATTTATAATTATCATTTTAATAAAGATTTACATTTTGAAATGAATGCAAATAATGAAACAATCTATTTTTGCATTTTATAATAATATTTATTAAAAAGTGATTTATAATATCACTTTGAATAAATATTTTACAATTAGATTAAAATGCAAAAATAAATAAATGCCTGACTTTTATTTTACATTTTATAAATAACTTCCATTTAAAGTGGTTAATAACAATCACTTAAATAAAATTATTTAAAAATTGTAAAATAAAAGCAAAATAAAAGCTTTTAACAAAGCCAAAATAAAAATGGCTAAGTCAAAAAAGACCCCTAGGCATAAAAGCCACGACCCAAGCATGAGAAGGTAAAGTTTTAATAAAAATCCTAAGGCAAAAAATTCCTTCTCTCTCCTTCATCGAATCACTTAGGGTTCTCAAAACCTAAAGTGAAATGAGAGATATTCATTTCATTTTACACCATTTTGTTGTTTGGGAGAGCGCTGCCACTTGAACCCTAGCTGCGCCATTTGGAAATCTTTGTCTTGGACGCCATAGCTTGCAAATTATGAATGATTGGAGCATGGTAAGTTTGATCTTCACTAATCTGGAGACTTCTCTTGCATTTTTAAAAACTCTTGAAGCTTCTACAGGTCACGAACTAGCATATTTTTGATGTATTCTTCATTTTTCTATATTGGCCGCCATTAGAACTCACTGGTTGAGCTTCTTGAGCTGCAAACTCATTGTTTTTCGCCATTCTGGAGGTTTTGCTGTAGATCTTTCTGCAAAAAACATGGTAAGCTTGATTATTTGGAAAGCTTCTTACATTTTATTTTTTTAAAACTCTTCAGGCTTTCACAAGCCACGGCCTCACACATTTCTAATGTTCTTCATTTTGTTTTCCTCATATTTTGTGTCTCCCCTTTTGTGGCCACCATGAGACAAACTGGTTCAAGATTTTTGCAAGTACTGAAGGTGCCACCATCAGACCCTTGATGCTTGAGTTTGAAAGATTATTCCAGATGCAATTTTCTTGAATTTTCAATAATAATCATGTTGAATCTAGCCGCCATAAAAATTTCCTGTACAATGTAAAGAGAATAAGCCTCCTCCTCATAACGGAAACATTTTTCTTGCATTATCAAATCTTTTGAAAGCTCTTAGTTGTGTGGCCCTGTTGTATCATGCATTTCTGATATATTTAATGCTCCATTTTGATTTTTTTGTATTTTGCACATCATTTTCCTGTAGAAAATAAAATCCTTGAATGGATTCAACTCTTTTTTGCTAGAATAAATGGGTATCTTACTGTGAAATCTGCTTGATTTTTCCTTTTTTGATAAAAATCCTCCATTAGAACTCTTTGGCTGCAAATAGAAACTCCTTAACAGTTGCAGCAGATGATTAAATAATGACTGGCAAGAATTTGAATGCAAACAATATAACTGTTCATCATGATTCATATGGTTGTAACCTTGAAATATGTGATATCTTGATGATAAAACTTAAAAAGCAATTGCTTTGGCACTCTTGCAAATAATGCATTCTGAAAATGAACTTAAAATGCAACACTGTTGTTATTTAATTTGTCTACTTATTGCAATGAATTTTGTGAAAAATCTGCATAACACAAAACAGATTTTATGATGTTCAAATTGCACAAAATACTTATGAGTTGGGCTCTACCCTTGTGGGAGCCGCATTTTACTCCACTCATTTTATAAACTGATGAATAAAACAACGTTACATTTCTTGTATCTGCACATAATGAAAACAAGTTAGTAAAAACAACAATAAACAACTCTTTTTGGTGCTCTGCTTTTTCCCTTTTATCTGATGAATTCATTGATAGAATGTTCATTCCATCACTATTGATAATGTAGGGATAGGGTAGAATGTGATCCCTCATTGCTCTAACGCTACCGTTCATAATTTTGCAGGTAAACTTTGGAGCTGGAGCTTAACGTGACCCCAGAGTTGAACCAAGATCAGCACAATTGCGGAAATGATTCGTCATTCCAGACAATGACGAATCACCCTCTCTCCTTGTTCTTACCTTATTTTCAGTTATGTGTTGTTCATTTTCTTTTTGTATTTATCATTTGATTAAGAAATCAAATCGGCTACTCCCACGGCTTGTGTGGGACTTCAGCTTTTTCAATACGAATAAAAACAACATTACTTTGCAAACTTATGAATTTCTCTATTACAAACATTTGCATAATAACACGCGAAATTCACAAGTAATCAAATCCTGAAATATCATGAATATGTGTACAAAAATTTATTTTTACCTCCCTGAGATGAATGTAATTCAGCTTTACCTATTTTTCAGCTAAAGCTAAAAATAGGTAACACTTATATTACGAGGATCTTGAGAAAAATCAGGCCATTTGTTATCAAATTCCATCCACATCTTAGAATTAGGCACATGTTGTTGTTTTTTATTAGTGCTCTTATTTTGGGCATATCATTGCATAAGTTCAACAATGAATCTACACCTATACATTCAGAGTAATCGTGTGATTACTGAAAAGTGGCGAAGAACCTTTCTAGGAACCACAACTAATTTCAACCCTTGTCTATACCTCGCTTCATGATATTTCAAACATTCAATCTCACTTGCAAGATTCTTGCAAAATATAATAAACAACCATTCACACATGTGTGGATGTTTTCATACCTTAGACCTAGCTTAGTGATTTTATTTTTACATTGACTTCATTTTGTTGGCAATGTGGAGTCAGGTGGTAACAATGAACTTAATAATGCCAATAATTGATCTACGCTCTCATTTGTCCAACCAAACACCACTTGAAAGTTAAGAATTTTAAGGATTTTTTTCAAACAACTTAACTTGCAATTAGCATACATAGGCTTTAAATCATCCTCCATCAACTTGGCCCAATCATCATTTAGACCCTCATTCAACATTTTATCAACTTCAAACCCTTCGTCTAACATTGTTGTCTCTTCATATATGTTTGGTGCCACTTCATCTATGTTTGTTGCCTATTCATCTCTCACACTCTATAATTTTATCATATCTTCATAATAATTGTAATCCCAAGGGCTTATACCACTGCCCATATCTTATCATATGTCGATAAATCAGGTTTATTTTTCTCACCTTTCCACCAAGACAAACTTTACATGGACATGAATATTTGTCCATGTCGCTCTCATTGGCTACTCTCATCAGATGCATAGTATTGATTTGTAGTCAACCTTCGATGTTGATCCATCTATAATGTACTACAAATCAGCAAAAAATTGTAGACTAAGAGACAAAAACTATTTTTTTAATTGAAAGGCATTTCCATAGCAATAGAGTTATAGAGAGCAAATAAAATAGAGAGTTTAACTAATGAATTATAAAAACTAGATTTTTGTAGTTTATATTCAAATTGCTGATTCCATTCATTGCATTGCACATCTTTCAAACTCAAAGCATTACTTCACATTGCATAACTAATAACTATATTTTGATAGATGACAAAATGTAAAAAATTGTAGACTAAGAGATAAAAAAAAAATTAATTGAAAGGAATTTCCATAGCAATAGAGTTATAGAGAGAAAATAAAATAGAGAGTTTTAAATGAATTGTGAAAGATAGATTTTTGTAGTTTATATTCAAATTATTGATGACATTGCATTGCACATCTTTCAAACTCAAAGCATTACTTCACATTGCATAACTAATAACTAGATGTTGATAGATGAAAAAATACAAAAAAATGTTTAATAAGAGAAAAACAAATTTAATTGAAAGGAATTTCCATAGCAAGAGTTATAGAGAGAAAATAAAATAGAGAGTTTAACTAATGAATTGTAAAAAATAGATTTTTTTAGTTTATATTCAAATTGCTGATTACATTGCATTGCATATCTTTCAAACTCAAAGCATTACTTCACATTGCATAGCTAATAACTAGATGTTGATAGATGACAAAATTTTAATTACAATATAGTTTTTACAAAGTCAACCTAAGTAGTTATGCAATTACTTCACATTGCATAACTAAAAACTAGGAATAACTCCCAAATGCATTTGCTTGTCATGGCATTCCATGAGCCCACATTTCTTTGAGGCATTTTTTCAAACAGTTCACTGCCTTGTCTATGCTACCACATTTTTCATACATGTCTACCAAAGCATTTTATCGAACATTTCACTTCCTTGTTGTTATGGCTAAAAGCCTAAAACAAGTACTTTCTAACAAGCTATGGATGCTTGGAAAAAATATATGAAAGCATAATAGTAAGCAATAGAATAGACAAGATAGTGAATTGGTTGAAAAAATGCCTCAAAGAAATGTGGTCTCATGGTGATGGAATTCCATGACAATCCATAAAAATTCACTTATCATGGCATTCCATCACCATGAGACCATATTTCTTTGAGGCACTTTTTCCAAAGTTCATATGCTACCACATTTTTCATACATTTCTGCCAAAGTATTTTATCAAACAGTTCATTGCCTTGTTGCTATGGAAAAAGCCTAAAACAGGTGATTTCAAACAAGCTATGGATGCTTGGAAAAAATCTATCAAAGCATAATAGTAAGCAAAAAGCTATGGTCTCATGTTTTTTTTTTTGGCGTGAAAATCAATGTGATTTTATTTGTATTTTTTTAGCAATTTTGTTGTTTGAAATGGGGAAAAATCTATGTGGTCAATTTTGTACATTTTTAAATTGTAGGATTCTCAAATTTATTGGAAAAGGTAGTGTTCATGAAGGAATGGAAAAGATGTGTAGAGCCTTTGAATTATACCCATACTGTGCAATGACATTGAATCATTTAGCAAACAATTTTTTCTTCACAGGGCAACATTTTCTTGTGGAATAGTTGATTGAGATAGCTCTTGTTTCAACTGATCACCCTCTCATGAAATATCATTCATATTATAATATTTCATGATCTTATCATAGTAAAGGTGATTATGACACCACTGGCCACTACTACATGGCATTAGTCAAGGAAAGCCAGAGGCCACATGATTTTGTGGATAGGTTTAATTGAAGCTAGGAGATCTTAAGATTTCTCTCTCAAATTTTGAAAAGGTTTTGGAGGTCCACCCTAAGAACTGTGAGAGCTTAAAATTTTTAGGCCATATAAATGCTCAACAAGGGCAGGTAGAGAAGGCTTTGGAAATTTTAAGAAAGAAAACTCACATAGATCGACGTGATGCCCATGAATTTATCAAGATGGGTGAGTTATTAATATCATCAGACCCCAGTGCAACCTTAGATTATCTTAAGACATAAAAGTCTCTTATAAAGAATATTAGAGAAGAAGTACCCATTCAATTATTAAACAACATTGGGGTTCTTCATTTTGAGCGTGATGAACTAGAGTTGGCTCAACAAAATTTTATGGAGGCATTAGGAAATGGCATTTGGGTTGAACTCATTAATAAAATCTCTAGTTCCAATTCTATAGTTTTTCCTGTGCTCTTTAAGGATATGGAATTCTTCCATCGACTAGAAGAAGGTGGTGTTTCACTTGAGTTACCATGGGATAAATTCACAACACTATTTAATCTTGCTAGGTTTTTTGAACAACTACATGATACTGAAAAGAAAATATTTTATACAGGCTAATATTGTTCAAGTTTCATGATTATGTGGATGTATGTGTATATCTTGCAGCCATGGCTTAGGCTCAAAATGAGATCCAACTAAGCCTAGAATTTATTGGGGATGCACTTAAGGTGGATAAAACTCATTAAATGCTTTATCTATGCTTGGAAAAATGGAATTGAAAATAGATGACTAACTTAAAGAAAAAGAAACAATTTAAGCTGGACAAAGTGAATTGGATGCAAAGAATTCTTATGTTGACATTTCACTTGGAAATTAGAATTATTTTTGCATCTTTTCACAATGAGAGGAGGGATCCCAAGGTGGAGGCACAACCTCTTGAGAAGGATAGAGAATTGTATTGTAAAGTGTTGGCAAAGAGACCGAGAAATGTTTATGCTGCAAACGGGGCAACCATTGTGCTAGTTGAAAGGGGTCAAATTGATATTGCAAAGAAATTTTTTACACAGGTACAAGAAGGTGCAACATGAATCATATTTGTTCAGATGCCTAATGTGTGGGAAAATCTAGCAAATGCTTACTTTACACAAGGAAAATTTGTGCTTGTAGTGAAAATGTATCAAAATTGTTTGAGGAATTTTTTTTTTTGGCACTGACACCCAAATTTAATTATATTTAGCTTGAACACATTATGAAGTAGAACAATGGGGAGATTGTAAAAGAGCATTATAAAGAGTATTATATTGTAACTACATAATTTTTCAATCACAAAGTTATAGATTTTATGTTTAATGTATTGAGGGTTTCTAATTACCTCTAAATTCGCTGCAGAGGGTATCCCTAAATTTGACTTCATTACAGAGGTCCTCTCCAACTTCAAATTCATTGCAGCAAACTCTGAATTCCTTTCCCACCTTTTCAGAAGTCTTCAAGTCCTCTCCAAACAATATTTATCACCCATGCAAGTAGCTAATATGACTCAAAACGCCTCAATGTAGTTGTCAAGTTCCAAGCTAAATGAATAATGAATTGCACACCCATGCAAGTAGTTGTTGCTATGACTCAAAATGCCTCAGTACAGTTGTCAAGTTCTATGCTAAACATGAATAATGAATAGCATGCAATACATCCTTGCCAATCATTTCCCGAAAATAAATTTAAAATTTTGTTTAATTTCTATTTGCTTGGCTAACTGTTTAGTCATTTTTATTTGTGTGACTAAATAATTTTTGACCCAATGACCAAATTAGTCATTTATTTACTCATTTATAGTTGTGTTGCAAAAAATTAGTAGAATTTAGTCATTTTAGCTGTTGTGACTAAAGGTTTCAGTCACCTAGTCATTTATTTGCTAAATTCTAATACTGTGATACAAAGGAGAAGGGGAAGTTGTAGTTACAGTATAATTGTAGTAAAAAGTACATGTGAAAATAGAAGAATAAGAGAAGGATTTGAGGGTGGTGAAGTGGAAATTGAGTTGACTTTTTGAGTTTAGAACATTGAGCAGAGATATAGAGATTCACTAATGGGAGGTGACGTTATTAGAAGAGATTTCTCAACACACAAACATATATTAGAAGATGCATTGGTATTGCATATCTTCACAAGGGTTGGTTGGCTGGTTTACTTTCTAAATTTGATAGAGTTAAATAATGACATAACAAGGAGAATTTTAGTTACATTGTAGCATGATGAAGCCATGGTAAAAGGGTTGTCAGTAGATGCATCAGAAGTAGACATTTTACAAGTATCTGGTTTGCCTAGGACTAGAGAAGAATTTACAGTTCGAGAAGATGTAGTGGTTGCAAGAGAAGAATTATGTGAGCAAGGAGAAAAATTGGATTCATCATCCTAAGGTAAAAAAAGACTTTCTCTTCCATGGATTTGGGCCAATTGTCCCTATGTAATTAGATACCTTACTTGTGATGGTAGACATAATCTTCTATACACTATACATTTAAAATTACTTATTCATCTTCACCATAATAGACTAGTAATTGTGCCCAGTTACCTCTACAATATGCTAAAAAGGATGGCATTTGAATTCCAGAGGAAACATAGTGATACGACTTTATCACATCACTATATAATAGCCCTATTAGTAAAAATGAGTTTGAGAATTCATAAGAATTTGTGAATTGTCAAGATATTAACAATCTACTTGAGGTACCTATTGTAACTAAAACCCTAGAACCACAAGTTGCACCTACAAGAGGAAGTTCTCCTTTTTCACCCATAGCCAAGGTGAACAAGAGGAGTATAAATGCACAAATCATCACTTGCAATATCTAGGAAACCTACAAAAAAGAAGACCCCATCCACCTCTAAGACACTAAAACTTAAGAAAAAGGGGGGTAGCTCTTCTACACCTTAAAAGGTGTAGAAAAAAAAGGAAACATAGAAAGAAACATCTGTAACACCTGGGTGTTTAGGCTAGTTGAAAAAGAAAGGTGTTATGAGGGGGAGTGTGGAAAAACCAAAAGAAGAAATAAAGGGTAAGGAACAACAGGAAGAGGATGTGATGGTGGCTAAAACAAACTTAGAAATAAAGGGAAATATCTCTGGAAATGTGCATACACCTACAAAGAGGAAGAGGTATGGATCCACCACTTTTTATTCAAACTCAGAAGATACATTTATTGCCAAGAAAACACAAAATAAAACCCTAGATAGCCCTAATCATGAAGACTATGATTGAATAGGGGATGGTAATGAACAATTTTTAGAAATAGAAGAAATATGTATAGAGGATAGAAATGTCAGAAAGGAGCTCTAGGAAGATCTATACATAATTAAACAATAGGAGGAACTAGTGCAAGGTTATGAGAAAAGAGATAAAGAAAGGGAGACAAAGATACAAAAATTGGAGGAGAAGCTACAAAAATATGGGCATGGTACAAAGTTAGACCTATTAGCACAACTGACCATGATAAAAACAGGGGATGGTGAACTTACAACAAAAAATTAGAAACCTCCTACCAAAAAAACTCCAAATTACCACAAAAATTTGTCTCTTGGGTACCAACTATGGAAGGTTACTAATGAATTCTTACAGGAGAAAGAAAAGTGGAGAAAGGAAAAAGAAACTCTAATCGCATAGCACACCAAATTGTTGGAGGGGAAGGACACTGAATTAAGTAAAATGGAAGTCATAATGGAAGAAATAGCAGATAAGGCTACCCAAATTGTTAGGTGTAGACCCCAGCTAGAACATATGCCCTATTTCTCCAAGAAAAATTCCTAAGTTTTCAATTTAGCAAGTTGATTAGCAACAAACCAATTTCTATGAGTAGTATGCTTGAATTTACCCATATTTTTTTTTATGCTACCCCTGATGAACAAGACCAACTGTGTGAGTATTATATGCACAATTATGTGGTTTTAGAGGATGCACAATGGAACCCCTTAATTTTTGTAGGGGATTTGCAGGTAAGATCTTTAACATCCTATTTTAGAAATGAACAATTGAGAGGTGAACTCCTAGAGGAATATGCAGAAAGAGAAAATTCACTTGCACTTCCAGTGAGGAAAGAGTCCAAAGATTCTAATGAGATAATAGATGAGTGGTTACTACTCTTGAAACACAAGGGTGCAAGAAGAAAAATTATGAAGTTAAGGAAACAAGACTACGATAGAATGAAGAGATTGGTAGTTGAGTTAGTTCAAAATTGTTATAAATATGTACAGGGAAGGTGGAATAGTTTGAATCCAGAGCTGCGAAGGAAGGAACCTCATTCAGTATATAACTACATATCTATGATTGAAAGAGTGAAAAGGTACATGCATATTGTTGTTTATCAAGCAACTAAATGGATACCATTCACATTTGAACCGATTATGCTCCCTTATCCAGCCCCACATTGGACAAGAGATAGGACAAAGGAATGTGAGGAGGTTGAGCTTATCAAGATGAAGAGACTTGTAGCTTATAGAGGTTTCTACTTGAAGAAAATCAAGGGAGTAGATACTATCATGGACCTTAGGGAGATTACACTGCATTACAATCTGTACCCCTAGTGCATTTTCTTGAGGGAAAGAAAAAGGATAGTTGGGGGGTGATGAGTCCATTTAATAGTCCATTTCCTGATATTTTTATGCATGATTTTAGACATTATTAGATAATCCTTTCAGACATATTCCTATGCCATGCTATATTTTTATGCTTATTATATATCCTTAGACATGAATTAGAGTAATGTAAATATAGTTATGATATAGTAGCATTGCATGATTTATATGTGGATATGTATGGAATGTGATTAGAATTATGTGTTTAATCATGGTAGTTAGCTTTGTGTGTGTTTTATAGATTAACCTCTTGCAGCCCAAGAAGACACTGTAGCCCACAACAACAAAAAGTTGCAGCCCATAGAGAAAGAAGGTCTTGGACAACAAAACAGGGGAAGTGCCATAACAAGTTGAGTGTAATAATACCACCATTTGGAGACACCTGATGGAGTTAGTCATGTATCATTATGATAGTTAATAAGGCACTGAAGAAGAAGAATTTTATTTTATTGATAGTATTTTGGATAACGGATTATGTGTTCCACATGTAGATCTATTTTGTAGAGTTTTAATTCTATTTTAACTCTTGTTTCTTTAAGAGTTGCAGTTTGAATAATTCAAATATTAATTACACACTCTGATATCTAAGGAGTTATAGTTAATGATTTCAGTTAAGATTTGTGTTTAGAATAAACTCTCTCGTGCCTATGTATAGTCGGTGGTTGAGTCTTTAGATAGTTAGTTGGTTAATCTCATACTAGTGGATTTTGTTATCAATTACTTCTTAGTTTTTAGTTGTAATCTATAGACATGTTGATTGCTCAAAAATGGTTTTCTTTAATACAATCTTTGAGCAAAATTTTATGTGATCTTTTAGGATACATAATGAATGAAGTTCAAGTTGATATGGTTGCGTAGAATCTAAAGATTTAGATTTGGTTTTAGTTAAGTGAAGACAACCACTTGAGTAGGCCACTCAAGGTAATTGTTCTTCACTACATTTATAGTTGTTTTTATTCTTGTTTAGCAGTTATTTCCAATTACCATTATTTCATAAATTGCATGTAAGTTAGAATAGATTCTCATATTATGATTAACAATAATGACCATTCATATGCATTAATGCATTCAATTGACTTGTAGTACTCTGGAGGATAGATTAAGTTCAATTATTTGTTTTGAGTTAGTTTCAATAATTATTTGTTAGTAGCAGTTCAACTAAAAATTATGTTGTAGGAACCCGTAGCCATTAGCGCCAATTTACTTCTTTCACTGTTATGTGTTTTTATGATTTTCCAAAAAATATAATACCTTTAATAGGATAACCTAGGTAACCTCGGGTCTTTGAAAGCATAGATAGTGCCAACACCATCACAAGTTTACAAGCCCTAGTTGAAAATATAATGAATTCTTTACAATGTTGAGTAGACTGTCAGTAAGTCATTCCTCTGAATTGTGTGGTTTCTACCAAGTTTACAAAACACTAGTTTAGACTCTACAAAAGACACATAGAGAGAGAAAATAAAGAAGCTTTTGGTTCAACATGGAAGAGACCTAAATGTCTCAATGCCTTGCATCATCCCCAAAAGGAAAACACAAGACAAAGAAAAGATAAATTTTATGACATATAGAAGAATTGAGATAAAAATAGAAGAATGTGATGACATATTGGTGCAGAGGCACCTAGCCTTCATGATGTAAAAGGGTGATTAGATGTTAGGTTTTTGTGTTTTGAGTCACTTTTTTTCGTAATAAGGTATTAAAGACCACGTCTTATGTTTTTTTTAAGGTGTTTGAGTCACTTTGAGTCCATTTTGCAAATATTGTAAAAGGTTGCAAAAATTTGCTATGCAACTTTGCATATTTTTTGCATTATGTGGAAGTTGAAGGGTCATGTTGGGTTTTTGGTGGGAAATCAGTTTTGAACAGGTGGGATATGATGTGTAATAATTTATAAAGCCTTTGTGTACATTGAGGCAAGGTTGGCTGATGAAAATTTGAATTTAAATAATACAAAGCTCTATTTTTTTGCATTTTACACTACAAATTTGCTGCTCCAACGTGTTGTACAGCCTGTAGGTGATCTCTCATGCATTTAAATTGATGAAGTGTTGAATTAGCTTCCTTTTATTTTTTGTTTCATTGGATTATTTCATCACGTTTTGAGGATTTTAGAGCACTTTTCCAAAAAATTGCCTTGAAACCCTGATTTGAGGGTTTGATTGGAGAAAATGGACTTTTGAGCCATTTCACCGAGTAGAAAATGTTCTAACTTGGCGGAATCGAAGATTTAAATGTAGGTTTTTATTTCATGTGGTTTGCAGGAGCAGGAGAGGCAAGTTGGTGAAGATTGGATGATGCCCTATGTTGAAAATGCATGTTTTTGGGCAAACAAGAAGCATAGAGGCTAGGTTTGATTAGAAATCATTGGAAAGGTGTGGGAATTGTTTTGTTGAGAATAGTAAAACCCTATAAGGTGTGTTAGAAGTGTTGGTGAAGAGAATTGATTTCTGGAGCATTCAGAATCAATAACCCCCTAGTTGAGGAAGCCTAATTAGGCCTAAAGGATAGCATAACATCAAGTTTTTGAGGGTTTTGTTCCAAAGTAACCTACCCTGAAAATTTGGTATGTTGTAAAAATCCCAAAAGGGTATTTTTAATGGGGAATTTTTTTTTGGTTTGAGGTTTTGAATGCAAGTTAGGAAAGGAAAAGTTTGTTTGGAGTGCTAAAAGAAGAATAGGAGAATTTGTGAGAAAACCCATCAAATGAGGGTTCTAAGTTTGAAAGTTTGAATTTTTTGAGTTAATTTGAGGCCCTATACCTTACCTATACATTAAATTGGTATCAAATAATAGTTAGTTTCGAGAAAAGGGAAAAGTGTGAAGAAAAGGTGAACAAGATGCCTACAAAGGGTAAAACAATGGCTAGAAAAATGAATGAAATGGAAGAGAGGATTGAAAGAGAGATTAGGAAGTTAAAGGAATTGCAAGATAGGTTGGAAAAAAGGATTGAGGATGTTGAAACAAGACAAAGAAGAGGGATTTCCATAAATTATGAGAGTGACCAAGAGGAAGGGGAAAAGGAGAATCCCCAAGAAGAAGACGAAGATGAGGAATTGGATCTTGATGAGCAGAAGATGGCCAGGCTATTGGGAACAATCAACGGGGATAAACACAAGGTGAATATAGATTTTCCCATGTATGGAGGTAACTTGAGTGATGAAGAACTTTTATATTGGATTGAAGCTCTTGACAACTACTTTGAATGTGAGGATGTTCCTGAGGAGCAAAGGGTCAAGATAGCCAAAACAAAATTGAAGGGGCATGCACTATTACAGTGGGACTATGAGCAAAATGAAAGGAGGAAGAAAGGTAAGTCAAAGATTATTTCTTGGGACAGAATTATGGCTAAGCTAAAAGGTAAGTTTTTACTAGCAGATTATGCAATTCAAATGTACAAGAAACTTCAAGATTTAAAGCAAAGGGAAATGGATGTTAAGAGATGAGATCTATAAGATGAGTATAAGAGAAGGGCATATGGAGGATGATGTAGAGAAGGTGGCTAAGTATCTTAGTGGGTTAAGTTTTAACATCCAAGATGAGTTGAGTTTCCATAATCCAAGGATGATTGAGGAATGTTATTACATGGGAATAAGGGTAGAAGAAAAAATCAAGAGAAGGCAAGATAAAAAAATTAGGGGGATAGGCCACACTAATAGAGGAAGAGGTAAAAATTTTACACTAAGGAAGTCACAAAAAATTCAAGAAGATACAAGCAAGATTCAAGAAAAAGTTCTTGATTAGAGAAGTGGATTTAGAGGAGGAAGAACGGGCTTTAGAGGCAGATTTGGTGGACAAGGGAGAGGATCAAACACATTCTCAGGAAGATGCTATCAATGCAATCAGTTTGGAAATAAAGCATGGAAGTGCAAGGAAGGGCAAGCCTCTACTTCACATGGAGGAGAAAGGAAGACTCAATTGGTACAAGAAGATAATGAGAGTTTAAACTCTCCATCTTAGCATGTTGCTCCTGAGATTGGTGAGTCATTGATGGTAAGAACTCTCATCAAAGCTTTAGAGGAAAAGGAGCCACCACAAAGGAGGACACTCTTCAAAACCACTTTTAAGTGCATGGGAAAGTTATGTAAGGTTGTAATAGATTCAAGAAGTATGGATAACATGGTTTCAATTGAGATGGTAGATAAACTTAAGTTGCCTAGAATGCCTCATGATACTCCTTATAAAGTTTCTTGGTTGAATGAGGTTCAATATGTGTTGGTCAATGAAAAAAATTGGGTGGAGTTCAATATATGAGCGTATAAGGACATAATTATTTATGACATATTGCCTATGGATGTATTCCATTTGCTGCTAGGAGGCCTTGGAAATTTGATAGTCATGCTTTGTATGATGAGAGAAGGAATACCTATGAGATAAAAAAGGATGGGATATCTTATATCTTGACACCCTTGAAAGAAGAGGATAAAGGACAAACCAAGAAATCTAATGTGATGATGATAGATAGGAAAGAGTTTATAAAGGTAGATGAAGAGGAAAGCATGGACATTTCAACCACTACTAAACATGGAGACACTATGACAACAGGGATGAAGAATGACATGATTTTGGAGGGAAATGACATTGAGTTGAAGGTCAAGGATGAATTGATTTCTTGGGATGCAAGATTGGCTTAAAGGGTATGTTGATACGAAGATAGAGGAAGTGTTCCATGATTTTTTTGCACAAGGGGATGTTAGTTATTTTACTTCTTTCATGACAAAGGTCAGTACTCCTAATAAAGCAGTAGTCATAAGGGCATATCAGTAGATGAAAGAGATGAATGGTAAAAGTGAACAGGTTAAGCATAAGTTGCAAGAAAATGTGGGCAAACCCAAACACAAATTGGGAATGAAGAAGAAGGCAGTGTGTTACAAGGCACAAGGAGGTGTGGTTGTAGATGAAGAAGCAACTTTGACAATATTTTCAGGTGTAAAAAAGGTTAAGGATCATTCATCAAGTGAAGGACAACAGTCTCAAGTGAAGAACCGATCAAAGGCAAGAAACAATGCATGTTTTCAGTACTTGACTCATTGGAAGGGGTTTCCAAATGGAGATACGACTTGGAGACTAGAAGATGACATGAAGAAACTTCAATCCATTGTTGCAACACTATCCTCAAGGCAAGTTGAGTCAAATTTTCCCAGGGAGTTTGGTGCAGGGGCACCTAGCCCTCATGATGTAAAAGGGTGATTAAATGTTATATTTTCATGTTTTGAGTCACTTTTTTGTAATAAGGTCTTAAAGACCATGTATTATATTTTTTTAAGGTGTTTGAGTCACTTTGAGTCCATTTTGTAAATATTGTAAAAGGTTGCAAAACAAATTTCTTTTTCATTGTGTGGAAGTTGAAGTGTCATGTTGGGTTTTTGGTGGGAAATCAGTTTCAAACTATTGGGATATGATGTGTAATGCTTTAAAAATCCTTTGTGTACATTGAGTCAAGGTTGGATGATGAAAATTTTAATTTGAATAATACAAAACTCTATTTCTTTGTGTTTTACATTGCAAATTTGTTGCTCCAACATGTTGTATGGCCTTATACAGCCTGTAGGTGATCTCTCATGCATTGAAATTGATGAATTGTTGAATTATATTCCTTTTGGTTTTTGTTTCATTAGATTTCAGCATATTTTGAGGATTTTAGAGAACTTTTTTTGAAAACTGCCTTGAAACCCTGATTTGAGGATTTGATTGGAGAAAATGGAGTTTTGAGCCATTCCACCTAGTAGAAAATGTTCTAACTTGGTGGAATGGAATATTTAGATATATGTTTTTCTTTCATGTGGTTTGTAGGAGTAGGGGAGGTAGGTTGTTGAATATTGGATGATGTCCTAGGCTGAAAATGCATGTTTTTGGGCAAACAAGAAGAATAGAGGCTAGGGTTTGATTAGAAATCATTGGAAAGGTGTAGGAACCGGTTTGGTGAGAATAGGAAGACCCTATAAGGTTTTTTGGAAGTGTTGGTAAAGAGAATTGAGACTTGGAGCATATAGAGTCAATAACCCCCTAGTTGAGCAAGCCTAATTAAGCCTAAAGGACAATGTAGCAGCAAATTTTTGAGGGTTTTGTTCCAAAGTAGCCTACCCTGCAAATTTGGTATGTTGTAAAAATACCAAAATGGTATTTGTAATGGTGATTGTTTTGTGGTTTTGAGATTTTTAGTGCAAGTTAGGAAAGGAAAAGCTTGTTTGGAGTGCTACAAGAAGAATAGGAGAATTTGTGAGAAAACCCATCAAATGAGGGTTCTAAGTTTGAAAGTTTTAATTGTTTGAGTTAATTTGAGTCCCTCCACCTTACCTCTACATCACATATTCATTTCCTTTATATCCTTGGACCAATGGAGAAATAAAGGGTCATCTAAGGAAACTCATAAATATAAAGATGCACAAATAGAACAATACAAGAGATCACATGCAAGCAATCACAAATAACATATAAAGAAAACATTAAGTAGTGCATCACATGAAAGCCAACATATAACAAGTCATCTGCATCCCAATCTTGTTCATCATAAATGGAATGTGGATAAATAGTTACATGGACTACAACAAGTGTTGCTCTAGGAGCATCATCGAGTTCAATGTGTGGTGGGTCACTCTCATCAAGAGGATCATCACAGTTGCCCCCATCTAAATTAATAGAAGTGGAAAATAATAAATTAATCTCATTATGCACTTTGATGAGTCTAGTTTATGGTCTAATTATTGATAGATTTGTCCATTTGCCACAATTTTCATAAGAATTTGATACTTGGGAGTTGATCTTTTCATAATATTTCCTTAAAACTATAGACTTTGGACATGAACTTATTTTCATAACTTTCAAATGATATTGACATGCTATATGAACTGATTGTGTTAATTTTGCATGTAATTAATGAATGATGCTTTAAGATGATTATGGATATGTAGTTGTTGTGCATGCTAACATTGTCATGCAAATAATTAGAGGCCTGCAATTCAGGAAGATTCTGCTAGTTGGTTGTGTGCCATATCGATTAACAAGGTGGTCATTTAATGGAGATAAGACTCTTCATCGCTAGAGATTCCTCATGCAAATCGAGTTGTAACCGCCTTGTAATGGTCTTAATTGTTGTTGAGAAAATGATGGCATTATTGTTGTGCCAAACTCACGTTAAGGAAAACATGCTTGACAAATGTTGTGCATGCATAGCCACCTCTGCTCTTTTCCGTGTTTTCCCTAATGTGGCATCCTCCATGTCCGCTAGAGTTGAACACCTTGCTAGGTGTTTAAATAAGGCTCTAATATTCCTTTTGAGCTCCTCTAGTCGAAGAATGTTAATTTGATGATGTACTCGTACTCTTAAGCTTTTCAATAATACAGTCGTGTTGCTTAATTGTACTCATGTCTTCCAATAAATGAAATGAAGTTATAAGTTCTTGCATCCGAGTCTATCTTAGTTTTGGGGAATACTTATCCAAGGGGGCCCACTTGGTGAATATTTTGTCTCGTAACTTAGTTTAGTTTAGTTTTTATTTTTTGTTTAGTAATTAGTTAAGAATCTAGCACCAACTATTCCTGCAGCCACTAGAATTCCACTCTATGACTATTCCTACAGCCAAAGCAGAACATAGCAATTTCCTATTTGTTCACTCAGATTTTCATTTCTATCATGCATTTCATTTTAGTATAGTTATTGGTTGATGTTCAAAATTTATGTTATTTCCTTCCAAGTAATTTACTTTCAGTATTATTTCTTTCTTAGTTGTAGGATGAATGTGGCTACTTTGGATTCCTAGTGCACATACAGTTCCGACCCATTTCAAGTTTATGTTCCTGGGTTGAAAATTTAAATGCACCTTCATGATGATTGAGATAGCTATTTAGGTTAGATGTCCAATCTCTGAATCACAATTGTGAAGGATTAGTTGTTAAATAATTATAGGAGGCCGACATTTTTGGCTCCATTGTCGGGTATGGTGTCAAACTAGCAAGTTCTTTGGAGTCAATGATATTTTTTCTTGTTGTACTATTTATGGAAGTTTGTTCTTAGTTTACCCCTCATTTAGAAAATTTATGACCCCCTATTCTTTGTCCAATTCTTTGTGTGAGTTGGCTGATAGCGAGTTGATACCATATGCATAGAGAAATAAGAAGAGTTGCTCATGGGAGATTCCTTCCTAACAATCCTGATCTATTCCAGATAGTTGAGTATCATAATCTACCAAGAAACAAAGAAGAAGAAGAGCTACACCTCTTTGTTGATACATTTCTAGATCAAACCAGTTTCAAAGTTTCCTCTGAAGATCAAAATTTGATTGAAGAACCCTTTTCTTTGGAACATCATCAAGCAGGCATGGGTGATGCAAATGGAAACAAACCTAATAGACCAACTTTTCCTTTCCCCATTTCTCATCAGAATGAAGTAGACAACCTCAAAAATATCCCTGCTTCAATCCTTCCTAAGTTCTATGGACTTGTCACAGAAGATCCTAATACATTCTTGTTTGAGTTTGATATACTTTGTAGGATTTATGACTATACCACTGATGCCCATAGGCTTAAGCTATTTCCTACCACCTTGAAATAAGTTGCATTAAGATGGTTCATGATCCTATGCAGAGATATTGTGGATACTTGGGAGGACATGAAGAAAAAGTTCCTTGAGAAATACAAAGAGTATTGTAGGGGCAGTGACATGAGAGGAGATTAAATTTTTAGGATGCAACAAAAGGAAGATGGGAGCTTGGAGGATTACATTTCAAGGTTTTTGATTTTCCTACAGAAATATCCACACCATACACTCAATGAAGAATCAAAAAAGATTCTTTTCTTGAGAGAAAGTAATGACAACTCCATTGATGCCTTGGACCCGATGGGAGGAGATATCATCCAAGTTCCTTGGGAGGATATCAAGAAGATATGTCTGAACTATTCTAGGGAAGCTTCAAAGAAGGGGAGAGCTTACCAATCTTCTATGGGTAATTCATCTACTAGTGGAGTTTCAAGGATGAAGATTACTCAGTTACTAACAAACTTCAAGAAAGACATCATAAAAAATCTGGCTACTCAGCTAGATTCACTTTAGGCCAAAAAGAAACAAGAGGAGGTAGAGGCAATGTTAGCAAAATATTTCTCTCATTGCAAACAAAAGAAGGATTGCAGATGCAATATGATAGCTAATATTGTAGAAAGCAGATGACACCCGAGTTCAACCCAATCCAGGGTGAAGATGATCAAGTCTACTATGTTGCACAAAGGAGGCCATGGGCTCCAAGATATGGTATGCCACTAGATCCACTATCTTTTGTTGGGCCATATTTCAATTCTTATTCATCTAGTAATCAATAGAAACCCCCATATCCATCCAATTATGGAGGATATCCACCACAACCTTGGAGTAACCCTCCAAATTCTTGGAACAATCACCAAAACTCTCCACCCTAGTGGCAACAACCTCAAGGAAATTGGTAGCAGTTTCAAGGAAATTGGCAGCCACCTCTAGGAAACTGGCAATAAACATCTCAATGGAGGGGAGGACAACAATGGCCAAACTATACAACCAATTACATGAAGCCACCTTCTTAGCCCCAAAAACCTTCTATAATGCCTCCTCTTGCTAATTCAAGTTCAAATGCACCTAAACCTACTCAGCTACCATTCCATCCCACACCTAACCCAAATAATAAACCATAGCAGCAGTCAATATACTCTGTTAATTCAAATCAATTCCCTACATATGTGAGTGTAAGTGACATCCTTTTGTGTTCATAAACTAATTTTACAGTTCATTCCACACCCATTATCATTGAGCTTCATGTGGAAGAGCCTTTAAATGTCCCCATTCAACCTTGTGCACCTAAAAATACTGAACCAGTCCCAACCAAGCAGACTGAATCTGAACCACCATTTCCCCAGAGGTTGGAAACTGTGAAAGAAAAGGAGGACACAAATTTTGAAATTATAGATCAGTTGAAGCATATATGTGTCTAGATACCTCTATTTTGGGCCATAAAATATGTTCACATATATAGCAAAGCAATCAAGGAAGCATGCCTTAAGAAGCTAGACAGGAAGAAGAAAGACCCCATTACAGTTCATGTGGTGGGACATCTTGTTGACATCATGCTTGGGAAAGTGACTATTCCCAAGTATATGACCTAGGGAGTCATGTGGTAGGAGTTTTTATAAATGTGATGCAGATAAACAATGCTTTGTTGATTTGGGAGTAGCAATAAATGTGGTGACTAAGCACATCCTGCATCGACTAAATATTGCAAGCATGAGACCTACTCCTACTATCCTACAACTTGCCGATAGTTCTACTATTAAGTCTAATTGTATAGTGGAAGATCTAGTGGTAACTCTAGACTCTTGGGAGTACCCAACATATTTTATGATTCTTTCTCCTAAAGCCACACTAGACAGGTACCCCATTATTCTTGGAAGACCATGGTTAGCAACAACAGATGCTTATATTGGACGTCGAACAAGAGACATGACCATTTCTGATGGAAAGAGAACCAAAAATCTTGTTCTCTACCCTCCTGATCAACCATCTGATGATAAGGATGATCCAGTATGGCCACATGTTGGTGAAGAGGCCGAGCAAGTTAATTATGTGACACAACTTATGATGTTAAGTAGAATTCCTTTCCTATAGCTTCAAGATGAAGATGAAGTATTATCTAACATAATTCAGAACCATTATGAGGGTGAGGAAGCATCCTCCTCTCATATATCTGATTATGTTGATATAATCAAAACACTCCTGCCCGCTCATCCTATAGCCGCTCTTCCTATAGCCGATCATCTTGCAGCCGTTCGTCCTGTAGAAATTCTTCTTGTAGCTTAAATTCTTGTATCAATAGTTATGTTTCATACATTACTGCCACATGAACTCAAGGTACCAAGCATTAGTGAAGTAGTTATGATAGAGTTAACTACACAAGTGAAAGTGTCAGAAGGGAAATATCTGAATATCAACAGTATATTGAGTGAAGAACAACAATTTTTATTGGAAAACTTACTAAGGACCCACCAAAATGCATTTGCATGGGACTATCATGATATGAAGGGATTGGATCCTAAAATTTTCACTCATAGAATATACATAAGAGATGATTGTACACCAGTAAGGCAACCACAAAGAAGAATTAACCCTGCATTGAGAGAAATAGTAAAAGGGTAACTATAAAAATTACTAGATGCAAAATTTATCTACCCCATTTCAAATAGCCAGTGGGTGTCCCCATTAGTGATTGTGCCCAAAAAAGAGGGAAGTGGCAATTTTGTATTAATTACAGGGAACTTAACTCTACCACCAAAAAGGACCATTTTCCCTTACCATTCATAGATCAAACTCTAGACTCACTTGCATAAAAGCAATACTTTTCTTTTCTTGATGGATTCAGTGGCTATAACCAGATCTAAATTACACCAGAAGACCAGGAGAATACTTCCTTCACCTGTCTTTGGGGAACGTATGCCTACTCAGTACTTCCATTTGGCTTATGTAATGCACCTGCAACTTTTTAGAGGGTAGTCATTAGCATATTTTAAGACATCTCTCATGATTGCATGAAAATTTATATGGATGATTTCACTACTTATGGTGCTGATTTCAATGAAGAATTGGAAAATATTAAGAGAGTCATACAGAGATGTGAAGACCACAATATATCTTTAAATAGTGAGATGTGCTTCATGATGATGCAGGAAGGTGTAGTTCTTGGCCACTACATCTCTCAAAAAGGAATTCAAGTAGATCCTGCAAAGATTGAGGTGATTACCAATCTGCCTATCCCTACAAAACAAAAATTTGTCAGGTTTTTCTTAGGACATGCAAGTTATTACAGGAGGTTTATCAAAGACTTCAGCTAAATGGCAGCACCATTGTATAATCTCCTAACTAAAGATGTTGAGTTCCAATGGACATAAGAATGTGACAAGGCATTTTCTGACTTGAAAGCAACTTTAACTCATGCTCCTGTGCTTAAGGGACCTAATTGAGAATTTCATTTTCACATCCATACAAATTCATTAGACTATGCTATTGGAGTAGTCTTAGGACAGAAAGAAGGAGCTATTGAAAACATCATTTACTCTGTCAAAAAAATATACAAGGAGCTGAATTCAACTATACAGTGACAAAAAAAGAAATGTTAGCAGTGATCTATGCTTTAAAAATATTTAGACATTACATAATAGGCTACCAAATATTTGTACACACCAATCATGTAGCCATTAGATACCTCATGAATAAACCTCTGATTTCAGGAAGGCTAGCAAGATGGTTACTATTGGTGCAGGAGTTTGACATAACCATTGTGGATAAACCAAGGAAGGCCAATGTTATTGCAGATTTTCTTTCAAGGTTGACCACATCAGAGGACAATCAAGTCATAGATGATTCTTTCCTTGATGAGCACTTATTTTCCATTAGTGTGTAGACACCCTAGTTTGCTGACATGGCTAATTTTTTGGTCACGGGAAGAGTCACTCCTCACTTCTCTCCAAAAGAGAGGATAGTGCTCATTGAAAAATATTTTCCTTTCTCATGGATTGTTGGATTTTTGTTCTACATTAGACCTGACCAAGTCATGAGGAGATGCGTGAGGGAAGATGAGACATATGATATTCTGCATGCATGCCACAATGAACCCTATGGAGGACATTTTACAACCAAGAGGACATAAATGAAATTTTGAACATAGGATATTACTGGCCAACACTCCACAAGGATGCAAGGAGATATACAAGGAAGTTTGACATATGCCAAAGGATGGGCTGACCAACCAAATCTGATGAGATGCAACTTTGCTCCAGGTAGTAATCAGTCCATTTGATAATTGGGGACTAGATTTTGTAGGACCCATTGATCCTCCATCAAAAGGTAAATCCTATATTTTGGTATGCACTGATTATGGAACTAAATGGGTAGAAGTTAAGGCCATGAAGCATGCAAGAGATACTAAGGTTTCAAAAATTTTGTACGAGGAAATTTTCACACGGTATAGGATTCCGAGAGAAATAGTGATTGATCAAGGGACTCAATTTACGTCAACCCTTGTTACAACACTATTCAATGAGTACAGCATTAGGCACATGAATTCTAATCTTTATCACCCCCAGGCCAATGGCCAAGTTGAGCTAACCAACAGAGAAATCGAAGCCATTCTGACCAAAACAGTGGTTATCCATAAAAAGGATTGGGCAAGAAAGCTATCAAAAGTTGTTTGGGCATACAGAACTACCTGGAAAACAACTACAAAATTCACTCCATTTGAATTACTATATGGAAAGACAACAATGACGCTCATTGAATTTGAGCATAAGACTCTTAGGATTGCAGTAGAATCGGGGATGGATATCTTTGAGGCACAAAGAGATAGAATCATGCAGTTGAATGCTTTGGATGAGATGAGGAAGGTAACTTTGCATCACATAGAGGTCATGCAAAATCAATGAATAAAATGGTATGATAAATTCATCAAGGTTAAAAAAATTCATCCTAGAGATTGGGCACTACTCTATGACTCAAGATATCAGGATAATGCAGGAAAATTACAGACAAGGTGGCTTAGACCATATGAGGTGGCTGAAGTATTTTCCAATGGAGTTGTTTAACTTACTACCATTGACCTTGTCAAGTTTAAGTTGCTGGTGAATGGTCATCACTTGAGATTGTATCACAAGCCAACTTCTAAGGATGAGTTCCTACAACACTTCACTCAACATGCAACACCCGAACTTCCTGCAGCCAAAGGAAGTGGACGTAGTGTCCCTTCTTCTGGCTAATTAAGGTATGTAACTTCTCATAATAAATATTCCCACTTTGTGGGGTTCCACTTCTTCACCCATCCCCCCATTCATTCCACCTTTCTCTCTCTTCCACCTTGCCACCATCATTTCACTTCACTTCATTTCATTCCATTCCACCTCATTCCACTCCGCTTTCATTAATTTCTTAAATGATTTCTCGAAAAGTAACCGATACTTTCTCCATGATCTTTGCAATAAATCTTCCATGAATTCAAGTACATGCACATCAATTGTTAGTGCATTTATTTAATTGTTGTGAATCAATATGGGATGTTCGCCATAGCATGTAATTATTCCTTGTCCCTATCAAATCAACATTCCACCTCACATGTGAGGACACATGTGCAAATTTAGGTTGGGGGGACGTGTCAATGCCATGTCTGCATGTATGTCCGTACAGGTTCACGTCAACAAAATTTAAGATATTGAGCCAATTTAAATTTTGAGTGAGATGACAGCTCGTATGTGTGAAATGCAAATCCTCCACTGCCATTTTCCTTAATCATAGCCTACATTTATTACTCCTTTATTGATTTAAATTATCTTGTCATAATCTTAAGCCAAAAAGGTAAAATTCAGATGACACCAACATCATAAATTTAGTAGAGTTGTAGGAAGGAGAAGTTTGGCATTTAGACAAAGATTGCAGGAAGAAAAGATTTATAGAGTGACTATTTGATTGCAAAAAATGGGAGGTGGGTTAATTCAAAATGAACCCATGGTTCATGATGTATTACTATGGGATGCACCTTGCCTAACCAAGTTTAGAAACTGTGGATGGCTAGATTATTTCTTAAAGCTAAATGGTTTTGATGAAGATGTTGTATTGGAATTTTCTCACACATTGTTTGAAGGAAAGGCCATGGTAATAGGGTTGGAAGTTACAAATATGGAGGAAAGAATTGCAAAATTTACAAGGTTGCTTGCTGACGGTGAGCATTACCCTGCTGCCAGGGATGCAAGGTCGACTAGGGCTGAATTTACATAGCCTAATGACCCTTCGTTGAGCATGGAAAAACAAGGAGCGAAGAGGACTTATCTGCCCAAGATATGGAAGTAGGTAGCAGTTTATGTTGTGAAGTATATTACCTGTGAAGCTCGCTAGTCGAATTTACATTCCGTGCATTTTAAACTCCTGATCCACATGAGGCACAAAAGGATAATGAATGTGCCCAACATGATATACCACCTTTTTTTTATCATGGTAGTTGAGACTGAGAAAGGTAGGGACAATTCCATTTCCCACCATTTTTTGATCAAATTATTAGTTGAAAAATCTCTGCATGATGTGTCTGATATTTCTTGGGAAGAATTTTTGAATATTGATCAAATTAGACCAGAAAATTTGTGACCTAAGGTTTTTCCTCAACCTCATAGGGTTGGGATGAGAAAGAGAAATGTTGGGGCTACTCCTGGTCCCTCAACTTCTGACACAAGCCCTAGTGGAAACCCTCCTGTAGCCAAACGAGATATTGAGATTAGTTCTTCTAAGGTAGAGCATTCTGATAAAGAGATTTCCTCTCTTGATTCTGATGATGATGTTCCTCTTGGCACCCTAATGAGAACTAGGGCACAAAAGAAGAATGAAGAACTAAAGAAAGGAAAAACTTAAAAAAAAATGGCAGGAAAAGAACTGCCAAGCTCCAATAAACGGAAGGTTGACACCATTCTTCTTGTGGCAAAAGAAAAACATGAATGCCCTCCAAGGAAATCAAGATCAGTTCAGCCAGCCTTCAGTGTGCCTCTAGAGGAAATCCATACACCTGAAAATAAATCCATGGGAAGATACAAAAGCTCCAATGGAGCAAGCAAATATTGAAGAAAAGGATGTATTTCAGGAAACAACAAATTTAATGTTGGCAGATCTTGTTGATATTGCAGAGCAAGTTGAAAACCAACCGTGTGAGGAAAATTAGGAACTCCTATAGGAAGAGTTCCTACAGCATGAGCAAGAACAAGAATAGAGGCCCTACAACTTGAATTGAGAGAATAGTCAGCACCCCTACAGCCAGAATTGGCTGAACAAATAGAAGCCCTGCAGCTGGTACTTTACCAAGAGCAAGCACAATTTCCAGGTAAAACTTTGGTAGGAGTACATAGGCCCTCTGATTTTTCAATGAACAAGGTAGTCCTGAACTTGTGGAAAGAAATATGAAGGAGGGAAGAAGAATGGAAAGTAGAAAAATGTAGGCTAAAGAAGGAAATTGAAAAGAAAGATGAGGAGATTGAGGATAAGAATGAAAAAAATATTGTTTTAAAGAAGAAGGTGGATTCACATGACAACTCTAGTATCGTAGATATTAGAGTGCAGGGCTCCTTTGAGGGTCTATGCTCTGTATTTAAAGGAGAATCATCTTTCTTTCAATCTAGCAAGGATTATCTCAGGTTTGAACCCCTCCATTAAGACCCCTACTAAATTTTTCAATGCTTATCGGATTGCTCCTCTTAAGATGAAGAATTTGTTGTGTGAATTTTATTTACATAATTATGTTGTGAACAAAGACCATGATTGGAATCCACCGTTATATGTTGGGGATGTCCAATTAAGGGCATTCATGTCCTAGATACAAAACGAAGTAAGTTGGGGAAAGCAGTACAGGGCTCATAGGAAGATTGAATCCAACATTCCCCTACCCATTAGAGGTGAATCTAGACATACAAGAGACATTTTTAAGGATTGGCACAAAATTCTATACCGACCAAGCTATAGTTGTAGGATCATGCCTTAGAGAGAGGCATTTTATAAAGAATATGAGATGAAAAGAACCATAGGAGAATCTATAATTGATACCTGTCATAGAGGTGGAACAACCTATTTGATGATTTGAAGCAAGAAGAGCCTCATTCCATACACAACTATGTTGCAACACTTAAGAGAGTTGATAGATATATAGCTTGGAAGAATAAAAGGGCAATTCTGGCTTCCACTGATTTTTCAGCCACCTACCCTATTGTGGCCTGTGCCAAACTTCAGATATTACATGTATGACATAGATGATGAGAGACAGAGATGGAGCAAGTTGGATAGACAATGAGGTTTCTATTGGGATCCTAGCTCAGACACAACATAAACTAATGTAGGAAAACTGCCAACTTCAAGTCAATGACCAAACAAAAGCACAAATTTTCCTTTGTTGGAGGACCAACAAGACATTAGGTTGTGGGGAATGATGAGTCTAGTTTATAGTATAATTATTGATAGAGTTGTTGTCCATTTCCTATAGTTGTCATAGGACTTTGATACTTGGGAGTTGATCTTTTCATAATATTTCCTTAAAACTATAGACTTTGGACATGAACTTATTTTTATAACTTCCAAATGATATTGACATGCTATATGAACTGATTGTGTTAATTTTGCATGTAATTAATGAATGTCATTTTAAGATGATTATGGATATGTAGTTTTTGTGCGTGCTAACATTTTCATGTAGATAATTAGAGGCCTGCAATTCAGGAAGATTCTGCCAGTTGGTCATGTGTCATATCGATTAACAAGGTGGTCATTTAATGGAGAGAAGACTCTTGGCATTCGGAGATTCCTCATGCAAATCGAGTTGTAACCGCCTTGTAATGGTCTTAATTACTGTTGAGAAAATGTTGGCATTATTGTTGTTCCAAAATCGTGTTAAGGAAAACATGCTTAATAGATTATGTGCATGCGTAGCTGCCTCTGCTCTTTTCCATTTTTTCCCTAATGTGGCGTCCTCCATGTTCATTGGAGTTGACCACCTTGCTAGGTGTTTAAATAAGGCTTTGATGTTCCTTTTGAGCTCCTCTAGTCGAAGAATGTTAATTTGATGATGTACTCGCACTCTTAAGATTTTTAGTAATACAGTCATGTTGCTCAATTGTACTCATGTTTTCCAACAAATGAAATGAAGTTATAAGTTTGTGCATCTGAGTCTATCTTAGTTTTAGGGAATACCTATCCAAGGGGGCCCACTTGGTGAGTTCCTTCTCGTACCTTAGTTTAGTTTAGTTTCTATTTTTTGTTTAGAAATTAGTTAAGAATCTGGAACTGACTATTCTTGCAGCCACTAGAATTCCATTCTATGACTATTCCTATAGCCAAAGCAAAACAAAGTAGTGTCTTGTTTGTTCACTCATATTTTCATTTATGTCATGCATTTTAGTTTAGTCTAGTTATTGGTTGATGTTCAACATTTATGTTATTTCCTTTCAAGCAATTTACTTTCAGTATTATGTCTTTCTTAGCTGTAGGATGAATGTGGCTACTTTGGATTCCTAGTGCACATACAATGCTGACCCATTTCAATTTTATGTCCTTGGGTTGACAATTTAAATGAACCTTCATGATGATTGAGATAGCTATTTAGGTTAGATGTCCAATCTCTTAATCACAACTGTGAAGGATTAGGTGTTAAATCATTATAGGAGGCCGACAAACTTCTTCATCAATCTTAGAAACCTCATTACCATCATCCAAATTAATCACAGTAGGAGGTTTTATGATTGTTTCTTTTGAATCGTCTTGGTTTACCTCTTGTCTCAATTCAATGCCTTATTTTTAGTGGAAGTTGGATTTCTTCTTGAGTTGTTTCCATGGATGTAGGTGGTGTTGGTTTATTTTCTTCTTCTAATCAATGGGTGATAACACAAGACCTACACCTGTTCTCTTTAGCATTTTGATTTCTTTTAGCACAATTTGCAAGTTGTGATGGTGTAGAAGTGGGCTTCTCAACCATTGGTTTATTTTCTTCCTTTAAAGGAGGAATCAAAGGAACCACCAAAGGTTGGGAAACCGTTGTCTCTTTAGGTTTATAAACTTTTTTTTTTATCTTCAGAGGCACAAAAGGTATCATCTTATTATCTCTTGGTCTTTCATAGGAAATAGGTGGAGGAACTGTGGTAAATTTTTCTTGGTTACTTGGAAGGGATTGTGTCTCAATCATAGGTTCATCAGTGGTATTTTGAGGAGAAGGGATAACCATGGACCTAAGAATAGTGCTAGGAGATAATTTTTCTATGCACTTTGCCTTGAATTTTTGATAGGATAAAACCCACTATGATGCACTGTAAATAGAGATTTGCAAGTACAGGGAATCTGAGAAAACAAAAATAGAAATGTGTGCAAAATTTTGTAGAAACACCTATACAAGGAGAAGGTCGCCCAAGGGCGAATGAGTCTTTGTACTAGGGTCTAAAATATTAAAATATGAGTGTTTGAGTTAATGTTTATGACTACTGTTTCAGGTTACAAAGTGGTTTTACTATGACTATTTTTTCCTAAATTTTCTAATAAAATGCAAGTGCAACTATATGATAATGTGTAAACAAAAGTGATAATTTTGAGTGTAATTTTGAATGAAATTTTAATCTAAATGACTGAAACACACACTAATGAAAACTTTAATGCAAAATGTATGCAATGTTTTTGGGTTTTTCTAAGTTTTTAATAATGCAAGCATGCAATATTTAACCCTAAATCAAGAATACAAAACAAAATGATGTAAAATATAGATCTAGGGTTTAAAATACTTCCAAATTAGAAAGCAATGATGTAAGAATGTTTCGTTCACCAAAATGAAATGGATGTAAAAGAGAGGGAGGGGACACCCTAATTTCCTTATGTGTAAAAAGGAGAATTATGATTTAAATTCCCTCTTCCCCAAGCATTTCATTACGAATGTGAGCCAACAAGGCCAAGAGATTGACTTTTAACTTCAAAGGTGGGAGAATCAGACCCAAGTTGGTGATTATTTAGAGACAAAAAGTGATTAGGAATGATTTAAAACAATAGATGCAAACTATAGATTCTTGAATGTACAAAAAATTAAAATAGCAATTTGCAGGTAGATCTTAGAAGGTCTACTAGCATGTACCTATCACCAAAAGTTTATTCTAAGTAGTGTAGGAGGACTGGTTCACCCTTAGGTGAATGGGTGCTTGATAGGGCTTTTGAAAACACTTTTTACATTTCTCTAATGTCAAATATGATATGTTGATTTCTACTTACAAACTTGTCGAAATGATGGAAATAAATTTTATAACTTAGTTTTCATGGCTTGGCAAGAATGATGACAAAAAATGCAACAATGAAAAATTGATCTTCAATATCTTCTTCAATTCTTCTTCAGCCTGTAATTTGCACATACACAATGAGGGAAAAATGTTTTGTTTTGTTTGTATTGGGGTTTTCCTTGGTCAAACCCTACTTTGGTAATTAAACCTTGATAAAAGATAATAAAATAGAAGGAAATGATGAATGAACACTTGTTGCAACTCACCACCCTTCAATGGATTCCTTGAAGGATTGAAGTCAAACACATCTACTCAAAGGAATTAGATCTTTCTTGCTTGATTTTCTTGAATGCTTGAATGATTGAGGATCTACAATGCATGTTAGCCTTCACAAGACAACATGAACACACACAAACTTGGACATGATGTTAAAATCTTGATTGTTGTTGATAATGATTGTTAATTTTACTCTTGAATTTTTGAAATAAAGTGTGTTAATTCTCCTTAGATTTCCAATGATAAAAAGACTATGCATTTATATGTGTTTATCTAATTTCCTAAAAATTAGATTCCAAAAGTTGACACTTACCATTTGAATTTGAATCATTAAAAGACTACAAAAAAAATATTTTAAAATGGGTCCTAGCACATAAAGGGGACCCATTCGCCCCTAGGAAATGGGTCCTAGCCTAAATTTCTAGGACACTCATTTTTCATGGCAATTAAAATCTTAAATGCTTTTATTTAATTTTGGTTCCCCTTTCGGAAAATGGTAAAAATAAGTCTTTGGAATACATAATTTGGTAAATTAGAAGCTTAATTAAGTCTAATAAATTAAGGGACCCAAACATAGTGTGGAATATATATCTTTGATGAATCCAATTCCTCGTTGATATAGAGGAGCATATATTGTGAAATGTAAAAGAAGTGCATCGAAAACAAATAGCTTATTAGCAAACCTCTTACAAGAGTCCCATGTTCTTATTATCTGAAAGACATCTTTGATTAATTTAAGCCACAAATAGCCTACCTCAGGGATATTATGATCAATATTTATATCCTTGAAATTTTGTCCACAAACACTATGGTGACATTCATTCATCATTCCATTAGCTTGTTCATGGTCCTGTCACTTTGATAATGTCCCATCATGGTTCCTCCATAGAAACTCAATTTGGATCAGCACATACCTTTGAAACTATATCTTGAGGGTTCTTCTTTGGCCTTCATTCATATATGGTGGATGATTCATATTATCAAGGTAGAATAATACACCTTTGTACCATATTTATTTCTTGAACTAGAAATATTTAGAAGCATTGTCTAGGTTTGTTTCATTCACCTATGAAACTTCTAAGTTGGCTTTAGCCATCAACTTAGCTAATCCCTAAGCTCTAACAATTTTTTTAACCTATATTTCTATATCATACTCTTTTATCTTATTGATCTATCTACATATCTTACCAAAATCTTCACATTTCTTGAATATGTCTTTAACTATTATGTGTGGTGCATATTCTATGATTTTAGCACCCACAATATATGACTAGGATTTTGTATAGCTTTCACAAGTGCATAATATTTTTTTCCATAGTAGATTACTTTAGTTCAACAACTTGTAAGGACTTTTTGAAGAAAGGAAAGAGTTGGTCATACCCTTCTTGATTCTTTTGAAGTAAAATAGTAGAAAATATTAGAAAGAAGAAAAAGAGAACATCTAGAAAGGATTGGAATAATTTGGAATTACTAAAACTTATTCCTCCTTGGTAGCTTCCTTGATGTCTTTGAATGTTTTAGTAGGTTTCACATTCTACACAATTTATTATCCCTTCTTGATCATTTTGGAGATAGCTTTAGTGTTTTCTATAAAATTAGGGACAAACCACCTAAGAAATGTTATTTTCCCAAGAAAAGAATTCATTACTTTAACTAATTTGGGTTGAGGGATGAGATTAATAATCTTAACTCATTTTACATCTATCCTTACCCCATCTTGTAAGATAATGTGACCTAATATTTTTCCTTCCTCAACAGAAAACATATATTTTTGGGATTGAGATAAATCCCATATTCCAAATACCTCTTAAAGATTCATTCTAGGTGTTTACAATTCTCATTTTTCCCTGGATAAATAAATTAGGTCATCTTGATATTTCCCTTTAAAAATTCAAACCTACATTTTTAACCTCAAAGGCACTATTACATATACATAAATTCCCCAAGAAGTAGTAAAATTTATCTTATGTTTCTCTAACTCTTTGACTACCACTTGGTTATATTGTGATAAACCATCCATCATGGACATGAACTCTGGTCATAAAATTTTGTAATAGATGATCCATGCTTGGGAGAGGGTAGTTATCCTTAAGAGACATGATGTTGAAATTTCTAATATCTAAAAAAATTCAATTTTTCCACCCTTCTTATCAGGAGAAGGTTTTGCCACCCTTCTTATTGGGAGAAGGTTGGAAACCCATTTTGAATTCTTAATTATCTTAATAATACCTACCTCTTTAAGATTCAACAACTCATTTTGTATTTGCAAATAAATGGTTAGATTGATTGGTATTTTTTTCCTAAAATGCTTCATATCTAGTTGGATAGGGATAGTTGTAAGTGTGAATAAGTAAACAAAGTAAAAACACTCCTTAATGAAACATTGTATCAAAGATTCAATAAATAAACTAATCTAAAGCAAGAATCTACTGAAAGCGTCTCATTGTCTCCTATCTTTAAAGATTTATTAAGCTATTGTGCTCTCAGATTTAAATAAAATACTATAACTGTTAAAATGACAATCTAAAGAATGGAATGATGTTGATGCAATGATGCGAAGCTATATGATAATTCTAAATGATAAAAGAACTATTGTAACATGAATTGACATGAAAATATATGGATGAAGCTACAGGATGCAGCCATGATATGAAATCTAAAATGATGGATGCTTGATGATTTCCTGTAGAGTAAGATTACATAAACTTGATAATTTGGATCCTTTCCTTGTTGAATGAAGTTGTATTTATAGATTTCCCGGAAACAACTTTGCACAGGGATAGCAAAGAGAGGCTTGGATTCATTTTGGAGGATTGAATGGTGAGAGATGGAGGAGATGGAGAAGATTTTGGGGATTGTCTCTACCCAAGAAAACACCAAGCAAGAGAATAGGAAGGATTGAGAGATGAAATTCCAATTTGTCTCCAATTTGTCTCCAAAACTTCCCATGAAGTTTGAATCAATTAATTTGACATAAATTAGACATAGAATATCTAATTTGATTTTGAGGAAATATAGAGGAATATTCTTTATGCCTTTATTTAAATATTTATTATTATTTAAATTAGCAAAAGAGGGATAAATAATTTAATAAAACAAACTATAGAAGTTGTTTATTAAATTAAAATAGAAGAATATGGTATTAATCAATAAAGTGTTTGACCTTTATCTAATTAATTTAAGATTTGATGTGATATAATAAAATAGGGAAATGATAATTAAATCAAACAAAGTATTTAATTTTGTTTATTTAATTAAGATGAGATAATAGAAGAATTAGAAGATTTTAAATGTGAATGTGAACGTGAAATATATAAATAAACATTTCTATTTATTCAAAAGTAGAGGAATTTAGGATAATTAATCAAATAATTCGTATTTAATTAATCAGATTCTCTAGACCAATTTTAGGTGTATACATTTTTCCCCTCTTTGAAGTGATGTGTTTACGCATTGCTTCAAAGAAAATTTTGTTGCTATTGCCAGTATTGATGAAAAAAATTCAATATGCCCCAGATATTGATTTTCAGATGTTGATGATAATATGCCCCCTCAGGAGATAAATTAATGATTTTATTATTTTTTTGGATTTTTTGAAAATTTGAAAATTTCATGATGATTTGATGAAAAAATAATTTATCTCCTGACATTGATGAAGAAAATTTAGCTCGTGGATGAATTTCAATTAATTTCATAAATAAAATTAATTAAAATAAAATAAATCCCCTCAACAATCCCTTTTGAAAAACCTATATAAGGTCAAAAATGTCCTTTTCACCCTCATTTGTACTTTTTGATTTTCAAAACCTAGTGAGAGAGACATTTGAGCCAGCTGGAGCAAGATGTCGATCCCCTACCACACCCAACAATTTGAGCATGTGCGACATCACCAATGGCCGATCGACTACAGACCTCTGGTACGTACCCGTAATCCACCTCGTAATTTGTGCATTTTTTTTTTCATGCCTTTTTTCATTTTTGGCATCTTTTTATAGTTTTAGCGCATCAATGTCGCGCTGTAGCGCTTTGCACTCCGGTGTAGTGCTTCCATTAGCTATTTTAGCACTTTCGTTAATTTCTCTAGTGCTTTCGTAGAAAATTTTAGCGCTTTCAAGAATGAGTGCTTAGATAGATTGATTTAGCACTTTGATGCTCAATTGTAGCGCCTAGAAAGTTCTAGCGCATTGATGTAATAAGTTGGCACATAGATAGTCTGCTATAATGCTTTGATTAAAGTGACGCTTTGGTAGATTATTATAGCGTGTTGATGCGATGAAATAGCACTTTGATTAAAGTAGCGCTTTGGATGCCTGTTATAGCGCATTGAATTGCCGAAATAGCGCTTTTGATTTTTAGGGCTTTCGATGCCTGTTTAGCGCATCCATGTCAGATTTGTAGATTTTAACACAGTAAACCTTGATTTCGTCAATTTCGATCATGTCCATTCTTTGGTTTGGTATGATTTGATTATCCAAATTCCCTAATGACTGATTTTGATGATTAATAAGACTTACTCTCATGATAGGCAAGAAATAATCTCATTAGTAATGATCCTCATGATAAGAGGAATGATTTCATATCTGATAAACCTCATGATAGGTGAGGTTAGATGATGTTTGTGATGAAACTCATGATAGGTGAGGTTAGTTAATGTTTTTTCATGAATTTTGATCAAAAATTCATACCAAAGTTTGATTAGATCTGATAGTAGAATGACTTGTGATTTTTGACATAGTGCACTGATTTTTAAACCCTTTTATGATGATAGGAGCATCTGGGTAACCTCCAGATGTGAGCAATTTCTATGGACTACTAATTTTATTCCACATTTCAATCTTGATGAGATTCAGATCATAGCTCAATGTGGTTTGTCTACTCTTCTCGATATGCCCCAGATTAGGATTAATCGGGGTCTCCTTACTGCCTAGGCCGATCGGTGGCACAATGATCATAACACCTTCCATCTACCCACCAGTGAGATGATAGTCACACTAGAGGATGTGTGGTGGATATTGTGGATGCCTTTTATCAGAGAGATCATAGTTTATGATTCACATGAGGCTGGTGGGAGAGATGCACTCCACAGAGTATTCCAGGATCATCATATTGCAGGACCGAGTGTTTGGTGGCAAACGATGGTTGATTCCTATGCTAGTCTACTAGCAGTGCTAGCTGGATTCATTGGAGGCTTCCTTTGTCTTGATCATAGGTCAAAGGGATTCTCCGTGGGTTTGGGTCATATTCTTGAGAGCATGATCATGCACAGGACCAGATATGTGTGGGGGATGTGTATGCTAGCCCACCTTTATCATGATTTACACTTAGTGGTGTACTTGGGAGGACGCAGCCTAACAACAGGGGTGACTTTATTATAGGTTTGGGCATGGGAGCATTTTTCTATTGCATTACCATTTCCAGTACTTGATAGACCTACAAGCAGACCATATGTTTTCTGTTACAAAGGTCGACTTACCCAGTCTCAGATGGGTAAGTTAGAGCATTGGAGACGAGTTTTGGATGACCTAGAGAGTTTCATATGGTGAACTTATCTGGATTGCAAGTAGTGGGAGGAGGATGTTGTAGTGCTCGGATATGTGTGTGATTCTATGTATTTGATTGGAAAGACCCCTTTTGTCCTAGAGAGATTTTTACTGCAGTGAGTCTACAAGCAGTACGGTATTGTGCAGTGTATGCCTCAGGGGGTTGCTCATTATGTCCGATGGTGGAGTGATACAACAGATTGTGGGTCATGCTTGTCATACGACACATTAGTGGAGGGATACCATACTTTGTAGCCATCATCTTGGGATATTGCAGAGGTACCACTGACAAAGGAGTATGTCGCATTTTTAGCTTTGCATCCATATCCTTGGATCACCATTCCAAATGAGCCAGCACCATTACTTGTGGAGGAGGACACTGCTGAGGATCCTTCTATAGCCGTTGAGGGTGAGGAGGATAGCGAAGATGACACTGAGTCAAGCAGCAGTGTTGAGAGCAACAGTGAGGATAGTAGTGGCGATGATGGGGATGGTGGTGGTGGAGGTGGCAGAGGGGTTGGGCTGGGCAGTGTTGGTCCATCTTCGAGTAGGCCTCGCAAGAGGTGAGCAGTGGAGATGCCTTTTGTTGATCAGCAGAGACAGATTTCCAATTTAGAGGTGTAGGTATAGACTCTGTAGGGTCAGTTAGTGCAGGCACAGGGTTTACTCGTGCAGACTCAGGCACAGGCTCATGCACAGGCATTGGCATAAGTCTTGGGATAGTTGGTAGTTGTTCAGACATAGGTTGGTACCTTGACAACCGAGAGGGACAGTGCCAAACAGATTGTTGAGAGGGCACAGGAGACTGCAGAGACCTTACAGAGAGTAGTTGATGGTACTTTTGTTGTTGATTATATGAGGGAGATTTTGTGGGTTGGTCGAGAGGCAGAGTTCTACAGGGGACGATATCATGATGCAGTTCCTGCTGAGCGTAGAGTTAGTTATGCCCCTTCGAGATTTGGTAGGACACGTACCTGGATAGTTAGCGAGGGTGTGACACAGCCTTCATGGAGAGATCCCAGAGATCCTAGTCCATCCGGGGGTGGTGGTGGTATTGGTCCTATTATGCCTGCACCTTTTGGCAGCAGCAGATCTTAGATGTTGTTTGTGATTTTGAGATATTCTTTTTGAGACATGATGTACACTTCGAGTCAGCTCATTTTTGACGATGTATCTTTTCTTATTTCAGACTTCATTGTATACTTGACATTTGATGATATATATGATTATGCAGTTGATTTCTATTGATCTATGATGGTTATCTATGATTCTAATTTTAAATGCTTTATGTACGAATATCTGATGTATGGATGTATGATGTTCTAAATGATGATTTTTGTGATGAATGATATATGGATAATAATGACATGATTTGCATTTATTTTAATGTGATGAAATGTAAATGATGATTTTGTGATGGATGATATATGGATGGATGGTGTAAATTTTTATGAAAAAAATGATGATTTTTATTATGGATGATATATGGATAACAATGATGATTTGTATATGGTAATAATGAAAATGATAATTTGTAATGGATGATAATGTAATAAATGATATGGTGCAATGAACATGATGTAAATTAAAATGATATGATGTGTAAAATATGGTACAATAAATGCACAACTATTTGATGTTAAATGCATGAATGTTGAGATGATAAAAGCTTTGCAATGATGAGATGATGCTCCTATATGTTTTTGATGATTTTTGGTTTTTGTCAAGTATACTCAATCATATTTATAGAAAAGATAATCATTAATTGGAATCCATTTATGTAACAAACACTTTGTAGATGTAGAATTTATTATGAATGTAGTCTAATTTTATCATGAAACTATATGTTAACCATTATCATTTTAACAGTACTTTTGTGCTTGGTATCATCATAGAGATTTTTAGGATGTTGAAAGTAAGTACAAGCACTAATGGTATATGTTAGACCAATGACAACCTGAGTACTACTTTCATGATTTTTGATATTGCAAATGAACACAAGAATCTAGGTATAATTGAATCGAGATGACCTAAGAATTTCTTGCTTAAACAGGCAAAGATTAATCACTTTAGTGTGTGAATTTTGAATGTCATTGGTGATACATTTGTATAGCACATCCCCCAACAATTCACACTTCTATATGATTAATGTACATACAACAGACAATAAAATATCATTCTTCTTCCTTGTTTCTTTATTTTATTTATATCATCGAGTTACTCTAAAGAAATGATAATAATTAATCAAAAATAAAATTTATCCACCTTTTACTTAGAGTGTTTCAATCATTATTCAAATTAGATCATCCATCCCGATTTTGTGATGTTTTTGTGATTTTCTTAGATTTCTGACCAAAGACCTAACCTACTAACTTATCCTAGAGGCCTTGGGGGCTGATCAAAGATTAGCCTCACCTATGTTACACACTCAGAGACCATGTAGTTTGACTGACACAAACTCATGTTTTTGGTTTTTTCTTTTCCAGATTGACTTTTCGAGTTGTTTTTGGATTTTCTCGATAAGATATGAATGTTTGATGCATTTCGGCGATGATTGATGTTGCGCTTTGATAATTTTTTTTGTTGTACTCATCATACTGTTGTTTTCCCATTTGGTGAAGCCGATGTTTTTTTTCCCCCTTTGATAACCAGATGTTGCCTCCAAGCTAGAGTCAAACATGACCATGTGAAATGATTTGATAATGGAAGCAATGATGGCAAGACTAATGAGATGATATGAAATGGTAATGACGGCTAGACTAATGATCTTGATATGTATCAAAATAGATGGGAAAGCTGGTTTAGAATTACATACAACGTCTGTTTCCAGGTTTTCACCATATGTTTTGATTACACTTTTTGTTTTGTATTTTCTTTTTTCTCATTTTTTTGTTTATGTATTTTATGTTACCAAGACGCCTGTTTGTCAGGTTTTCATCAAGGAAACCATTTTCTAGAAGTTTGACCCATGCACTAGGTAATTTAGGTATAGAACTTTCTGAGATGGATGCTATTGATAGGTTCATCAAACAAATCCCCCTCTGATGTTGATAGTTGATAGGCTCCCGATCCATACACTGATATGATGATAAAAGGACCTAGCCAGTTGGGTTCAAACTTCCCTTTCTTTTCCTTGTCTTGCTGATTTCTAGGGTTCTCTTTTAGGACCAAATTGCCAACCTGAAAGACTCTAGGTTTTACCCTATGATTGTAGCTCCTTGATATTCTTTGTTGGTAAGTTGTTAGATGGTTGACAACTTGTTGACAATGCTCATCCAATAGTTCCAATTCTTGAAGTCTGGATACCATATAGTCCTCATCTGAAATGATTCCTCTTAGTGATACACGGAATGATGGAATCTCTACTTCAATGGGTAGTATGGCCTTCGATCCATATACCAAGGCATATGGTATAGCTCCTGTCGGTGTTCTAATACTGGTTTTGTAGGCCTATAGTGCAGGATTAAGCTGAACATGCCAATCACGTCCAACATTGTTAACCATTTTCTTGAGTATTTTCAAAATTGTTCTATTAGAGCCCTTTGCTTGGCCATTTCCCTGAGGATATTACGGTGTTGAGAAATGATGTTGGATATGAAACTTCTCACATAATTCTTGGACATCTTGGTTTTTGAATGGTCGTCCATTATCAATGATAATAGATTGAGGTATGCCATACTGACAGATTATGTAATTCAATATGAATGACGAGATCTATTTTCTAGTAATAGTTGTAAGAGGAACTACTTCTATCCATTTTGTAAAGTATTCTATTTTTGTGATTATGAACTTGTGTCCATTGGATGAAGATGGATTTATATTTCCTACCAAATTTAGTCCCCATTGACAAAAGTGCCATGTTGATGTGAATGGATGCAATTCTTGAGCTGGTGCATGTATCAAATTACTGTGAATCTGACATTTTTGGCATTTCTTTACAAACTGATACAATACATGACCAATAATATCCTAAATAGAGGAGTTTCTTTGCTAGAGTTATACCACTCAAATGAGTGCCACAAATACCCTCATGAACCTCATGTAAGGCCATCTTAGATTTTTCATATTCTAAACATCAGAGTAAGGTACCATCAAGACCTCGACGATAAAGGATGTCGACGATTAAAATATGTTGGGAGGATTGGTGGATGAAATTGCGTTTTTGGTTCCTAGAAAGATTGAGAGGGAGGATATTGTCCTTTAGGTAAGCATAGGTTTTCTCATAGATGGATGTTTCAATGGTCTCTAAATGGCATATGGTATTGGATTCTGAACTATTATATGAAGGACATGATACTTGTTCTACCATAAACTCATAACGACCACGTTTCTCTGGCAATTGTAAGAGTGAAGCAATTGTTGCCATAGCATCTCCCGCTTTGTTCTCTGCCCTTGGAATTTGATCGAATTTGATATTGACAAAAGATTATTTTAGATCATCTCTTTTGTTTATAGGGCATCAAATTTTCATCTTTTGTTTGATACTCATCATTTACTTGATAAATGACTAGTTGAGAATCCCCATATACCTGTAATTCTATGATCTTCCATTCAATTGTGATTTTGACCCCAATGATTAAAGCTTCATATTTCATCACATTATTGGTACATTGAAACATCAATCTATAAGATTTTGGGATGGTGTGTCCTTGGGGAGTGATGAAAAAAATCCCTGCTCCAGATCCTTGCTGTGTATATGATCCATCAAAATACAAGGTCCATTGTTGTGGCGTCACTGTCAAAATGTTTGTATTTGGAAACTCCTTTGTCATAGGTCAATCATCTAGTAAAGGAGCCTCAGCCAATTGTTCGGTGATTTCTAGACCCTTGATGGCTTTTCTTTCCACATATCGAATATCAAACTCACTTAAGAGCATGACCCATTTGGCCAATCTACCTGTTAAGGCAACCTTACTGAGTAGATATTTTAAGGGGTCAATTTTTGCTATAAGCCTGATTGTGTGAGTTAGCATATAATTTCGTAGCTGTTGAGTAGAAAACACCACCACTAAGAAATATTTCTCAATGAAAGTGTTGTTTATTTCATAGCCATTTAAAGTTTTGCTGATGTAGTAGATGGTGTGTTCCTTTCCTTCATAATCTTCTTGTGCCAATAATGCTCCTAAAGAGATATATGTTGTTGCAATGTATAGTATCAGAGGTCATCCTTCTGTAGGCGGCATGAGAATAGGTGGTGACATCAAATATTGCTTTAATTGGTCAAACGTTGTTTCACACCCACTATCCCATTTGAAAACAACATTTTTATGCAATAGATGATTGAATGGATGACTTTTGTCTGCCAGCTGGGAGATAAATCTCCTGATTGATTGGAGCCTTCCCTGTAGTGACCTGAGTTGACTGATGTTTCTAGGAGGTGGAATTTCCATTATTGCCTTAACTTTCACTGGATCTACTTCAATTCCCTTTTCTGAGACTATGTATCCCAAGAGTTTTGTTGATGTGACCCCAAAGACACATTTCTTGGGGTTTAGCCTGACATTGATTTTCTCTAGCCTTGTGAAGACTTTGCTCAGGATATGCAGATGTCCTTCCCTAGAACAAGATTTAGCTAGAATATCATCCACGTAATCCTCCATAAAGGTGTGCATCATATCATGAAATATTATGGTCATTGCTCTTTGATAGGTTGCTCCTGCATTCTTCAAACCAAATGGCATGACATTCCAGCAGAAGGTTCCCCATGGACATGTAAATGCAGTCTTCTCCTGATCTTCTGGAGCTATCTTAATTTGGTTGTATCCAGAGAAACCGTCCATTATTGACAACATGGCATGCCCTACCGTTAAGTCTACAATGATTTCTATATTAGGCAATGGGAAATCATCCTTTGGGCATGCCTTATTTAGGTCCCTAAAATTTGTACATATCCTGATGCTATTGTTCAGTTTTGAGACAGGTACAATATTTGATATCCATTCGGCATAATCAATAGACCTTATGAATCCAGCATCTAATAATTTCTTTAGCTCGGCCTTTACCATTAATGCGATATGGGGATGCATTTTTCTCAATTTTTTCTTTACAGGCTTGATTCCTGTAGGAAAAGACAAATGATGCATGAGAAGGTTTGGATACAAGCATGGCATATTGGAATATGACCAAGCAGAGTTAATGCTTCTTTCATTAAAGAATTTGATAAATTTTGGTCTCTCTTGATCTTTCATTGATTCTTCCAGATGTAATATTTTTGTTCTTTCTTCAGTGCCAATGTTTACAGACTGTGTTGGCTCCATCAAAACTGACAACCGTTTATGATAATGCTCTGGAAGAGTGTCAAATCTCCCATATTTCAGTGCCTCAAAGAGGTTTTCACCGTCAGATGCATTCTTTATTTTTTCTTTTTCAAGATCTAATGCTTCCATAGAATGGTTTTCACCATTAGATCCATTATTCATGTTTTTACTTTTGCAACTGGAAGATTTGACACCCTCCTGTCGAGTCGCGTTGTTATGAGAATTATGGATAGAACTTGTACCGGGTTCGTCACAACATAGGAAATTTACGATGGCATCATCGTTTGAAAATATGGGTACATTTATAGGTTCAATAGGTTCCCATTCAATAAGTTCAAGATGGACTAAAGGCATGAAGTCATTAGATTGACTTAGGTTAATGGGGGTAAGGGTTAGTACAGTTATGTCATCCTATTCCTTATTAGGGATATTGAGATCAATGATGGTACCCTCTTCAAGATCATCTAGATCACTTGATGTCTATTCGTCCCCACTTGAGTCATCGATATTTAGTGATCTTGATACGAATGGTCTAGACCCAGAGCTTTGTCCCTCCTCACGCGTAGGTGCATATTGTTTTATTACATCAATTTGGATATTTGTGTAAGATATATCGAATCACAGATCCCATTCATATTCATTAGAATCCGTTTCAGAGCTATCTCTAACCTAAAGGATTCTTTCAACAACCTTCTTTGTCATTTCTTGTTTTTGTTCTTTTGAGTATCTCACATTGTCTTATCTTTTGAATGAAGAGTGAGAGACTGAATAGGTTCTATGATGCCTTCCTTCCTTTTTCCAACAGGTCCCTGTCCTTCATAACCCATTTTTTTTATAATAGCCTTCCCTTTGCCATATTTTTTTGTATTGATATTGATGTTTGTTGATGTCTATGGTTCTCCCTCTTTGTATAACCAATCGAGGATAGCTTTGTCATCTGATTCATCCTCTATAGTATCGGCTTTTACAAATATTTCTTCTAGAACTATGACAAGTAGTGATGTTTGGTGTTTTTATCATTGATGGTTGGCCATATGTTTTTGGAGATGGCATCAATTGTGAAAGATTAAGCGATTGCTCAATAGAATATTGTCCCATTCCCTTGTCTGTCAGCTGGACTTGATTTATCCTTTTTCTCTACCCACTTGGTGATAATGTTCAGACGTTTTTCTTCATTTGATGACTTTGAACTGCTTTCTTCCCTATTGCGAGGCACAAAGGTTTCTTGAGAGATTTTGAGTGTGTCACAATGTTGAGGATGATTATAATCGGCTGATATAGTCACCTCCTATCCATTTACTGGGAATTTTAAGCATTGGTGATATGTGGAAGGTACTGCCTGCATTTCATGGATCCATAGGCGTCTTAAGAGTATGTTGTAAGTTAACTCTTTTTCCAGTACCTGGCATGCTATGTATTTCATCATCGGTCCCACTTGAATGGGTAGCAATTATTCCCTTAGAAGATCTCTCTTCCTCATCATATGCCTTTATTTTCATTTTCCTTCAGGCATTAATAGCATCATCTGAATACCCTAGTGCATGAATTAACTTTAGAGTGAAAATGTTCAAACCAGCTCCCCCATCTATTAAGACTCTTTTGACATGATGATTGTGGATCAAGACTTCAATATAGAGTGTGGTTTTATGGGGATGGTTAAGTGACACATCATCCTATTCAGAGAATGATAGATAGTGTGGTGTTCAAATGCCCCTCCGTAACCTGGAATTGGCAAACATCTAGATTTTTTGGTATTGTAGTGGCAACTAGTGCTTGTTCTAGAACCTCCTTATGTGATGGTGATAGTTTGAGGAGTTCTAGTATTGATATCTATGCTGGAATGTTTTGAAGCTGATCAAAAATGTTGTATTGAGATGGAGGTGGAGTTATGTTTTTTGATGCAACTCCCTTGGATTGCCCCCTTGTCATTACTTTTACTAGTCGATAGTCATGTCGTTCTCTGATTTTTAAAACGTTTATTTGATTTTCAGAGACTTGTATGCTTGGGAGAAAATTCAAAGGGGTAGTGTTGTTGGTTTTGTGTTTGTCCATGTTATGACCAATGGTATTATCATTTTCCACTTCGGTAAGACAAAGGATCATGATGTCATAGACATGATTGATATTTTACCTTTGTTGTTGGTAGAAGATGATTCTCCTTTGTCATAGTTTGGTAAAGGGTCCTTGAAGGTTGTATGATCATTATTGTTTTGGTGTCCCTCTACATATATCTTGTTATTGTCGATCAAATCTTGAACTGTGTGTTTTAACTCCATGCAATCATTAGTTTTGGGCCTTTATTGTTGTGGAAGTTGCAATAATTTGTGGCATTCCACCATGGTGGTTTGACCTTTCGATCCCACAATCTTGCTTCCCGCATAGTGATAAGACCACTTGTGACTAGTTCTTTCATTATTGATTCCAATGTTTGGCCTAAAGTTGTGAACCTACGTCAGTTTGATGATTTTTGGTATGTTTGTGGTTTTGTGATTTCGTTGTTTTGAATGAAATTTGACTTGACGATTTGGTCATTGTTTTGATTTGTTTTTGAAGTAGATGTTGTCAAGTTGAAAACTGGTTTGGCATTTTGTAAATCACTTGTCATTTTGTTGGTCCCCATATTTTTGTTCTTTTGCCAAAATTTTGGTTTGTCATTGTTAGGGTATTGATTTGTCATTGAAATGTTTAATAACCCCTCTTTTGACCAACGCTTCTTCAATCTTAAGGCTATTTTCTATCACCTTTTTGAACATAGGAGGACATTGTAATTTGAGTCTGGAACTCATCTCGTCTGTCAAATTGTCTATGAACAACTCCATTTTCTCTTCCTTAAAAATGGAGCAAAGATATCTAGCGAATAGTCATCGCCATCTTTGTAAAAAGGACAAGAATGTCTCCCCTTTGTTTTGTTTCATGTTATATAGATCCTTTATCGTGACATCGTGTTGGATGTTAAAAGAATACTGGGATATGAACCTATTGAAAAGTTCTTCAAAAGTCCTTATTGTTGGTTGTAATTTGGAAAACCATTCCATACACAAACCTCCCAAGCTTCTTGGGAATAATCTCATCAGGTAAGTTTCCTCTTGAGAAAACTCTAGGCTCATGGTTTTGAATTCACGGATATGATCGATCAGATCTGTCTTTCCATTGTGTTTTTCACACTTGGGGAATTCACAATGTTGAGGAAAAGGTATAATGTCGATTGTTGAGTCAAAAGGATAAGGACAAATGTCCTGTATTGCATACCTTTTGGTGTTTCCTTTTGTCATGTCTTGTATTTTTGGTTGTAAGTTATACATTTGGGTTGTTAAGGCAACAACTGGATCTACAGCTTGTGTGTGTTGTGGTATTTCGGTTTCACTTGTTCCAAGTGCTTCTCTTAGGCGATTTACGTCAAAGTCTTTGGGAAGCTTAGCACCTGATTCAGCCAACATTAAGAGTTATTTCTCCATGTCTTTCTCTAAGATTTTTTCCATGAATCTATGGAATTTTGGATCTTGTTGGGTTGTTTGTATGTCTTTTGGAGTTATTCATTTTTGTCACTTTGATGTAGAATATTCCAGGGATTTTCTTCTTCCATTGTGTTTGATGTTTCAAGTTCTTTTTCTAAGAGCCTCTATTTTTGTAACCTGGTGAAGATTGGCATACAAGTGTTTTGTTCTTTCTACCAAACTTTGATCTTCTATGTTGGAAAATGTCAAGTGAAATTTTAACAAAGTCAAATAAGATGATATATCTTATTGATAAGACTAGGTTAAAAATTTGATTACTATGCCTTGTTTCATGATAATAGGATGATAATATCCTGATGATGAAACTTTAGTGTAATAATCGATATTTTTTTTTGATTTGACACTTTATGATTTGCAAGATTTGCATCTTAGTTGAAAAGACTGGAAACTTGTAGAAACCTATCTGATTTTGGTTTCTAAACAGTGACTCTGTTAAAAAGATACCTCTATTTTGATAAAAGAAAATCGTGTTTAAATGACAAACAAACTGACTGATATGATTTGGAACTCTCTGTTTTGAAAGGGCTAAAACAAAGTTCAGGAGCACTAAAATAGGTTTTGGAAGCGCTATTTCGCAAAAGCGTTAAAACAAAGTTCAAAAGCGTTGAAATAGATGATGGAAGCGCTATGTAGCAGGAGCACTAAAACAGTGCTTGAATGCACTGAAACACTGCTCGAAAGCGCTATTTTGTGAAAGAACTATAACAGTGCTCGAAAGCGTTGAAATAGTATTGGGAAGCACTATTTTATGGAAGCGCTAAAACATAGTCCTAAAGCGTTGAAATAGATTTCCAGAGTGCTAAAACAGGACTTTAAGACTTTTTATTGCAGAATTTGATTTGGCCTTGTGGCGTATTCTATCATTGGTTGTGGGATGTAGGACTGACATATGTGTTGACTATGATTATGATATTGTGTGAGGGCTCTCCTTTGGAAGAAAGCTCATGAATAAAGAGGTTCCACGACGTAATCAAGAGTATGACCTCTAGCGAAATCGTGATACCTATGAATGAAGGTTTTTGTGTTGTAGCAAGATCTTTCGACTTTGATATAAGAAACACCTTTTTCTCAAAATATTTTGGTAACCAAGTGGCCTCTTGGGTTTCTTGACTTTGATGGTTTTCTTGACAAACTTTTTTTATTTCCACTCTCGAATCATGAATTTTTCTACCCTGATTGGATTTGCAATTTTATGGATGATCTTTTATCTGATTTATAATGATTTTGAAAACACAGCAAGCAAATTGTAGAATAATTGTTTTAATCTAAACAGATAGTGTATATTTAAGAGCCATGAATGGTCCTTATTGATTTTCACTGGTTTGTTTAACAAAAATACACTTTAGATAGACTCACTCTTAAGGTAAAAAATTTCATCGTTATACTCAACAACCCACATCTTAAAATTGTGTTGACTCACACAGTCATGTCACCCCCTAGAGGGCACTCGTGTTTTTGTCGTTTCCAGGTGCGTACTCAAAGTTGGATTTCTTGTCCTCTAAGAAAATGGCCCCTGGAAATTATATGGTGAGTGTCTTGGGGGTAGATTCTTCCCTCCCCTTGCACCATGAGTATTACAATGTTCGGTTATTGACTCGGCTAGATACTATGCTATGGTTCTTAGATAGGGTTTTCATGCGGTGTGAAAAATGATAAACTCCCTCAGGAGACCTCCCAATCTTTAGAACAAAGATTTTGGGGATGGTTATCTTGCACACTATTGTCAAGTTGGAATTTCATCAACAACTTGCATTTTGATTAAAGTGGGTTGAAATCCTTGGCTTTAGGCGTTCCCACTCAAGTCGTTCTCATAGGGTGAGTACTTTTTCCCACTACGGTAGGCCTTCTAAAGGTTTTAACAAAAGTGTAAATTTGCATGAAAATAAAGGATGAGTCTAGCACTTTGATCACCCTGTTAAGGGGAGAGCATAAGCCTATCACCACACAAGCACAACAGATAAATTTTGCTAATCTATGTGAAAATTTTGCTTCACAAAAATCATGGTGTCATTTTTAACTGATATTGCAAAAGTGTGATGGCTACCCTAGGGTTGATAAATTTTAAACCAAAATGGCTACCCTAGGATTGATAAATTTTAAACCAAATGACTATCCTAGGATTGGTTCATTTTAGTCCAAATGTATCAAAATGAAATTTTGGTCGTGGTCACGTTGGATCCAAATAAAAAATTATAGAAGCACTAAAACAATCAATGAAAGTGCTATAGTTTTTACCTGATGCGCTAAAACTGAAAGTGTTGAAACAGAGATCTGAAGCACCAAAGTTGTTCATGGAAGCACTATATCAGCTATATTGGAGATGGGTGACCGATGCGCCGAAATAGTTCATGGAAGCGCTATAGTAGAAGCACTAAAACATTTAGCCGATGCACAGTTTCACACAAGTGCCGAAACAAAGCACGGAAGCGCCATAGTTTTTTGTGGATGCGCCATTATTTTTTACGGAAGTGATATAGTTTTTGACAGAAGTGCTGAAACAAAACACGTCGAAAATCTGTGCGACAATTTTCAAAAAAAAATAAAAATATATGAGGTTAATGCCCCACGATGGGTGCCAAATTGTAAGTGTGAATAACTAAACAAAGTAAAAACTTTCCTTAATGAAACATTGTATCAAAGATTCAATAAATAAACTAATATAAAGCAAGAATCTACTGAAAGCGTCTCATTGTCTCCTATCTTTTAAGATTTCTTAAGCTATTGTGCTCTCAGATTTAAATAAAACACTATAACTGTTAAAATGACAATCTAAAGAACGGAATGATGCTGATGCAATGATGTGAAGCTATATGATTATTCTAAATGATAAAAGAACTACTGTAACATGAATTGACATGAAAATCTATGGATGAAGCTATAGGATGCAACCATGATATGAAATCTAAAATGTTGGATGCTTGAATTTCTTAATGCTTGATGAAATGTTTGATGCTTGATGATTTCTTGCTGAGTAAGATTACATAAACTTGATAATCTGGATCCTTTCCTTGTTGAATGAAGTTGTATTTATAGATTTCCTGGTAGCAGCTTTGCACAAGGATAGCAAAGAGAGGCTTGGATTCAATCTGGAGGATTGAATGGTGATAGATGGAGGAGATGGAGAATATTTTGGGGATTGTCTCTACCCATGAAAACACCAGGCAAGAGAATAGGAAGGATTGATGGAAGAGGATTGAGAGATGAAATTCTAATTTGTCTCCAAAACTTCCCGTGAAGTTTGAATCAATTAATTTGACATATTTTTGACATAAATTAGACATAGGATATCTAATTTGATTTTGAGGAAATATAGAGGAATGTTCTTTATGCCTTTACTTAAATATTTTTTATTATTTAAATTAGAAAAAGAGGGATAAATAATTTAATAAAACAAACTCTAGAAGTTGTTTATTAAATTAAAATAGAAGAATATGGCAATTAATCAATAAAGTGTTTGACCTTTATCTAATTAATTTAAGATTTGATGTGATAGAATAAAATAGGGAAATGATAATTAAATCAAACAAAGTATTTAATTTTATTTATTTAATTAAGATGAGATAACAGAAGAATTAGAAGATTTTAAATATGAATGTGAACGTGAACTATATAAATAAATATTTCTATTTATTCAATAGTAGAGGAATTTAGGATAATTAATCAAATAATTTGTATTTAATTAATCGGATTCTCCAGATTAATTTTAGGTGTATACAATAGTATGCTAAAATAAATCCTCTCAAGAAGATTGAAGTTCTTTACATGATGAAGCAAATCATTTTTTGAACTTCCTCAATAAATCATTTAACATTTGTTTCTTAGCTAGTTTTAGCCTCTTACCAAAGTAAAAGATCTTCAAATTTTGATTCATACCTAGGTTCAGAGATCTTCAACATCATTTTCATGAATAGGATTGCTTCTATTAGAACAACAGTATATGATATCAACCTTTTTTATAGTGCAACTAAACCTTAGGAATAATTCTTGTTTTTAGTTGTACTATTTCATTCCCAAAAAATATTTATTTTCCCTCTTCTATTTCTACCATAGGATTCCAATTAATCAATCAATATTCAAACCCATTCATATAATTCATAAACATTTAGATTTATTGATTTTCATTAAACAATTTTCTGATGCATATGTTGTTTGGTATGATAAGCCTTGTAATGATATCTAGAGTATGATACAAAGGAAGAGTTAATTCTATATAGTACCTTGATGCTATAAGTGCAAAACTATTCATTTATATTTTCTCAAACTAATTAATCCACTAAATACTTATAGTATCAAACAAGTCCACATTGTCTGAAATAATGTTCATATATGCTCTTAATTTTCTCTTTGGTTGCATACAAATTCTTCACCTATTTTTTCATTAGTCTAGAATCCCCATAGATCCTTAAGCATCATATTCCATGCTTGTTCAACTATGTTATTGGTGCATTAGAGTTTCTTCTTGAAAGATAAATTACAAAGTTGACCATTAGGTGAAACTAGAACAACCCTCACACCCAACCCTTCTTTTGAGCAAGCTCCATCAAAAAACATGGTCCAAAGACAATCAACAATGTTTTCATCAATAGGGGGCACAAAAAGGGTATTATTGTCCTCCTCGAATCCATCACCATAAATTATGAAATTCTTCATATCAGTATCAAGATAATAATCACAAGAGGATATTTATAGTAGTATTCAATATTATCAAGCACCTTTTTTCTATGGAAATTTATATTTTCACCATGTAAAGGAATAGTGGCATAAGAGAGATCCATTTGTACACTTACTCTAATGTATGCTACCCAATTTTGAGGATAGTAGCATGCCTCATTTAGGATGAAAATCCACAATGATTATATCCATCAAAAAATACATATCAGGGTATGGGCTAGCTAGACTACTACATTTTTTACCACCCCCAACAACTTTTAGTTCCTTGTAGTCCATGGAAAATAACTTTATATAAGACTATAACACCTATAAACCAAACCCATTTATCACCTAGAGAGACCTGTCATTATTGGAAGCACTTGAATCTAGCATGAAATTATGGATTAACCACCCATTAATTACTAAATTGGGTTAAAAGGGATCCACACTCAATTGATGATTGATAATAGAAGCCCCTAAATATACCTCAATGTTTCCCTCATTTTCTACCTTAATTTCCACCTTGTTTAAATATCATCAAGCAAGCCAAACTCACTTGTAGCTAAGATGAAATATAAGGCTCTATCTCTATGTTTAAAGATCCTCAAAGCTTCACTTAGTTATAATAAAATTTTGACTTGATTTAGAACATGTGCAACATCATTAGAGGTATAAAATTTTGACTTGATTTAGAACATGTGCAACATCAATAGAGGTATACTTTGGGAGTGGTGTGCTAGGTAGCAAAATTATTTTACTTACATCATGAATATCAAGCATGAGTAAATGAGAAGATGGAGACAACATATTTATGTTTTGTTTTCTTTCTTATCTCCTTAATCCTAGTTGATTCATTGTAATACACTACTTTATCACTCTCTGTCTCCTTGTCACTGAAAAACTTTGGCTTGGGAATATCATTTATTTCTTGTATATTTTGGCTTTGTACTTTGGCTATGTATTTAATTTTTTATTTGTTGTTGTACTAGATTCATATTCTCCACTATCTTCTTAACTAGGGAATTAATTTTAGTTTCAACATGCATGCTTTGTTTGTCACTACCAATTTTAGGAAATTCTATATTTTTTGTATCAGTAGGCTACCCCTTCACTAGCACTTGTTTATTTCTTAAATGGTAACTACCTTAAACTTGCATCATTGTAGTGTTAGTGAAAGTTTTTTGGTCTTCTTCAAATGACCTCGTTCTCTTGTATCTGTGTCTCATAAGTTACTTCAAATTTTGAAAGTCGTAAGATAGAAACTCATATTTCAACCATCCTTGTAATAATATTGGAATATTTGATCATTAAAATTGGAATCACTACAACAAGGGTCACTATACAATGAGTCATATACAAAGCATCCAATTGGTCAATTTCTTCCTTGTAATACATAGCACCTCCTCCATCATTTTGAAATTCCCCATCTCGCTTTATTATGGGCTACAACACAATTCAAAGGAACATGAGGAAGAAAACAAAAAATACACTATAATATCAATTTTTTAAAGTTCACGTGTCCTTTCATCAATGGATCTAGTGATTTCCATGTCGTGTTGCCTAAATTTGACTTGTTTTGAGGTAGGCTATCTATCATTTCATGTGGTCTCTTAGACCATTCAATGTTATATGGCCTATTGTAAGAACTTTTACCTTTATTAAATGAGTTGCTACACCCTAAGTTGATGGCCCCTTCTCATTTTGTGCTATTATACTTGATAGGTCTTTCATCACTCCCATCAACTTATCAAGCTTTTCTTCGGTTGAAAGTGGTCTACCTATGGCAAGCCTATCTATTTATGAATTTTTTGAATCAAACCTTTTGATTTTTTTATTGGATTACCTTATATTATTTTTAATATTAATGGTTGTAGCATAGGCTTCCTTAAGTGTTTGAATATTTTTCCCACAAGCAATACCTAATTTCTAAATCAAATGCACCACAATTCAATACAAGATGCATAGATGTATTCAGTTTGAGGTGTTGAGGTATCCTTCTCATGGTAAGAATGAAACCTTTATTAAAATCCACCATAGTTTCTTTGATTCTCTTCTTGATAGTGGTAAGCTCATGTATAGCACAAAATTGGATGAATTCCATCCTCATATTGTACTCTAAAGAAACTCATGAACACTTTCCAAGAATCATTACAGTTATCAGGAAGGTTTCTATACTAATCTTTATCACTTTCCTCTAGAGAATGTACACAAAACTTCATCATCACACCTTCAGCCTCTATATTATACTCATCAATGATCATGAAATTCTTTAAGTTCTCTTCCCAATTTTCTACATTGTTTCCCTAAAACTGTGGAATTTTCTCTCTAATTTCACTAGGGATTGTGTTAGTGTAATTTGAAATACCAAAGAAATCCAATTTCCTATATCTCTCCACTCCAAAGGGTTACTTGAAAGGATTAAACCTTTTGGAATATCTTCATAGTTGTTTTATATTATTTGACACATTACCCATAGATTAATTTTGTTATTGATTAATGGGAATATTAGCTATTTGTTGTTCTACATTTTTTTGTTGATGAGCAAAGGAATGGGTTTGAGCTTGTTGTTCTAATAAATTTGTATCCCACCAATATATTGTTTATCTCTACTAATTAGGGATTTTATTTGTTGAATATTGTTAACATGTTTTTTTATTTAGTCTTTGATCATTCCTAGCTAGTTGTGTTTGTTTTGATTATATGGGAAAAATAGGTTTTGAAGGGACCCAAAACCCTTTACAACAAAGTTGACAAAAAATTGCTTAAAGATAAAAACATTGAACCATCAGCAACATCCAACAGCAAAACAACAACCAAAAATTGGACCCAACAACAAAGAAACAGTAATAAAAAATAACACAAAAAGATACACTATTTCATGTTCTTTTAAGGTGTTAGCCACCTCAATCTTCTGGTTACGGTGTAGCTCGACCATTTCCATCAGTTATTTCTTCTCCTCCTCAAAGGTCTTCCTCGGTTTACCCCTTCCTCTTGTACATGGGCCAATAGCCTCATCTTTCCTAACCTTCTTCCCCTTCCCCTTTGAAGACTGGTCCTTCTCCGTCAACTCTGCAAAATAAAGTTGATCTTCCCTAAGCTAACTTATCTTGCAGAAAAGGACCTCCAGAGACTCCACACTATTCTTGATCGAACTATGGCTAACATGCAGTAGCTTCTTGATGCCTACATTAGTTTCAATAATCTTAGCCTCCATATCAAAGAGGTGTTATTCACACAGGGATTTAAACTCTGTAAAGGAGAAGTTTAAGTCCACAAGTCTTTCAATCAAGATATCTGAGGAAGAGCCCTTCGGCCTATTTTGCATATTCTCTTTGAGGCCCTTGATCTTAATATTCACCCTATTAAACTCTTGCAGTACCCACTTGGCTAGCTTAAACATGCTTGTAGCCCTCAAACAAGCCATATCCAGAAGCTCAAACATTGAAGTATTGTCGTCATTAAGGTAAGATAATTCCTCAGAGAGAGGATTCAACTTAAGTGGCTCTAGTTTACCAAAATGTTAATTAACTCCCTCATCCTCATGAATACACTTCCCACCTCAAAGCTCAACGCTAGGCGACTGTTTGATAGGGGAGTCATTTATTTCAACAACATTATCCACAACACCCTTCTCCTTATCTTGATCCTTGGAACCCTTCAAATCACCTTTCACAACTTGTTTTTTCATCTTTGCAATTCGCTTGGATGTCCGTCATGTAATTTCCTTGGATTCCTTCTCCCCAACATTTTTAAGCCCTCCTCCATATGTCCATCCACAACAGGGTCCTGATCATTAAGCTCATTTATCCCCTTAGACTAGAATCAGCGGAAACAACATCAATATCATTGCCGACAAAATGGGAATCTGAATCCTGAAGAACAATCTTCTTAGCAGAACATTTCCCCTTGGGATTCCACTTCTTCCTCTCCTTAGAAGGGGCCACCACAGGGGACGAAGACCCACCCTCATCCTCTTCATTCCAATCCTCTTCACCACCAACATTGGTAGCCAAACCAATCAATAGGGATTCATCATTGATAGCTTTTTCCTTACCTTTAATCATCTTGGTCGATATCTAGGCTCTCACATGCTCCATAATGAGTAGTATGAGGCCCTCATGGAGAACAGGAGCCCTCTTATTTTTCATATGAGCATACACCAACACTTCTAATGAAGATAAAAGAAACAAAGGGAACGAGATAAACAACCCATGTCTAAAATGATTCAACAAAGTGAAATGGTGACCTAAAATTGTAGTATAGCGACCATCTAGGATAACATACCACATGATGACCTCTACAACATCAGCCCAAATTTTCTTCAAATAATTTCATTCATAACCCCAAGACGATAACTTAATCAGATATTTGTGTATGTTGTAAAGCTATATAGGCTTCAATATCCCTCTATCTTTCCCTAATTTGATAAATCAAATCAATTTTATGCCTCCCTTTCCCCACTTTTAGACTATGTCTCAATCATACTCCCTTTCAAATTATGAAGAAACAACATAAGGAGAGGGGTGTAGAATGTTTCTTGAATTTATTACATGAGGGGATAGGGGTAATTTTCTATTCATATTTTCAATATGTAACCCTTCAAACAATCTATCAACCCTATGTGACCTTGGTGGTGAAGCACTTCATAAGTATGATTTTTTTTCCTTAACTATTATATCTACTATTATGATCATGCATCATTTCATCATAATGGTCATTTGTATTTTTTTACCAAAACATGTATCATTTCTTCTTATCTCTAACCTAATTTGATGTGATTTTTTGGTTATCCTCACCATGTTATTAACAGAGTCATCAGAATTGTAATGATCTATTCAATTAATAAAATCATCCTCTCTATCTAATGTACTAACATGTGCAAAGCCATGAGTATCAAGAGAAAGATACTTAATTATGATTTTAGCTTTCCATTTAGTGTGTTGTTTCCTTGCATCATTCAAAATTCCTTCCTATTTATGTTTATCTTCATTTCTTTCTTTTTTTATCCATGGTATAGCTTGTTGAATGAATTATCTTTGGGTTTGATCCAACAGATTCATAACTCTTCAATTAAAAGAGAAAATTTCATCTCTCGAGAATATGTTGCAATCATGCAACACATACTTGAAATCACCTTATTACTAAGGTTTTCAAAATGATTTCAAATATTTAAATTTACCAACAACAATGACATTTTTTTGAGTCACAAAATTGTTGCTCCAAAATCCTAGAACTCAACTCAACTATCTAGACCTTCAAGATAGTATAATTAGGTTTCATCCATAGATTATGGAGGGTTAAAGGTCAATTGGTGAGAGTTTGTAATTTTACCTTCACTTTGGACTTATCTTAAACCTAGGAAGGTGTTCCTAGAGGTATGTTTTAACAAGCATTAAAAAAAAAGAATAATAATGCCCTTAATAGAAACTATACCTATATGTGCGCTTAACCTCAATTAACATCACTAGACTAAGCTCAGCTAGTTGTTGTAAAAACTCTTTATAATTGATAAATACTTTACATATGAATTTTTAGGTAAAACAATATTACGATCCCTTTGAAATAATTGCAATTGTGTTTCCATAGGCATTGGAAAATCATAAATACACTAACCAAGACTCATTGAATGGTTTAACAATTAGGTTTTACTTTAGGTTTTCCTTGGTTTATGATATTGAATCAAGATAAAAACATATGGATCCTAAAGCTAACTCATATACTAATTGATGATTAATTTCTATGATTTTGGAATAAGTGGGGGGTCAAACCGTTTACAATTGGTGTCTTATTGGGTTGAAAGTAGTATTCGACCATCAAAATAAAATCATTAAATAATAGTAGATATATGATCATAAAAAATCTAATCAATGATATTTCTTTGAACTCATTGGCATTCATTCATAGAAAGCAAGTAATCTCATATCTAACATAATACAATAAATTGGAGTGTTGCAACACTCTTCAAATATTTGATATAATAATACCAACAAACATGGTGAAGAAAATTTTACAAAGAAAAGAGCCTATCACACACCTAGGCCCTGAAACTCTCTAAAATACCAACTACAAACCAAGGAAACATGTAGTTACATATATTTTCTATAATAATCATCTTTTTGCAACTTAAAGAGAAACTCTAATGGTCAATACACTTAGAAAAGTTGAAACCCTAGATATTCCTACACTAAAGTAGCTTGAAAAATTCAAATACCAAGCCCCAAAATGAATGAAAAAATAACTTGAAAAACCTACCACAGGCAACAAAAAAATCATAGCTTATCAACTACAAGAGTCAATTATTGCATGATTGATACTTAACAATGGATTTCTAGGTAGAAATATAAATTTCCCCAAAATTGTGACCCAAATCACACTCAAGAATAATCAAGGAGGTTAAAAAGTACCAAAAATGTTACTCTTGAATATAATTGTGTTGTGTAAATTATCCTCTAACATAAAAAAATGAGAAATTGGGTGATCTAATTGAAGAATGCAGATGCAACAAATGTGATGCCACTAAATACAATCAATGGCCTAATTGTTTCATTGAACACACTAACACTAAAACACTTTGTTACCCACACAAATCAACCATGTCTTGGTCAAATCCATCCTCATATTGACCAAATACTATTTTGAATTTGATTAATTTGGCTGAAAATTTTCAAAGTTTCATTTATGGTGTGTTCTAGGAGCATTTGCAAGAGTGGTAGGAAAATGAATCTGAATTATACTTGTAAAGTGAAGTATAAATGAAGTGTAATATAGGAATACAGTTATATAAAAGGAGAAAACATGAAAAATAAACCAAAAACCCACAAGACTTTGAATTTTAGAGATCCCAACAACATTTAATGCATGAATAGGCACATGAAGATGGGTGACAAATATATTATATAAAATGACTCATGAAAACCCAAAAGGAATATCTTAGATCAATTATATGCAACGGGAAAATTTAAGCTTAAAAGCGGTAAGGAAAGGGGACTCATAAAAATTGGAAAAGTGGGGTACAGTCCCAACAAGAGGCCTCATTCCAAAAACCATAGGCTTTCTTTCTTTCACACTTGCATTTTTTAGTGCAATATCTTATGTCTTTGTATTTAGAAAAACTTCTTCCCTCCTTTAACAATAGCCTCTCCCTCTGCCATGGTTACCTTTATTTTCCTTGTGGTATCCTCCTCTCTAGGAATATTCTTCTATTTTTGGCATGTGATGAGGTTTTCATGTAGTATTTCTTATCATTGGCCTATTATGTGATCCTCTAACCTTTAGGTAGTCATAGTATCCTAGTCTTGTGGTTACAAATACTAGACCTTTTATCAATATGAAATGAATGTGTTCCTTATAAATCATCCTCCCATATAATTTGATTATTCCTAAACTAAATCATCAATAAATCCTTTGAGGCATATTTATCTCATTTTCACAAAAACCACACCAAATTCTACTTGGTTTTCTTTTGGATTGTCACTAAAATTCACTCGTAATGTCACGACTTACCTAGATCCTCTAATAATTGGGCATTCATTTTGAAAATTCCTTTTTTCACATAAAGATTACACCAAATATTAATTATTTATGGTCATGGTGATCCCCTATGAACTTCTCCTTTAACCAATATCTATTGTTTAAGTTTTAGCTACTGCAAATCCTACCACATATTTTCTACTTCCAACTATTCACTAGTTTCAATCTTTCTCATTCAATAATTATCCTAAATCCTTATGCTATATCCACTTCTTTCATGTATGAACTAAATATTATTCCATCCAATGTCTCCCTAATCCCAAATAATAATCTAATGATGAACTATTCGACTTTTCTTTTTGTGAGGGGTTCCTTGAATTTTCTAACCACACTCTTGAATATTTTATTATAATCCTATACAATTTCATTTTTTTGCTAAAAGGACTTGTGTATTTTACTAACACTCTTAGAAGGAACCTATAGATATTAAAATTATTCAAGTAATTAATCTTTAGTTCAACCCATTCTTTATTATATATAGAGGTCACTTTCAAATATCATTTTAAGGCTTCATCCCTCAAGGTTCCACATTAATTATATATTTTTATTTGATTGTCCTTTATCCCCTCCATGTCAACTCTAGAACAAACAAGTGTTCTAATGCTTCCTTAGTATCCTTCCCAAAAATGAAAAGTATAATTAATTTGAGTATTGTCAATTGTCAAATAAGTAGGTTCTTATTTGTGTCTTATATTTTAAGGGCTTCTCTCTACTCTCCCTTTGTTTCTTTTAAAGGCCCCTCTAGTCCTTTCTTTCTTTATCGCTTAACACATTTGGAAGCCTCCTATTTTTTTGCAAGTTTTCTCACTCTACCCTTATCCTTGGGTGGTTCAACTTCAAAGAGTTTTTTAGCTATTTTTTATTTGCATGTACTTCAAAATTCACTTATCAATGCCTTTTGTTCCTTCCAAAAGGGTTCATTGTATAACACTTTTCTAAATTTATTTAGCACAGGGGGTGACTTTTGGTTTGGGGGCTTCATCTCCTCATAATGTCTCTTCACTTTGGGGGATGTGTCTTTTGATAACTCCTTGTTAGTTAATATTTTTTATTAATATGACCTTGAGTTACATATTCTTTTCCTTTATTGTATTTGTTAGATGTTTCCCAAATTTTCCATGTATGTTCTAAATTGTCAAAAATTTCTTCCAAGTTTTTACTCTCTTAGAACATATCTTATTCTTGGAACAACCTATTCATTTAAAAACTAATAATCCTATTAACCACCTTGTATAAACAATATACACTAAAATTTAGAGCTTTCAAGTGAGAAATTAGGGTCAACAATTCCTCACACCCTTCAATAATTGTGACCTTGATATGTGATCAATATAGAATAGAAATTGTATCTTTATTTAGAAATTCACAAATTAACTTAGCACTATTGGTTCCAATCCCTCTTTTGTCTAACTTAATGGATTATTAATATTTTTCAATATTTTTGTCATCCTTCTCAAATTTCATATTGCCTCTCTTAGCAAGGTTATAGATTGTTCTCATTCTTCAATATTAATGAGTATCATTTTTTATGAATCATTTGTTTTAGTTTCTCCTAGGTTCTTTTTAGTAGCACTCTCAATGCAGTCTAATGAGGCATCCCTTTCCTTGTGAATCCTTTTTTGATAACACTCCTATTTATCTTGAGTCTATTTTAGTCTCCTTTCTTTGGTAAGCTCATCCCTTACTTCCCTCAACAACCATATTAAAATTCAAATCTCTTTCTCTCAATTTCTTGTTATCTCCCTTTTTCATTGAAATTCTAATTTGATTTTAGATTGTCCTTTTATTCATTCTTAATGGCTTAGATTGGAGCTACCTAGCAGCCACATTTTTCAAGGTCCCCCTTATTCCATCAACATCTATTTAGTGCTTAACCCCTCAAGGGCTAGGACCTATTTTGCAAATGCACACCATTTAACATATTTAATCACTTCCCTTGAAGATTCACTCATCACAACACCACTCTTGGGTTCAATCCCCTCCTTACCACAAAAAATTGATATCCTTGATGGTGGTAATTTTGTTCCATTAGGTTCTACTTGCCCCTCCCAATGAGGCAAACCCTTCTCTTGCTCTCCTTCCTCCTCGATTGTTATCTATGGGTAAGAGGTGTTAGATAATGAAGAACAATGTAAACTTCACGTCCTGATTTGCAAATTTAATATTTTTTGTCCTTCCCTTCCTAATCTGAACAAATGGAATTTGTCAACTTGGAAGCCCCTCACAAAGGGTGGGATTGAACTATATCCCTATGCTAGCAGTTTTTTGTGGCATCCTAATTTTTACAAAAATCACATATTTTAAAAAAATATAACAATTTAAGACTTGAAAAGTTCCATTTAAAGGATTTCAATTGAAGAGGGTTTGATCAAACTCCCTTGGATAGAACCCCACTAGTTTTAAATCATACCTATAACAGAGTCTACTTTACACCTATCAAAATGCTCTTAAAAAGCTACTTTTGATTTACCTTTTGGGGGACCAAATGAATTCATTTAAAAAATATTTTTTGTATGTAGTCCTTATTATAAGCTTCCCAAAAAGTATAATTTTAAATATATTTAATTTGATTATTATATTTATTTTTTATTTCTTGTGAATGCAGGTTTTTTGCCGAAAATCAAGCTCTGTTCTACACATGTGGAAAAGTAGTAGATTACCAAAAAATATCTAAAAAATATCTATCCACTTGATATAGGTGTCCTTGATCCAACAAAAAAAATTGAATTTCGATACACACAAAAGAAAGTTGTGTGTTAGCAATTAAGCTTATGTCTAAATTGTAACTGGTTTGACTTCAAAACTTAATTAAGAAAAAAACATTCAATAAAGCACTATGAAACCAATTGCATGCACTAGATATTGTAGTTACAAATCTAAATTTGAAAACATTAGAATTTTATCCTTCATATGAAAAATCTTGTGTTAGCAAGTAGACGTCACTCTCTGAAAATGGTGTTTACTGTTAAAAACTAGTTATCGAAGGAGATGGCTAAAGAAATGCAATTTGATTCCAATTTTTTTTTAAATATATATTAAGAATCTACAGAAAAAATCTCACAAATCACTAGTTTTCATCATCTTCAAATTCCTCACAATTAGCAACTATAGGTGTCCAAAAGTGAAGAAAAAGTTCAAAATGTTCATTTCAATGTCAAGTCTGGCCAAAAAGTGTAAACCAGTATTGTGGGATCACCCCCAATCAAGTGATAATAGGACATGGGTGTTTGATGGTGGGGCTAGATGTGGGAAAATCATTCCCTCTCTTAAACCTTGGTTTCCTACCTTAAACCCACATATAGAATCTTTAATTATTATGCCTATTTGGGTTACACTCTTCCTCTCTAGTTTTGGGAAGTGTCTTACTTTGAATCTACCACCAATGGTCTTAGTCATTTTCTATAGGAAGTTGTTATGACAGTAAACTATGGCCATACTACTTATGCTCGCTTGCATTCTCATGGACATTAACACCTCTAAAGATTTGCTTGGGTATATTGTCCTACTTGTTGGGGATAGACCATGGACTCAACTAGGACGGTATCCTCCTTCACTGTAGGAGAATATTTTCTACAGGACACTTGGCTTCAGCTTGCCCTAGCTCTCATCACAAGAAAGGCCACATGACCTGGTGAGAAAATGTCCACCGTCAGCATTTGACAATTGGGTACTTTTTTTTATTTTGAGGCATTAGAGGACATTTCCCAAGGGGTGGAAATATCTTTTGAGACTCCTTATGGGTTATCTTCCATCGGCCCTTTGTTCATTCCACCTTTGTACTCTTCAAAGAAAAGGGTCGAATCTAGAGATCATATATCTTTAGATGCTTGGGTAAAGCTAGCAACTCTTGTTTCATTGCCTTTAGGGGTAGCGAAGAATATCATATATGATTTTTTAGAGGATGATATTTTATGGAATATTGTCCAAAGAAAGAAATGTGGTTGTCCAAAACATGCTTGTGCCTCCCACACCCAAATTTTTGGGTGCTCGAAGCATTAGGAAGGGTCCATGTGGGTGGCATAGTTGCCCATCCTTGTTTATTTTATTGGCAGCTTGGGTTCAAATGTATGTGATGTTGGCTATTCTAGTGTGCAACAACTTGTTTGTTGTTTTGCAGTAGCCTATCTCTTTTGGCTACTTTTTTGTTGTTCTATGATTGTGTATTGGATGTCTCTTGTTGTTAAGGGTTTTAGGACCCCTTCGAAACTAATTTTCTCCCTAATAAAAAATTGTGTTATAATAATTACCATATTGTGGTTCATAAGAAAAAGATATGTAGCAAATTACACAAAGAACTAACGAAAAATATGTCAAAAAATATTTATATATTCATATATATACAATAAAGTATCTAACTTCTTCATCTATTAATTATCATTATATGCCCTCCATTACATGGGCATAACAATAATGTATCCTTCTTACAATGAGATCTCACTCCTTTCTCTAATACTTCTCATACATATCTTATTTCCCTTCTATTATTTGTATTATCTATTTCTTATATTATTCTAAGTGTAATGAATTTGTGTTATTCATATAGCTTCTCTAGATATAAGGACATTTTCTTAATCTTGTTCCCTTTTAGTTGTGACCTTCAAAAGTTACTACAACATGCATAATTCTACTAGATTGACTAGCTCTATCCTACAAACATTAACATGAATGGTTTGACATGCAAGGTATGTCATAGTTGATCTTGCTCAAATCTCCCATTTGAAAATTTAAACAAGTTCCTAAACCTTCCCTTCATACCTCTCCCTCTCAACATTTTTATTTTCTTGATCCTTTTTTCAACTATATTTTCATATTAATGTCTCTCCTATAGATATTTATTTATCTAAGCCCTAGGTATAGCCTTATCTTTAACATGTAGTTTTAATAACTTCTATGTAGCTTCGATAGTTTGGTCTCACTTTATAATTTTGGAATCAAAGTGGATTGGAAAGAAAGATAAGTTTCAATTATTACATCTCATTTCTACAAGATTGGTCATTCAAATAAGAAACTTTCATCTTTAATAGACCTTTAGAAGTATGAAGGTTTCTAGGTATAAAGGATAGCAAAAATTATATATCAATAGGATGGTGACTTGAACATGTGTGACAAGATGCAAACTTCACTATCATTTTGTGTGCTACCATTTTCCAAACATATAAATAAAATTCCTTTTTGTAACATCCAATGAAAGGAAACACACAAACCAAACTTCTTTCCTCACAAAACCTTTCAAATCATCAAAAAATAATTCTTGATTATTCAATGTTTTAGGTTAATATTAAAAAAATGTGTACACTTAAAGCCTATGTTGTTGATTATTCAATATCATTTGCATATCATCATTAGAGACCAAAATAGTTCATAGGGAATCTCACCTTCCTCGGTAATTTCTTCTATGCACTTGGGCAATTCCTCCAACTTTACTTACAATCTCAAACCATGCTCCCTCCAAAATTTCTACTCTTGTCATTTACAAGAGCTTGTGTAAAGGCTTTTTACCCACCCAAAAAACTCATATTCTCTACTTTCTCAACCATTATCCACTAAGTAACTACTCTTTTATCACATAACAATCAAGTCTTAGTAGGGGCATACCATCACCAAACCCCCCTTAATTAACTCTTTGTGTACTCATACTAAGTTCAAATGACATGGAAAAATAAAATAAACAAATACCCACCAAAATATTAAAAGGGAATTCAACCAAACACAAAATCACCAAATCTATATGGAAATGGTCTCACATAAGCAAAAAATAAAACAAAGAACTCAAAAAAAACACAAGAACACCAAAGAGTAGCAAGGAGGAGAGTTGTGGAGTAGGATGGTTTATCTTCCACGCCAAAGCTCCTTGTTGCAAAATTCATTTATAATTACCTAAAGTAAAGGTATTGTGCCTTTGTAATATCTTAGTAAATGTATTATCATAATTATACAAAAATGACTTAAAGTATTATAGTTTATACTTTTAAAATAGTTGGACATTATAAAATCCCTCTAAAAGGAACCCTAGTCTTCACATCATCTTTAGACCAATGTCCATGGAGAATCTACACTCGTCTTAGCAATTATAATGGGCCACAACTAGGGAAGCGTTGCAACAAGCCACCAAGTAGAAGAATTCACAACATTAATGAGGACTTGTGAGACATTCATTACATCAAGGCCTTCTTGACCACCCTAAATAAATGCTTGTACATAATTCTCTAATTGCTCCATAGATCAAAGGAAAACTTGTGTTAACAGAAATCATTAAATTACATTAAAAAAACAAGTTTAGAGGATCAAACCTTGCATATCATGCACAAAAACATATTACCAATTAAAGTTGAACTAGTTTCATATTTCTCCTTAAAAGGCCTTAAAAACACAATTTTCCAAAAAAAAATCATCAAATTGATTGACCATAACCAATATCTTCTTCATTTTATATATCCTATAGTTAGTTACAAACAAGGGTTGGTACTAATATGGAAAACTAGATTGGATATTGAGATGCCACTTTATGGGTACTTGGAAATAGCAAACCCCCACCATCTCCCCCACCCAAAAATAAATAAAAAAATAAAGTGTGTGTGTGCGTGTGTGTGTGTGTGTGTGCATGCATGCGCTCGTGCGTCTCTGTGTGTGTGTGCATGTGCATGTGCATGTGTGTGTGTGTGTGTGTGTGTGTGTGTGTGTGTGTGTGTAAAAACCAGATATATTATAATAACATTTGATAGCCATTATTGTGATATAAACAATTAAATTTTAAACGATGATCACCTAGATATGGTTGACAAGAATTGGAATGGGAAATGCAATTATTTTATGAATTGATAGAACTTAATTGCATGTAGAGATCATATGACTTACTATTTCCCTTATGCTAATAACTCTTTGGTATTTGATAAGATTTTTTTTAATTTGAAACTTTTAATGCAAAAAATATAAAATTACAAGTTCATAAGTGTATTTATTTAGTTATTTTAGCTCTTGTAAACTAAACATCACCACTTAAAGAAAGTCAGTGTAATTTATATGATATCTCTATGAAAATTTTAAAGATAAATTTTCAATTTTCAAGCAATGCTTCCAAGAAATGTATAGACACAAATTTCATATGAAATAACTTCATGTATGGATACATATCCATGAGTCTAAAATGAGTGTAGCAAGGGTGAGGATACAAGTCTCCAAGTAACTTACTTTACATGAGATTAGAATTATGGACAAGTAAGAAACTATTGTTCATTCCCTAAAGACAAATCACATTCATCTCAATGAGGAGGGGAAAGACTATATGGGAGGAAGAGGACAAAAAATAGCCCCTAAAATGACAACAAGAAGAGTGTGATCAACTTCTAAATTGGGTTTTGATGTCCTACAATAGGGGTGATGGGGAGCATTTTTTCCAAAATCATCCATTAGATTAGAAACAATATGTAATTTGTTACTATGACCAAATAATTTGCTTGAAATAGGGGTGATGAGGAGTATTTTTCCAAAATGATTCATTAGATTAGAAACAATATGTAATTTGTTACTATGACCAAATAATTTGTTTGTGACAATATGGCTAAATACAAAAATTTCATCTATCTAAAGTTGAATAAAATTCTATTCTAGCAATGTGGCTAGATTGTGTAATTGTCACAAAGAAAAGAATAAAAATGTTCAAGGAGAGCAATTTCTAAACAAAAAGATCAAGACTTTTGATCTAATCCAAAGTTGGAATAGAATTTATATTATGGTGTGCCAAAATCTCTGGAAGTATAAGAGAAAAGCCCCAAAGGGAATATTTTTCCAAATAAAAGTAGAGAAAAAGAAGCCATGCACTACCAAGCAATTTGTTTTTCCTAACTCAAAATCCAAAACATGTGCTTGAAAAATCTCATGTTGATTAAATGTTGTGCATGTAAGACATTTAATAATCTCCCTAAGTGAAATTTGTGATATAACTCGCACCAATCAAAGCATGGACAAATCTTTTTATGGATTTTTCTTTTTAACTTTGGTTTTAAAAGGTTGTGCACCTTTCTAATTAAGAAATAAATATTGATTTTATTTATTAACATTTTTTTAATAAAATAGAGGTTAACCATTATTTTTTTAAATGAGGGAATATATTGGGGGCCCATCTATAACATCAAAACTAAAATACATTTAAGAGATTTTTAAACAAGAACGTCACTTTGAAAAAAGAAGACACAACCAAACAAAGAAAATTTGAAAGAAATGTACAACACTAAAATCTATTATCCCATAACATTGCTTCTACATCCAAAAGAGGCTTCAATGGATGTTCCAAAAAAAGTTTGCAACTCCCTCAAGTGTGCATTGCCAACCACCTTCCTTCCTAATGATGTCAACAACTCTCTTTCCTTAAGCGAAAAAAGTGCTTCCATGGTCTATTGTGATCCATCCCCACTTACATCCTTGGCTTTGATTTACAACTTCTCTACTTCCAATTTTCTCGTTGTGCACCTTGTAGACTATCCACAATTTGATTTGGTCATTTTGCTTTCCATCTGAGAAATGGTAAAAATTATCTAAGAATGAAGACTTGACTTACTCCTCTTCACTACAAACCTAATCCACTAAACCTTGAATATTCATCAAATCTCTAGAATCTTGAAATCTTCACTCGCTTCCTCCACCAACCAATCACCTTCTAGCATAGGTAAAATTGGAGCCTTTGATTGGACCCAATCCCTAATCTTAAAGGACATCTTTTTAGGCTAGTTGATATCATATTTATTGTGCTTAGATGAGGAATGGGTCCACTCACCTAGAGGAATCTCTAGGATTACTCCTAACCATGTCAACATTCAAGTTAAAAAAAAAACTTAGCCCACTTTTGTAAGAACCAAAGATAGACTGAGATGAACAATCTAATAATTTGTGCCCCAATTGCTTATGATGGAAACATTTAAAAGGGAGCCTTTCAAAGTTTACAAATGAGTCCATGAACCCTAAGTATGAAATCTTAATCATATAGAATATAGGTTTCAAGATATTAACCATAACACAAGCTCTCATAATCTACTCTAGGAAGCTTCTTGCCCCTTATCAATTCTAACAAAGTCTTCTAATCTATCAATTGATCATTTAATCAAAACAAAGTCTCTCATAACCATACGAGGTTTATCAAGATGAGCGTGTATTGAAACTTGGTGATGATAGTAGTTGCATGATGAAAACAAAGGTTTCTAGCTACCCAAAATATATCCTACCCTACCAAATAAACATGGTTCATTGCTCCACCCAAAATCACAATCCTTAACAATTTGAATTTGAACAAAAAACCCCTTATCCAATGGTGAAAGTTAACTCGCTGCAATTTCCTTCCAAACTTTCTTCATCCATTGAACAAAATCCTTAGCCAATGATCCCATGCATCTACTCACAAGAGCTTTGCTATTGATATTATTTGAAATTACATCTATGTATTCATCAAATTAATGAAGGTCTAGAACCTCATTTGCCAAATTGATTGCAATATCCCCCAAGGATAAGGAAGCTAGATTTTGTTTCATCACTTCAAAAGGATACAAATTCTCCAAACCATAGTTTTTAAAGCTAATCTTATCATCGGCAAATCAATGAACCAATTACCCAGTGATCATTTGGGAAAAAGAATCCAAACCCATGCTAATGGAAGAACTAACTTTGACCAAAACAACGAAGAGTCCTTAATTCTGCTAATGGAAGAACTAACTTTGACCAAAACAACGAAGAGTCCTTAATTCTGCTAATGGAAGAACTAACTTTGACCAAAACAACGAAGAGTCCCTTGTAGAATTAAGGATCTGGTGTTTATAACATTGTCCAATGAGTGATAAGGGTTTGAATATTTTTTGTTGTCATGGAAAACTTGAGGCATCAAATCAAACTCCCTCTCCCACATTGTGCAATCAACATTTGAGGAAGTCTTTTTTGAAGGAGCCAAAAACCCCTCTTGCTAGGAGGATGAAGCTCTCTAAGCAATAGAATTGAAGCCAACTCCACTAGCAATTAATGGTACTGATTCACCTCGCTCCACATATCCTCCATCTCCTGTTGTCACTTTGCTTTGTGCCCTACCCAAGTCATCATTTCCATTTGCTCACTTGAAATATTTTTGTTTGTGTTTGGATTTACTTTGTTTGTTGTGTGCAAACTTTATTTATAGATAAGCTTAACCAAGTTTTATTTGTGAAGGTCCAAAAGAAAATATATACAAAAACAATAATTAAAATTTACTACCAATAACATAATACACACCCATTTTTAATGAAATCTTGAAGATATTTTTCAAGGCCAAACATCAACATAACTTCCTAAAAAATTCAGCAAGGTTCTCAAAATATAGGGCATCAAGTAAACATTAACGGTTGAAGACATTTAAAAGAGAGACTATACAAGACTGCAGTTATCTCTATGATATTTATTTTCACCATCCTTTTTAAACAATTATTTGCAATTGTCATTGTTGATCCCTTTACACATGAAGGAAATGTCCATTTAAATGAAATGTCCATTTGAAGCACCAACACTAGTTATTTGCTAATTGTTAATTTATCTCTTATATCATTGTTAATTCTTAGAAGAATGATGTTATAGTGTCAATTCAATTAAGGAAGTGATATATATATGTGTGCGTGCGTGCGTGCGTGTGCGCTGAAACTTGTAACTCAATCTTAAAATTCTTTTGCAAGGCTAGCATTACAGGAAAATAAAAAGCACATTTCGACATGTCAGTCCACAGTATATACACATAAGACTTTTGAAATGCTCGATGCCAGCAATGAAAATATAGGTAAGAAAACCATTTCCAGCGATTTCCAAAACTTGTAATATTACATTTGTAAAACAATAATGTAGCGTGTAATTTGATTTATTGTAATTGGAAAAACTCTTGTGCTGCCGCAAATATTGTGCCGAATTTCACTATTGTAAAACTGTTCTGTCCAACTCCATCATTGTTTAACATTTCTGTCAACCATCCAAGGTGACACAAAGATGAACCAGCAAACAAAAAGTTTTCAGCTGAAGTTACTTTCAAAATCCCCAGCTAAAAGCAGCTTAATTTATAATATCTTTGTATTTGAAGTAGGGTTCTTCAGTTTGTGAGTTTCATACTGATTTTCTCAACCATTCATCCACTTCCCTTGTGCAAATTCCTTACATTTGCAATGCAGATTTTTAACAGTTCTACAATGCTAAAGAGACAATTATTATAAATGAAAGATCAATCTTTTGACATCAGAGCCATTTTATCTTCTATCTTTTCTACAGGTTTTGTAATATCCTAGAATGCTAAGATGATAATTGCAAATAAGAAAGCAGATCAATCTAATGCCATTGCTGTTTTAACTTCCATGTTTTCTATATCTTCTTGTGTTAGCAAAGTCTTTTTCCCCCCACTGCCTGCCTTGTCATATGGTTGGGCCATCTTCCGCAAAAACTGATTTTTTTTGCATCCAAAGAAGCTCGTGTTAGACTAGACTTGAAAACTAATTTGCATTTACAATTTGCAAAATAAAAACATCATTTACTGTACCCATATTGAAATATCGCAATAAGTAAAAGAATCATTAACAACTGCCTGATTCGATTGACCTCTATTTAACCCTCTAAACCCAGACTTCAGATCAGCTGTCTCACAAAGAGCCAAACTAGTCAAGTGAAGAAGAGCTCCACAGATTTATCCATAGTTACCAGGAGACTGCGATTAATACTCATATGGGAGACAGGGACAGGTACCAGCATGCCATTCCCAGAAAAAAAATTGGGACGAGTACTTAGAGATGGCAAAAATTGAAGAAAAAGGTATTTTATCTATAATTTAAATTTAGAGAAAAAATAATACAATGGATATGCAAATTTAAAGAATGTAAAAAACTAAAAATGCTTTTAAATTAAACATCATTTTAAAGTACTGAAATAGATGTCAATAAAAGAAAAAGATTAATTACATCAATTTTTAATAATCATCATCATCATTTAATAAATTAAACTTCAAACCATAATCAGCTGGAGATGGCAGACATGCGAAAGGGGAATGTCATTATTTTAAAAAAAATTAAACATGGCACAGAAAGATGACTATAACTTTCAATCAATTGATAAAACTCCAATGCCTGTAGACTTCTTAAGCCTTATTATTTTTTCTCTTCATACTATTACCTCCGTGGTCTTGATCTTTTTATTAAAATAAATAAACCATTCTGCTTTAAAAACTAGTAAATTTTGATGTCAAAACCAGAAAATTACAAATCTGCTAATGTATTTCTGTAATTATTTTAGCTTTTATCAACCACATATCTGCACTCTAGGAAAAGACAATGTAATTTATATGGAAGGAGCATAAATCATGAAAATATCGCAAAAATCGTGGAACACTGAAATTCACAATTTTTTCCCTATAAAAAAGGCTATTTTGTTTTAAAAACTTTGACCAGTATTTTTAACTGGTTTCCGCCCTTTTTTTAAATTTTTCCAACTGTAATCATACGACTTTTTGGAAAGTTTTAGATGCCAAATTTCACCTATGCATGGTCAGTAGGGTTTATACCAATGATTTTCGCATTACTTGACTTTGTGGGTTGATGTATGGCTGAAAGCTGAAAATTTCTTTTTTGTGTGTTATTGTTTTGAAAATTAGATTTTTCTTTACAAAAGAACACAATTTTTTAAAAAACAGTGACCGGCATTTTTGACTGGTTTCTGCCCATTTTTGTAGATTTTTCTGACTGTAATCACGATTTATTGAAGTTTTAGATGCTGGATTTCACCTATGAGCAGCCGATTGAATTTATACCAACAATTTTCATGTTATTTTTTACTCCATTAGCTGACATATGGCTAATACCAATATTTCTTGGACATTTTTAGTTAATGACGATTTTCACATTACTTTTTACTCCATGAGCTGATGTATGGCTAATACAAACATTTCTTCAATTATTTGTTTATAAATACTGCACTCATTGTCACTATATTCTAATGAATCATGCTACACAATAAAGACTTTTTGTGTGGTGAGACTCTAAAATGGATACAGGGTAATAATGAAAAAGTAGAAAATGTTTCTGGGACATCCAAAAGAAGTAGGTGACACCTGAGGGACATTGGGGACGACAAGCTGTCCTCAAGACAGCCAGAGGACATTTAAACCATCCTAAGGACGGCTGGCTGTCCCTTAGGGCCGAGGCATTGTTTTGGTGGGATTTTTTTTTTCAAAACAAAATTTTGATTAAAAAAGGGATGAGTTGCTCCCAACCCACAAATTTATAAATCTAACCAAGTAATAGACCAATGATTAATCATGATCACAAATCTACAAAATAAATATCCCCTTTTGTAGATCTCTGCATCTTCATAGTCAAGGATTATATTGTTTCATACATTGGACAACTTGTTCAGTACACAAGAATTGCCACAGACAAAGTTGGCAATGCTACAGTCAATATACTGCTGAATACAAGTTAAGTCATAGTCAGCAGGAAACAGAGACAGACAAGTATGCCATTTCATTTTGAACTAATTGTACAATATAACATTTTAAGACTATATTAACTTCATGAGATTTCTTTTAACATTACTTCCAGCTTGGTCTAAAAACTCTACTTGCAAATACAGTGAACACATTTGTTAGTCCTTGATTTTCATTAATAAGGTCTCAACGAAAATTTTAAAAACGACATAGATATAATCAATAACTTCACATTGTTTTTTTTAAATATTCAGATAATCATTCCATATGTCTATCATTCCTGTGTGACCAGGACTGTTGTCACTATTCCTTACTCAAAAGAAACAATTGCGTTTAGTATGATATATGCATTGTGCAATGCAATGTAATCAGTGACATTAACATAAACAACAAAAATTTATATTCTACAATTCATGGGCCAACCTCAATTTTATTTGCTCTCTATATCTGTATGCTATTGAAATGCCTTTACATTTCAAAAATCATCAAGCTTTTATCCCTTTTTCTACATTTTTTTGCGTCTTTCTTAAATCCAAATTTTTCCTGATATTTTCCCATTTAAATCCTGATTTTTTGAAAATATCTTATACTTTTGGTTTACTGATTTTTTCCCCAAAAGATTTCTGCTGCTATGATTTATATGATATATCCAAGAAACCTCTATAGGAAGTTCCTAATTTTTCAATAGATGCTTCTAGAATATGTATGAAGACATAAAGAAACTTCATTTGGAATCTCCAGATGTCTGGAGACATCCCCAGATGGGTCTCTGGGATGGCGACGTGTTTTTTATACAAGAGACAGGAATGAAGGGTCAGGGTACAAATCTCCAGGTGACTTTGGTTTTATCCAATATCATGCACAAAGAATGATCAGACAAACAGCATTACTGTAAAAAAGAAAAATAGTTGCTACCTTTGCATGTCAAACCTGCCAAAGTCTACCTTTGCATTACAAAATGGAGAACATAATTTGGATGCTAAAAAAAAAGGCCCTGATCTGTAGGTTCATGAGGGCTTTCCCACAACTCAGAACCCTGAGGCTATGGATCTAAGAGAACTGGAAAACATTGAGTTCCACAGATATATATTCAGGATGCACAAGGGGTATTTTATGGCAATATTTTCCAAGCAAGAAAAGACCTAACCTTCCAAGGAGGACCGTGGTTCTCAAAATCCGACTTATGCATGAAGCACCAGTCCGTAGCTTCCAATCCCACTTAAGTTCTCCCTAGCACATTGCCAATATAGGTCAAACGACCTCTTCTCCCTAGTGAATACTTGCAAGAGTCAATGCTAACAAAAATAGGTGTCGCAATACAAAAATATTTCACAACATTTGAGCACATCAAACACATGGGAGTGGTGAACTATTCAAGGATATGTGTGAAAATAGACCTAAAACAGCCCCTGCCTGACAGGGTATTGCTGGAGGTGGGAGGTATTGGATGGGAAAAAGTAATAGATTATTAGAACATACCATTGAGATGGTGTGCTTGTCACATCTTGCAACGCTTTACCCACTGAATCTAACAAACAAGATGAATCCACAAATACATCAACTGCACAGACAGGAGAAGAAGCAGCTTCAAAAGAACCCAGGGAACAACAGAACAGGCAGAACAATAAAAAGAGAGAAGTGAAAAAGCAAGTGACAGCACCATCATCAAACAATAAATTCCAATACACTCATGCACAAAAATATAATAGACACCCATCAAACAAAATAAGTCATGACTTGCACAGACAGGGGAAGACGCTTCAAGTAACTCAGGGAACAGCAGCACATGCAGAACAATAACAAGCAAGCAAAGACGAAACAAATGACAGCACCATCATCAGACAATAAATTCCAATGCACAGATTCACAGAAAGGAAAGAGAAAACCATCAAACAAAACATGTCACTACTATCAACCCTTTTAAGATTCTGCCACATCTAACAATTGACATATAATTTGTGGCTATTACATCAAATAAACACAAAATTTACAAATTATTCATGCAAGAGAAAGCTGAAATAGATGATACATAAAAGAACAATACAAGATCTGAGATTCACACCAACAATTAACAACAGAGAAAGAAAGGTAGAAAAGTGATAGAAAAATATAAGTCTCAAGAAAGTCTTATTCCCACACACCTGCTGATTTCAGAAAACTCAATAACTACTGCCACTAAGAAAAAGAGAAACCCTTCAACTCTACAATCAGAACTGATAAATGCAGCAACACAACAGAAATCTCTGGAATGACAGTCAAATCTGCAAACCAAAGCACTCTTTTAAGATGCATGCAATTGAGACAACTACCTCAAACATGACTCAAAGAAACTAAATGCCAATGTTTTCTTGGAATAAGCAGGATAGGCACCCCTAAAAAGTGCCTCCTACTAGAAGAACTAGTATGGGAAGTAAAAATGGGCATGATTCTCATGCAAGAAATCACCAGAGCAAGAAATCTCCAGCAAATATGATAGCCAAGCATATGTGGTCCAAAAAGTTTTCCCTGTTGCAGTAATACTGAAAACCTTTAGCAGGACCATTTAAGGCGCATTGCCTTCTCTCACACTATTTTTCCATGGGATATTTTTCCAGCATATGCTCTTATGAAATGCTGATAGATTTATTTTGGCCAATGGAATCTCTGGATGGAAAAACAGGAGGAAGTGGATTCAATTCCAACAGTAAAAGTTGACCTGATAGGCACAATGGCCTACTCAACATGGATTTTGCTGAAGGCACATTCATGTGGACAAGCCGTAAGAAAGGCAACAAGTATATAACAAGAAAGCTGAAGAGAATCCTAATTTCTTCCAACCAGATCACACCAAGGTTACAAATAAATGCAATGGTGGAGCAACATCACCCTCTCAGACCACTAGCCTATCATGATGGATATCATGGCAGCCCCAACCTCTAAAATGAAGTTTAAGAGCATGTGATTAACATGCTGATTTCTATGGGGGTTCATCCTATAGTGTAATGGTTAAGTGGTGTTTATTCACAGATGTAACTTGACTGATTATCCCAGATGGCTGCCTGAGAGCCTCCCTCCATACTTGTTCCTTCAACAAGATATCCCACAAGTTTATGAGATCTTCCATCAACACGTCTTCTCTTTCCTCATTTGCTTGTATCGGCTCTTCAATCGGCTAACACATTACGACACCATTATTCCCATGTTGTGTACGAGATTTCGTATTGGCAACGACACCAAATGTCGGATATAACTTGACCGATTGTCACAAAGTAAATGAGAAAAGAAAACTACAATAATACACATATCAAGTACTCACTAATGCATATGCACAAAACAAAATAGTATTCTCATTCAGTGAATAGCAATAAGTACAATATCTAGAAAGTCTGTGATGTCCCCCACTACAAGTAAATCAGGACATATATAGTCTGTTGATGTTGGTTGAGAACACCAACCGTCGGCAACTACCCAGTACAACTAATCCACAATCGTTGACTTAACTCCCAATTACAAAACATATTAATCACAATTTGCTGCATACAATAATATTTATTTATTTATTTACTTATTTATTTGGTCGAGTAAAACAAGACTAATTACTTATGATTGACTACATCAACCCCCCCAAAGAGAAAGTCGTCTTCCAGATGACAATACAACAAAATTAGGGACTTAATACATAATAAAGAGACTAGTGAGAGGACTGTGAGAAGACGTCATTAACGTAGGTCTAGAGGTGGCTGAATGCTACTAGCGAAGGTGTTGAAGATTCTGGTTGGCTGCCAACTCCCACTCTCTAGCTTTTTTGACCATTTGCACAGCCTCTCCCAACTGCTTCCTCAATTTCTACAACTCTTGGTCCCTCTCTTGAAGCATTTTAGTGGCCCTCTCCAATTCTCGAACCTTCCCCTACAACATACTATGTCTCTCAACTAGTTGTGCCTCCCTCTCAACCAACTGTTGATCCCTCTCCTAAACGGTCATCTCCAAGTTGCCCACCCATGCACACTCAGTTGTTGTGCCCTGAGCCATTTGCTCCTAAAACTTCTGAATTTGATCTATCAATTATGTCCTAGTAGTCTCGGCTTGTGTCAGCACCTTGTCTCTCATCTTCATCACCTCATTAATGGAAGCCATCTTTTGTCGCCATCTTAGGAAAATCTTTGTAGCACCTCTCCATGCCATAAAGTGTTAGCACCTCTCCGTGCCATAAAGTGTTGAGAGCATTTGGCCATGTCTCTCAACTGTCGTGGGTCTAGTTGGCTGCCAAGCAGCCAACATCTCAGTTTTTTCCACTCCTAGCCACCCATGCGAGATGAAACACCGAAAGAACTTGCCTTCTGAAATGTTCCCCTTAATTTTATTTTTATTTTTCAGTTCACATACAATGCAATCATGCACCCGTTAAGATTAGCTCCAAAACAAAACGATGCTGAATTAAACTCTAACCAAGAATGCGCCCTAAAACCACTTAAGGAGGAGGGGCGGGCATATGGTCAGAGGATCCCTAGGATCTAATAACTCAATAATTGACTTGATTACAATTGAAAAAGGGAGCTAAACTCAACACCAAGAATGTGCACACAAGATCCTTTAGCAGGCGAGGTGCTAACATATGGTGGAGTGCTAATTATAAAACTGAAATAACACTTCTTCTGCTGATGCAGGGATCCACAAGCGGTGGGAATACTCCACTTATTCAGTGGGTGAGATTATTACAATTATTTAAGGTGGCAAGCCAGCCATGTAGCCACACTTCCACTTGTACAGTGGGGGGTATACAAATCCTCACAACCACTTATTTCGTGGGGGGAATACAATAAACTAAAATTGCAACAAAGTAAACAACTGCTGTTAGTACTGCTAATCAGCTTACAAACAAATAACAAACAGCTGCAATATATCAAAGATAAGCTTTCAAAACAAGCAATGGTTAGAGTATCACGTCCTCTAACTCTTACAACATGAATAGATGAAGAATTCAAGCTCAAATCAGCATGATAATAAAAACTAACTAATCTGATCAAAAACAGAAGGTACAGAAAATCAGACCAACAAGTTGTGAACTCACCAAAATGTTCATAACTCCACTAAACGGAGTCTGTTTGACGTGAAACTGAAAGCGGATGAATCCTAGAGCAAAGGCGTCCAAAACACAGAAACTAGACACCTTCAAACTTTGCACCTGTCAGTGGCACGAATCCCAATGCAGTCAAGGAGGAAGGTACAACATCTAGAAAGGGTCGACCTTCTCTCAAAAATCACAGTCTTCACAAAAAAATCTGCAGACTTGCAGAAAGAGGTGCCCTCCACAATAGAATAGCTTGGGCCAATACCCAGAACGATAGGAAAATCAATGGCAAAGCAGTAATTAGAAATTCGCTTCAGCCATGAACCAATCAGCAACTCAATAACAGGTTATATAGCAGCAACTTGTTAAATAACATCAGAAATTAAGCTCCATCTGCACTCCTGTGTGAAGTACAATCTCAAAGACCCACCTAGGAAGCCATAGTTTCAAGCTCTAAGGATAGATTGAATTTGCTAAGCTTCCCCTTAGCCAGGTTCTGGATTTCAAACCAGCAGCATAACTTTACTTTCAATTTTCCAATATCAGAAACAATGAGCAAGGCACCAATATATAAGCTTCAATTGGCAAATGAAGCAATCTATAACTCCCACAAGAAACTGTTCCAATTCCTCCAGGGGACGCCATCTCTTAATAGTCGCTTTATTTTAAATTTAATAAAATATTATTCATCTCCCTTTTTGACGTCCAACTTAAGGTTGCACAATAAACATTAAATGAATATGAAATTCAACCCCCTTTATGTCCCCTTCATTAAAACAACTTGAAGTCATCAAGCCTAGGCATGGGGTACAACTTCAAGATATGAAAATTGACTAAGTTTGGGACTCAGTCCAAGGAGGGATAGAAGCCAAAACCAAAGCCAACACTCAAACTGATTCTACCAAAAATAGAATGATGACCTGAGTAGGACTGTTGATGGTGCCACTGCCACAATTAAACTTACTAAAAATAGCCAATGCCAAAAATAGTAAGTTAACTTCAAAACCTTCAAAAAGCCAACTGAACAGCCACACAACCCAAAATGTGAACTGCGGATGATTGAACTGCTGCTAGAAAGATATTGCTATAAATAGACTAACTAAAAGTAGCAACTGCTATAAATAGTAAGTTTGCAAAACTTCATCTGAGCAGTAATCATGACTTACTATAAATAGTAAGTGTTTCCAAATGCCTTTTGAGTACAATCCGGGAAGCCAACATGACTTACTATAAATAGTAAGTGCCTAGAAAAGTTATCAGATGGAGATGCATGATACACCATTTTGAAGCTCTCTGAAAACCCTGAAAAGTCCACCAAACATGCATCAAAAACCCATGCATGCAAAGCCCTCAAAACTGCATCTGAAACCTCCTAAAAAATAGGAAACCCTAATTTTCAATTCTACTTAGCCTATGAGTTTTCGGAAATAGGCTAAAACCTCAAGAAGAGCATAGGGCTAAAATGGGGACATTACACCTTCACATCCTTGTTGCATAAATGCTAAGATCCTCTCAACCTCCTATGCCACTAAGGGATCATGTCCACTCTCCAGCTGTTGTCTAAGTTCACCGACTTCGTACATAACTCTTGCCATCGACTGAAGTTCACCCAAGTATCTTTGGGCTATCCTGAGAGAGTCATAGGCATCTGGCCAACTAATCTTGATGAAAACTCCATTGGATTTATCCTCATTGGACTTTTCCTCTCCTAAATCCTCTAGATGTGAGTCTGGCATTGCCTCCATGGGGGTGTCTTTGTCTTTCGGTCATGAGGGTTTGGGAGGTGTAGCTACAAGCTAGGTGGGTGGCAGTACTGATTGTGAAGGCTCTTAAAGCAAGGACTGCACCAGTTGTGAGTGCTTTGAAGGTGAGATGTGTCTACTGTGATGGTCACAGGCTTTGGCTGCAGTGGTGCCTCGACACTCTCTGCCAATAGCCTGAGTGACTGTGGTGTCGAAGCGGAAGCGTTGAGTGGTGCTCCCATCATGTCCAACCAATTATCCCAATCATCCTGTTGATGTGCTTTTTATGACGACATCAACACAGAATAAAAATGCCCAACGGTCATTCTATTCTCTCTTGATCAAAGTATCCCACATGCTAAGATTGCATGAAAGTTCATGCGTTCAACTCCAAGGTTCCTTTTATCGCGAATAGACTCAGTTGACTAATGTGAATATGCTGGGTATTCAAGGGGACTTACGTAGTTGTTCGATTATGTGAAGCAGTTAAGGCATGAATGATTTGACAATATTGCTTTGACTCCTAAATTAACAGGGAAATACTGAATTTGAAGGGATAGGGATAGGGATGCTACCATTTACTCCTAAAGGGTGGAGGACTAGGATCGACTTAAACAATCTTCAAACCAAACTTTGCTTCGTCTCCCTTCGGACAACTCTGACAAAGTTGGTGCAATCTTCAAAGGATGGGAAAGGTGTTCAAATTATGACATGACATATACATACCATCACCACGATGCATACGGACATGTGAGCCACAATCGAAGTTAAGTGCCAATACTCCAATTGACCACACAGGGCGAACTTACCATCAGCAAGCCCGCTAATGGTATGGATGAAAGAAGATATGCTCAAATCGCAACGCCACACTCCACAATTAACAACTACTTGCATAAAACAAAGTCTATTCTACTTTATCTACTTGAATTGGAAACACGAACAAGCCTTGCTAGCTACTCACAATAGAAGATAGAACCACCAAAAAATGATAAATCTTTATATTATGAGAGTGTTCACAACAACTTCTTACAAAGTCCTCGATGGGAAAACTTCCTTTCCTCCTCAATCTAAACTAACTTCTAACCTAAATGCTATATGCCTTCTAGTCTCTAGCTCAACTCTATCTCTTATTCAATTCTAGTTCTAATTTTTTTACAAATGAGGGGGGATTCCCCTTTTATAATGAGTCCAATTAGTGGACGGTTCAGATCTGATTACAATAAAGGGCTCAGATTGAGCCACCCATGCCCTAATTAGAGCTTCTGCCCTAAAAACCGCCACCGAGAGGAGTGGGGCAATGAATGCGCCCTCCACTCCTCATCAATGCACCATACTCTGCGATCAATGCACGTCGTCTCCTTCCAGAAGGTCATCGTCCAGAAGGGCGTTTCCTTTCTCCTTCTCGCTGGCTGCAAATCTAATGAATCTGGCCAAGACTGCCTCAACTTCCTAATCAGAGATAGGAGGAATGTGATCCAACTGAAACTCTAAAACTGCAACTATTTGCCCATGCCGGGCACATGATTTCTTCCAAGCAGCAAGGGCATCCTGGGTGTTCTGTATGATACTGGAGAACGTGGTCGTGTTCTCAAAATCATCCTGTGTGAAGGTTTTCACCTCAGAAAAGAATGGCATCAATCTGTCTTTCAATCCTTCTGCAGTTATCTCTTCAGAAGTCAATCTCTTGGCAAAGATTGCCTCCAATGTGTTGAGAATTCCATCTAAGATGTTCGTCATAGCTTTTCTAACCCTGACCGAATCTGCCTGTGATGCATCATAGAATCCCCGGCCTATGACTACTGAAGAATACCATCTGGCGAAGTCGTATCTATCCCCTTGCTAAATAACACCTCCCTCAACCAAAGTCTGTTGAGGTATGCTCATCAAAGCCTCTAAACGGAGAACAACTCTTGTCTGATAGATGCAAGCCTCACCCCAAGCATGGTTAACTGCTTCCACTCTAGCCATAGTATCGGAAGCTTGCCCATAGGCATGTGCAAGATCTTCCATGAACTTTCTTGTTTCTGTACGCACACTAGCAACCCACTTGTTTGCCTGCTGTGCCATTCTCTTTAAATCTTCTAACCCACTAATTGACTCCCTGGAAAACTCAGCTAGAAGCTCAATTGCTGGATTTTCTTGCCCACAAGGACGGGACAAGTGTTGCACGTAGCCAATCAGTGTCTTGAGCTCTACCTTCAACCTTTTGTATTTGCCCTCAACATGGGACAATCTATCCTTGAGTGCCCAATAGGAATTATTGCACTCCTCTACCACTTGTGCTCCAGTAGGGCGGCCTAGTTCCATGGTTGTCGCAACATAGTTCTCAAGAACGGCCTCGTCTCTATCACATTCTACCCGAGGAACTGCCATATGCAAGGTTCGGGATCCATCTTCATCTGTGGATATTTTGGAGAACTTCCTAGCTATTTTCTTTGTTGGAGGTGCGCTGATCCTCTGTAATAATTCCTCCATCTCGACTGCGGGATCGATCTCATCTACAAGATCACGCCTCATCCTATCCCTTAGCCATTCTGGCACCTCCTGCCACATGTCAGATATAATAAAAGGTTGTTCTACCTCAGCCTCTACCTCGTGAACCTCTCATCTGCCATCGTTCTGACGAGGCTCACCGTGATCAATAGGCTCCGTGTCTCCCGAGCTCTGGGCATCCTGATCTGAAGTAGCATCACCCTCGAGAGTCGCCTCAATTTCCTGCTGAAATTGAGTATCAGTAGTCGTCCCCTCATCTGTCTCTTGCTGATTTTCCTACTATTGATCCTCTTGGGGCATGTTGATGCTCTGACCCACTGATTCTCTACGAGGTGGCCGATTCTCTACTCGCACCGTCTGCTCTACATCCAATCTCTCCCTCTGATCAACAAACAACGACACCTCCTGTAAGCTTGGAGAATGTGTCCAAGATGGCGTATGCATGGACTCCTCAACTACCACTGGCTCAGGTCGAACTGGCTCCTTTCCTCTAGGCTCTGGAGTTGGATTACTCTGTCTCCTCTAATTAGTCGCCAGTAATCTGTTGTCTCCCATCAATTGTAGGTAAGGGGAATTGACCTTCCCTTGAGTCGGCTAACGTGTCTCTCTACCCAACTCCGTGTAAATGTCAAGACTGGGATACAAAGTGTATCCAAGTCAGTGATCTCTGGCTCAGACCAATCTGGGAGTGGCAGAGGCGTGTCTCTTACTGTCTCGTAGTCAGCCTGTACTACGTTTATATCTTCCTCAATCTGATCTGGCACTGGGATGATCTCACACTCTCTGACCATCACCAACGGTATCCGAGAAAACATCCTCTTTCTGACTTCGATCTCATCCACTGCACTTGCCCAAAAGTCTTCGATCTGCACCTTGTGCCTAAACTCTTCTGTCAATATCCACCTGATGTTTCTGTGGGGATCGTAGTAATGCCTGCCGATGTGATAGGAAAGGTGGAAGAATTGGAGCTCCGCTTCCGCCTCTCTTGCTGCTTGCAGTGATGGGCAGATTTCATCTGAATTCCCCATGGTAATTGGGAATCCGAGTCCACCTTTCTTCTTCTTCTTCTTCTGAATCTTATCATAGGCAATCAATTGCCTAGATACTTCCAGCATCACTATCCTGTTTGTGGGATACCGAGGCAATCTATATGGATAGGAGAAAAATCCTTGCAGCCTTATGTAGGTGAATTTTGGAAATTGGATAAACCAACATCCAAATTTCTCAATCATTTCTTGTGCCTCCCTTGATATTTTGTGGTGGGTTCTTTGCTGCAAGGTCCTTGTTATGTGCATGGTAAAGGCATCGTTGACCCTCTTGTAATTAGTTGTGCTTGTCAGATGCAACTGTGGACAAGCTTCATATATTTTAAACTGATGGGATCCGCAACTGATTGGTTCCTTGTAAGAGATCCCTCTATATCTCGTCATGCGAGCCAACATATAGACAAGGTAGGAGCCCATGTAAAATGTCTTCATTCTCCTCACGCCACGAAGTTGCTCATGTATGTTATCACTGATCATCAGTGTCCAATCCATGTAATCCTTTCCCTCCAACACCAGGTTGACAAAATAGAACATCCAAGGTTCAAAGAGGAACGCTTGGGGGCAACCTCCAACTCTACTCAGCATCATAATGAGATCACCAAACTCCTGTCTCAAGTCCTCTGAGACTATCTACTTGGGCAATTTAGTGCGAGTTGGCTTGGGTTTAATCATCCACCTAGTGTTTATCAAATCAGCACACCGGTCTGTGGTGGATGAGTACATCTTTCCAGCTCTCTCTTTCGTCTTGTAGATCATCTTCTCATGAACTGGAATCCCAAATGCCTCTCCGATCGCTTCAGGTGTCAGGTTAGCCAGCACCTTGCCATCTGGTGCAGTGATTGTCCTCTGCTCTGCATTGTAGTGGTAGGCGCACTCCATGATGAGTTCTGGACACTGGATAGCTGGCGGAAAGTTGGCAGCTGCATACAGTCCACTTCTGACAATACTGTGCGAAGTCACTGATGGGTGATGGCCTCCAGTCCCCAATATCCTTCTTCTGAATGCTTCCATGTTGAATGAGCCTAAGTTCGTGTCAGCCAGCTTGCCAAGCTTTGATGAAAATTTGGATTCTGGCAAGAATGACTTGCCCAATTTCTTGATCACAGCCTGTCTGGACTCGGTGTGGTTGTTTCTGCCTGCAGCTCTTCTGCTTGATTCGGCCATTCTGCAAAAAGGCAAGAGAGTCATTAGAAAACAATATTCTATAAAACAATATATCGCTTTTGAGGGTGCCAGCAGATTTTTAAATAAAAAGGCTGCAACACTTTGTCACTTTCAGCTGCAAACCTCAACTACGCCTGTTTACTTCAACGTTTTTAGAAGTTTCTTCTCTGGTTGCAGCAACACAATGCCAAATACTTGGAAATGTTTGCTTGCAGCAATTTAATTTCAACAAATTTGAAACCTCTCCCTTGAAGTTTGTACTTCTCTTTCTAACTTTGCACTTTCAGCAACTTCAAACTTTCTTCTCAAGTCGTACTTCAGCATTCAGCAACTTGAGACCTTTCTTCTCAAGTCGTACTTCAGCATTCAGCCACTTCAACTTTTACAAATTCGTACCCTCTCAGCAAATGCAGCAACTGGCAACTTGGGAATTCGTGTCTCTCAGCAACTGCAGCCTCAGCAAGTTAAGTCGCACTTCCTTCAGCAACTTCAACTTTTACAAATTTGCACTTCTCCTTCAGCTCTCTCACAATTTTGAACTTCTCAGCAATTTCAAGTTCCTCAAGAATTCGTACTTTCACTTCGCCAATATTTTTGCATTCAGCAACTGGTGAGAGGAATGAAGAGGATTTTAAAATCTTATAGCCTGGTCGAATTCCTGCAGAGGCTATACTTAGCAAATTTTCAAATTCATTTTCCCTCTCTTTTCTCCGTTGTAACACTTGTCATCTGAGGCATCTTCTAGAATTATGAATTCATCATCTCTGCATAGGCCTGCCTCGCCGCATTTGATTTCTTAAAATATTAAATCGTTCACTTCCTTGAACAATTTCGAAATGCTTGGCTAAGTCATTTGATCTTGTCTTCGCTCTGGCAAAATTATCTAGCGAAGTGCCTCTCATTCATTTTGTTCGTTTGCCTTAGAGAAATCTCTCAATTTTGCCTTAGGAATTTTGTTTAAAATAGGCACTGAGCAAAATATCCATCGAAACGATGTGGACATGGCGTGGAGTAAGCTTGACTCAATTCTGAATTGCAAATGTTTAATACCCAGAAGAGAAATTCTTCTAGAATCCATCGTTTCCATGTGTATCCGGACGAAGGGGTTCTTTTAATTTTTATTATTTAAAAATAATAAAAATGGCTAATGTTTTTTTTTTTTCCTCCGGATGTCTTTCACTCCTGCAATTTCAAGCTCCTCTGCCTTGGCAAATTTTCTTGATTTTTCCTTGAAGAATTTTCCTTCTGAAGATTTTCATAACTCTGGAAATTAGCACCATCTTCATTCATACTCTCCATTTTTCCCTCTAGAAAATACCTTAGGAATTATTTAAAAATATAAATTTTAACTTTGAAGGGCGCATATAGCATGTCATTTTCCATCTCATTCCTTAGGCAATTCCACGCCTAGACATTTCCTTTCTTACTTAGCCATTTTCACTCTTCAAGTCCCCACTTACTAGGCGCATTTCATGATGTGAAGAGGAAAAATAAATAAAAATAACCCTTGGTCTTTTAAAAAAATCACACCCCCTTAACATTATTCCCCTTTGGCGTATGGTGACTCCTCACCTTCCTCTGGCGCATATGACATAGGTAGTTTCCACCTTCACGTGCATCTCACCTTCACCACTCCATGCTTTTAACTTTTACCTTTCACCCTTACCTTGGGCGCACATGCCATGGAGAAGAGAAATTCCCACGCCTAAGACATGACTCTTCACCTCCCTCTAGCGCATATGGGCTAGGCTACTTCCATCTTGAGCGCATTTCACATTTGCAAAGACAACTTTCCATTATCCTGTGACCCTTCAGCTTCCTCAAGCGCATATGGGCTAGGTGGCTTCCTTGTTGGGCGCATTTGCTAGAGTGAGGGGGAAAACATTACGCCTATGGTGACTGTTTAGCTTCCTTGGGCACATTTCACACATGCAACTTCCAAGTTGGGCGCATTTCATAGTGTTAGAGGAAATTTCCACATCCCAGGTGACTCTTCACCTTCCCTAGGCGCATATGAGGGTGTTGACTTCCTTTTCCAAGCGCATTTTCCTATGTGAGATGGAAAACCCATGCCCAAAGTGACTGTTCAGCTTCCTTGGGCGCATTTGCTAGTGTGAGGAGGAATTCTACATGCCTTAGAGTAATTTTCATGCCTCTTGAAGGCGCATTTCATCCTTGCTCAAGGAAATTTCATACTCAGAACTTTTGAATCTTTCATTTCTCCTGGGCATGTATGAGGGTGTGTGCCTGTAAGCTATCATTTATAAATTCCCAACGCCCTAACCCTGTTCTGGCTTTCTATTTTTAGTAAATTCGGAGAAATTAGGGTTTCATAGATTTTCACCCTGTTCTGAACTGGAACTGGCGTGGTTGTGCCTCCATTTGGTGTTGCCATCCTGTTCACACCTTATCTGGCACAATACATGCTATTTTTAGCCATTTGCTATTTTTAGCAAACCCTAGAATTGATCAATTTCCGTATCTCTGTTTGCTTTGAAATTTGCTCCAGTTGCTTTTGATGTTGTGAGAGACCTGTTCATACTTGCTTCTAGTGATGACGCGCTATTTTTAGCCACCTGCTATTTATAGTAAGTTTCAAAGTTGCCTGCTTCAGTAGCTCCGCCTGACCTGAAACTTGCTATGTCTGATCATGATAACTTGAGTGCTCTGTTCATACCAACCTCCGACGCAGATCTGCTATTTATAGCCGTGTCTTGACTTACTAAAAATAGTAAGTCCTCCAACTTTGCTCAAAATTTGCCAGTACGTAGCCCGAAGGATGCTGATCATGGTGGCGCACTTCATTTTGACAATTTTTGGATTTCATCCCCTATAAAAGTGGAAACCCTAATTTGACTTGCATGCGCTCCCAACTACCCTTGGTTGCTCTGATTTCTATTGCTTGTCGTTCTGTTCGCTGGAATGAAGCACTAGGTGGCTACTAGACTGAAGTTGCTACTTATAGTAAGTGTCCAGAAAGTGGTCCATCAGATATCGGACGAGTTTGCATGTCACAGTGCTCGTGGGATCTCAAAAAACCCAGAAAAACCCAGAAAACTGGTCAAAGTTCCGGTACTGGCTAAAAATAGCAAGTCCCTGAAAACTGATCCGATCCACTTGCATGTCATATCACTGCGAAGCTCTCACGAAACCCAGATGGAATATCCGGACATGCATTGGAAATTCCTGCATGCAAACCCTAAAAATAGCCTCGAAAGGCTGACCTCTGAAAGTCACCATCTTGACTTGCATGCTACACCATCGCAAAGGTCTTGGAAAACCCAGATCAATTCTCCTGTCATTCACCGAAGAATTGCTTGTCTAAACCCTGAAAATAGCCTCCGAAGGCTAAATTGCTAAAAATAGCCAGTTGTCTGAATCTGTTCAAATTTCATATGTAGGCACTCTGAAGCTGCCTGATTGTGCTGAAGTCATTAGAATCCCAAAATCCTGAGGAACAAGCCTCAAATTAGGTACTTACTAAAAATAGCAAGTTGTCGGATTTCAGTGAGATTTCAGGGGGATTCTGCCTTGAGCTTTCTGAATGTGTTGTTGCACTTAGATTTCACTTGAGTAACTCAATCTTGACCTCGAACGGGTCTAAAGGATAGAAACCCTAAATTTGTCAATCACTTCAACTAAGGTCAAACGGGACATCCCCGGAAGGACAAAAGATCAGAGACAGAGAGAACCAAAGCCAAAAGACCATAATAAAGCAAAAATTAGGGGGTCCCCATCTTGGATGGGGTGATGTGTGAAAAGGTCACAACACATCGCCCCCCCGCCCCGCCACTTAAGTATCTTAGGCTAGCACTACTGGCAGAACTACAACTGGTGATGGTACTAGTAGTGGTGCTACCATTGGTAATGTAGCGAGGGCTACTATGACGACTAGTTGTATGGGTATGGCTAGTTGTAGCTATACTATTGGCTCTACTGATATGGCCCCTTCAATGTCTTCCTGTGAGTTGGCTTCCCCTACTAGTGACACCTCCTATGTACTCATCTCTGAAGAGGATGACAACTCAATAGCCTCTCGATCGTCTCCATTGAGCGAAGAAGTGTCTATGTGCTTTTGTTTCTTTATTGGAGGTGTTGGATAAGGTGTCTTCACCTGTCGTCTGTAGCCTCAAATTGGCCCAGTAGAATACCATCGGCCATCATGCATCCAGTTGGCCGATTGGCTGAAGTCTTCCCCAGTTATCCAAAGGCACCATAGTATATAGCATCCAGTAGTAACTCGATGGCATGTTGCGTCATGTAAAAAAAATTGTGCTTCAAGCATAGAAACTCGTATCCTCTCTGAGAGCAGACTAGCTCAGTTGTATACTCTACCCATACTCAACCTCATCATAAGCATGATCATCCAAATGGCAACATCTGACGCTCTACTAGTGCTTGTCAACCTACACTTGATCAAGTCCAGGAGGCACTTCAATTCCGCGATGGCGAGAAAATTCTTTCGTAACCCTCTATTTCCCGCACTCCATATACTATCTTTTTTCTTGCTATGCGAGGTCCGCTTAGCACACTCTCGCTAGAAGGTTCTCCTTCAATTGTTAGGAGATCTTTCCCAAAGGCTTTGCTGCTAAAGCTCCTCTAGAGGGTATACCAAATACCCTAGTGAATTTTCGGGGTGCATAAGAGATAGTCACTAACAGCCTTTGTAGTCGATTACAGACTTGTGGGAGTGTCTATCATAGTGCACAATCATTTGATGCAAATATGGCTCAAAGTCTCGAGAGTTAAAGAACGGTAATTGTGTTGCCTTGTCCACCTACGCATGCTGAAGCGCTATTTTCAAAACATGATCATCCTAAGTTTCCAACCACCATGAACAACATGTTGTGCCACTAAGACTCTCCCAGGTGATCTTATCAACTGTCACTATATCATCATCTCTCCCCTCCGCCATTTTCCCTATTGCAATACGAGGTTGGAATGGTGGTGGTCGCTTCCCTTTGCTACTGCTAGCGGCCATATCCATCTAGAAAAAATAAATGTCTGGCACTTCTGAGCACAAGTTAAATAAGCAATGTTTTTCCCATAAGTAGTTACAACAACGAACTCGCCAACTTGGTTGTTGTACTTTCCAATGAATGGGGGGTCGTACACTGTACAAATTTGTTTCTCCTTTGTCACAACATACCACTGTCCACTTTCTATTAGTCCTTAATTGTACTACAATTTTTCTCTATAGTGTGGTACGCCTATCTCTCCCATCTGTCAAACACGACTATATGAGCTTTTCCTTCCTTGCAACTTCCCTCAGTTGTACGATACAATTGTTTTGGTTGCGCACGTGCCAATTCAACCATCATACAGTGGTATGAATCTTTGTACAATATTGTCATACAATGGCAGCCCCCTCCTCTATCTTGCATGTCGTACATTGTACGGTTTCAGCACCTTCGACCGTATGAGACTCTTCAATGATTGATGCACGTTTTCCCTGAACTTCCACTATTGTACGAAGAGTCCTTGTCGTCATACATATACTAAACCCCTATCCTTTGTATGCCATACAATATGGTTACTTGTCGGAGTTTTCCATACAAGATTATCTCCTACGAGTCGTGCGAGCTGTATGGGCACAATCACCTATGTGCGTCGTACGATTTTGTGGCCACAAGGCCATACGCCCTTCCTCGCCTCCTGTTGGTGTATGTTTGCCATATGTCGTACAGTTCTACCTACACCTTGGTGTACGATGTTGTATGGTGCTCCTCCTTTGCCATACAGGTGTGGATGAAAGTGTTGGTTCATGTTTCTTGTTTCCTCCAATCGGTTGTACTATATCTTTTTCCCTGTATGCTCCTTTTTGAATTCATAGAACTATGATGATCTAACTTTGCCTTTTATTTTTCTCCTTTGACAATATTTTTTATATTTTTTAATTTTTTCACTTTTAATTTTTTATGCTTTTTAACTTTATTTCAATATTTTTTCTCTTGATTTTTTGCTTTTTCATTTTCATTTCTACCAATTTTTTTTTTTCTTTTTACATCTTTTCTTTTCCTCATCATTAATTTTTCTTTCCACTTTTTCTTTCACCACCTCTTACCTTGACTTCCAACACATACCACCACTTACAAGAAAAAGGTGGTCTTTTGCAACATTCTTCTTCTTAGCATAATCCCAGATATTTTAGATCAAAAATTTTGTCTACTACGGGGCCAAGTCCCATACCTTTAAAGCTTCAATTGACATACCATCCACCAACTGTTAGTACCATGTAATGTTTTCTCCATCCACCATTGGCAATCCTATTGGATTTGGTATGACCCACCGCAGCCAGTTTGAGGTTACCTGTGTAGGGGCTCCTGATTATTTTCTTTGGTATACTTGGTTACCTCATCATTGTATCCATCCGATTGGGCAGCAATGAACATGTCTTTTGCCATCATTAAATTTTTCAAGCATGGTCCTTTCTCTATATATTCATCCCATTCATCCTCATCCTAACCATCTTCGTCCAAGTCGCCTTCATTCTAGATTGCTTTTTCCTTTCTTTCCTTCTCGGCTTCTTCGTGAAGTTCATATGACAGGTACCCTCTTCACTCTCCTTCATGGTGTGCATGAAACTTCTAGTGGCCCCATACTATCTTCCATAACGCAAGTGTTCTGAATAGCACATTGGTTAAATGTTTGTGAACCCGAGGTGCTGCAATTCCTTCCACTCTTTTCTTGACCAGTCCTTCTACTACTTTCTCACATCCAATCTTCATCTTTCACATACTGGTTTCCCCTTGCTCCCCAATCTTCTTCTTCCATGGTTTTGCTTTCGCTTATTCTCCAATCTCTTGTCGTTGAATATCCTAGTATATTGATCCTGATTGTTGCTTCCTTTCTATCCTGATATGGTTTTAATTTTGATCTATTAATGGAGTATGGTAACAAAGTCTCATCTAAATTCTCCAATTTGATTGCTCCATTCTTGCCAACTTCCTTGATTTTAAAGGGTTTGAGCCACCTGATTTTGAATTTACCTGACTTAATCTCATTACGACCGTTATACTTTAAAACTAACTGGCCCAATCAGAATCTCATTCGACGAAGGTGCTTGTCATGTCGATACTTTTCTTTTGCATTGCCTTTGTCGCCCATTGTGCCAATATTCTTCGTTCGTCGAGTTTGTTTAACCAGAATAACCACTCCTTCAGACTCTCTATATCACCAAGTCTATTCTCCACGGAAATTCTCAATCTCGGCACCATGTATTCGACTAGAACTATCGCCTCTTGACCATACATTAGCTGGAATGGTGTGTGCCCAATCGTCACCTTATATGACGTACGATAGGCCCATAGTACGGTGGGTAACTTTTCTTTCTAGTCAACTTCCTCAATGTCACACAACTTGTGGATGATGAAGACAAGTACCTTGTTCGTGGATTTTGCCTAACCATCTGCTCTCCGGTAGTATGGACTTGACAAGTTGTGGAAATGACATGGTTGACGAAATGTCCACCTCTATCACTAGAAATTTGTATTAGGATGTCGTACCTTGTGACTATTTGTTCATAAATGAATCTCACTATACTAAGTGCAATGTTATTTGGTAGTGCCCAAGCCTCCGCACATTTTGTCAAGTACTCAGTAGCGACAACTATTGTAGAAACCCCTATTCTCACTGTTTCTGAAACTGCTTATTTTTGCTTGTTTTTGAGTGTTTTGATTTTTTTGGTGTTTTTGGCAATAACAGAAGAATTGCGATTTTGAAAGAAAATGCTTGTAAAAAATTAAATAAAATATTATGAAGCTAGAACTAGTAGAAATCACTTGATATTTTATTGCCAGATTGTTTATTGATCTTCTAGGCTTATTACATCTGAGATCGGATAACATGTAAATTAAGAAGCAACAACATTTGTGTGAATAAAACCTGATTATTGCAGCCGCCTGTGAAGCTAATGAAATGGTACGGCCATCATTGATTTCCACTTCTCCCTCCGCCAAATGTTAGCAAATGAAGCCAGAGAAATATGCGCCCCTATTGGTGAAGACAGACTACCAAAAGAAGAGGCGTTTTTCCTTGAAGAAGAAGTACGGCCTTTTTGATGGTACGGCTATGACAGCAGCAATGAATAAAAGTACGGCCCTTGGAAGATGTGTCTCTAGCTTGCAAAGTGGACGCCTAGCATAAAGAACTCTTCCCAAATGAACTCCGGATCAAAACCCTGAATGATGCAACAACTATGAATCTCTGTGACAACCTCTGAATGAGGCTATCTCTCTGACTGGCAATAAATCAGCTGATATTTCACAGCCTCTGAACTGCACACACTAAAGATGGCACGTTCTCCAATGCAAGTTGAAAATTGGAACCCTTGGCTCTGTTCTCAGAAGAAAGACTTAGCAAAATTCGATTTCAATAACATAATCAGCTCTTTTCCCAATGAAACCCTTATATCCTCAAGAAAGTCGACTTTTCTCACAAACGCATCATTTAAATAAAGTTCGAACTTTTCTTTTAATTTTTCAATAGTTTCGAACGCACTTTAATTATAATTTATAATTGAAAAGTGGCCCCTCTTCCATGTTGGTCGACCCCTTCAAGAAATCACTTAAGTTATAATATTAAATTATATTATAACTTTATAATATAAGCTTCAAATAAATTAATATTTAATTTGACAATTAAAATATTAATATCTCTCTCAAAATACGTCCGATTAACGAACCGTCTGAAGCTGGAGGATAAGTGATTGATTTTGCACATGACCAAACCATATTGCTAAAAATAGCAAGGGTGCTCTGCTGAATGACCTAACTTACTAAAAATAGCAAGTCAAGTAAATGATGTCTAAACGACCCCGAACGAAAGCCAAACTGAACAATCCTGCAACTGGGCTAAGCCAAGCCTCCACCAGACCCTCTATCCACCCTATCAACCTACGAGGGTCGCATAATAGGCTAATCATAAACACTGAGAGATGTCAATTGGAAGGGGACATTACAATCCACCCCTCCCGAAATTGCTTGTCCTCAAGCAATCTCAACTCCGGATGTTGCAAAATATCCTCACTTTCCCACGTAGCATCCTCTACTGGTAAATCCCTCCATTTCACCAAATATTCCCTGATAGTCCTCCTACGCAACTGTCTCTCTCTGTACTCCAGGACCGACTCAGGTACTAAGATCAACTTTCCCTCATCATCTAAAGGAGGTAATACTGCCGAAGGCACCACACGATGTCCTAACGCCTTCTTGAGACGTGACACATGAAAAACGTTGTGGACCTTACTATCCGCCGGAAGCTCTAGCTCATAAGCCACCTCTCCAACACGCCTCAGAATCCTGAAAGGACCATAATACCGCAACTTGAGCTTCTTTGAACCACTCTTCCTGAGAGTAGACTGACGGTAAGGCTGCAGCATAAGATATACCATGTCTCCCACCTCAAAAGACCTCTCTGTCCTCTTCTGATTTGCGTACTGCTTCTGCTGATTCTGTGCCTTAGCAATATTTTCCTTGAGAGCCCTCATAGTGTCCTGACTCTCTTGTAATAAGTCTCCAACACTCGACACTCTACTGTCACTTAGTAGCAAATCCAGAAAACTAGGCGCGTCATAACCGTACAACGCCATGAAGGGGGACATCTGAATGGTCATGTGATAAGTAGTATTGTAACAATACTCGCACAAATATATCCACTTAACCCACGCCTTTTGCTGCCTTGCAATGTAATTCTTGAGGTAACCTTCCACCCATTTGTTTACTATCTCCGTCTGACCATTAGTCTGCGAGTGGTAACTGGTGCTCGGTGTAAGCTCGGTTCCACAAAGTCTGAACACCTCCTGCTAGAAGTGACTCAGGAACTGACTATCCCTGTCACTAACTATACTCCGAGGCAACCCATGTAATCTGAAAACCTCACGGAAGAAGACCTCTGCTACCTATGTAGCTGTGTAAGTGGTGGTAATCGGAAAGAAGTGGGCATACTTCGTCAGCCGATCCACAACTACATATATACAATCTCGTCCTTGGGCTTTAGGCAAGCCCGTAATGAAGTCCATCGACAGGCATTCCCACTTCCTGTCAGAAATCGGAAGTGGCTGCAATAATCCTGCCGGATACGTGTTCTCCTGCTTGTTCTGCTGACAAACAGGGCACTCACGCACATACTGAAGAACATCTGCCTTAAGTCCTTTCCATGTGAATCTCTCCCGAATCTGTCTGTACGTTATGAAGTACCCGAGATGTCCTGCTGTAGGTACATCATGAAAGGCTCGCATGATAATGTTCTTCGTCTCTGATCCTGGGGTCAAATAAATCCCGTTCTTGTAAATGATCAAGTCATTCACAAGCGGGTATCTGGTGTCAACCATCGATCCCTCAACAACACTAGATGCCCAAGTATCCTTGGCATACTCTGCCACAATCAAATGCCTCCAATCCTCAGTAATGTGAACCATAGAGTTCAGATATGGCCTGCGTGAAAGGGCGTCAGCCACTACATTCTGGGTGCCTTTGATATAAGAGATATCAAAGTCATATGCCTGCAATTTACTCACCCACTTCTGCTGACGATCATTGAGATCTCGCTGCCCCAGGAAATGCCTCAAACTGTTGTGGTCAGTTTTAATGCAGAACTTACTGCCCACGAGATATTGCCTGAATTTTGCCAAGGTGTGCATTATAGCTAGCATCTCCTTATCATAAATACTGTAGAGCCTCTCTAGCCCTCTGAGTTTACGGCTCTCATACACAATAGGTTGCTTGTCCTGCATAAGCACCGCTCCAATGCCCTCACCAGAACCATCGCACTGAAGCTCAAAAGGCTTCGAGAAATCTGGCAGTGCCAACACTGGACACGTAGTCATCAGCTCCTTGAACCTCACAAAACACTCTTGTGCCTCAGGAGTCCAACAGAATGCACCTTTTTTCAACAGATTCGTCATAGGTGCTGCATGTCGTGAATAACCACTCACAAATCTTCGGTAGAAACCACACAATCCAAGAAATCCTCGCAGCTGTGTAAGGTTCGCCGGAGTAGGCCAATCTATAATAGCACGGATCTTCTCAGGATCCATCCGCACTCCCTCTACACTGATAATATGACCTAAGTATAACAATTTGGTCATTCCCAAATCACATTTGGATTCCTTGGCATACAAGGACTCCCTCTCCAAAATACCGAGTATTGTTTCTAAGTGATCCAAATGCTCCTGCCATGTCCTACTGTATATCAAGATGTCATCGAAGAAGACAAGTATATATCTCCTCAACTGCGAATGAAAGACCCTGTTCATGGTGGACTGAAATGTCGCAGGCGCGTTGGTTAGCCCAAATGGCATCACCACAAACTCAAAGTGTCCACAATGACAATGGAAAGCAGTCTTCTCAACATCCTGCTCACGAACTCTGATCTGGTGATATCCTGATCTGAAATCTATCTTCGTGAAATAGCATGCACCATGGAGCTCATCAATAAGCTCATCTATACGAGGTATTGGGTACCTGTTTTTAATAGTCCTCTTATTCAGGACTCTGTAATCTATGCACATGCGAAGGGTGCCATCCTTCTTCTTCACCAGAACAACTGAAGAAGCGAATGGTGATTTACTAGGTCGAATGTGACCCATAGCAAGCAACTCCTTGATAGTCTTCTCTATCTCATCCTTCAACCTCTTAGGATGCCTGTAAGGAGTAATCATGACGGGCTTGGCGCCCTCCTCAAGCTCTATAATGTTCTCAATGCCCCTGTCTGGAGGTCTCCCTGGAGGAATATCACTGAATACCTTCTCATGCTTGACTCTCAACTGCTGAATGTCAGGATGATACTCAGTCTTGTGCTGTCCCTCCCGTATAGGTGCCAATGTGCACTCGGCAGCCCACTCTACCATGTCATGTCGCATGAGCCTCTCCATCCGACAAAAGGAAATAGTCTTGACATTGCTGTCCCGAATGGCCTTCAGGATATGTCTTCCCATCGACATCAAAACAAATCTCCATGTCTTTGAGACGAAGAGTGACCTCCTCAAGGGAATGAAGTCACTTCATGCCCAAGACTAAATCGACATCCCCCATGTTCACCACGTAATAATCAGCCTTGAACTCATAGTTGTTCAAGCGCAAGGGGAGATCCTTAATCATTCGATAACACCTAAGAGTGTAACCGTCTGCCACCTTAACTCTAATGCCTTCGAACTCCTCGGTAATGAGTCCACGCTTCTCCACAAATCTAGCATCGATAAAATTGTGGGTGGCTCTTGTATCAAGAAGGGTAATGACCCTTTGTCCTGCCAAAACTCCACGAAGTCTGAATGAACCTTCCTGCTGAATGCTAGATAGTCGTGCCTCCTGAATCTGAAGCTCTGACTCTGCCTCTACCTTAGGCTCTGAAGCCTCTAACTCTGACTCCTCAAAACTCTCCTACTGTTTGGAACTCTCAGATTCCGACTCCTCGTAATAAGCCCACATCACTCGATTTGCCTTGCCCTTAGGCCGCAAAGGACAATCATGGTTGGCATCATAGGGACCTTTGCAGTAGAAGCAAAGCTTCTTCCTGAGTAGATCATTAAGAGCCTCGCGATCCAAGGGTGGTGCTGCTGATTTTCCCTTTGAATCATTCTTAAAATCTGATTTTTCTCGGTTTTTATTGAAACCCTTATTGTCCCTAAATGAAGAATTGTTTCTGGAGTTGAAATTGTTGGATGGTGCTGCAAGTTCCATACTGCGTACCTTCCTCATAGCTTCTTGTAGCGAATGCGGATCAAAGGCCTTGATCCAACCTCTCAAGGGTTCCAACAATCCTTCAACGAAGACCACAACTATACGCCTCTCTGATATGTCGGGAACCATCACGGACAATTTCTGAAATTCACTAATATAACTCTCCAGACTGCCAATCTGCCCAAGTTGGGCCAAATCTCTGAAGTAAACTTCTGAGTCCTTTTTATCAAAGCGATCCACCAATCTGTCCACGAACTCCTGATAAGTGGTAATACGATTGTGCTGCAGTGTCACCATTCCCTGATACCACCAATCATGGGCTGCTCCTTCTAAATGTAACGTGGCAAACTTGATTGCCTCTTCCTCAGACATAGGTCGAAGTGTCAAGAAAGTGTCTAGCCTATGAATCCAAGACTGTGCTGTTACCTTGCCACTGCCATCAAAATAGGGTAGGTTGATCTTGTTGGAGGCATGCTTCAAGTCTCTATTTTGGTTTTGAGGCCTATTCCCCTGTCGAGACCTATAATATTCAACTCTCGAATTCACAAATCGATCAAAATGCATGCGCTCGCGCACTTGTGGTGTCAATATATCCCACTCCTCGTTGGCTGCCATGACTGCATCAGCATATAATATGTTCCCAACCTCTTCAACATTCTCTTCAACCTGTTCTCCTCTTAGTAAAGTGGGTCTGATAGGTCTATTTGTTGTTCGTGAAACAGTCCTAGGTACCCTCTGTGAACCTGCATCACTCCTGTCCTCATCACGATGTGGTGATGGTCTCCTTGGCGTACCTATCCTCTGTATAGCCATGGTCAACTGCTGTAATACATCAGTTACCTGCTGCTGACCTGTCCGCAAATCTCTAAGAGTCTGTCTAACCTTTGCATCTTCCTCATGAGGATCTCGAGGAATCTCTGTTCTGTCACCCATGCCTGTATCCTATACAGACGCTCCAGACGAAGAACCAGACTGAACACCTATCAAACCTGTAGCCGTCTCACCTGCCAGAATAAGTGGTGGCTGCCAAGTTTTATGTTTTCCCTCTGATAATATCTCTTCTCTCTATCACTCTGGTGCATGAACAAAACGGTTTTCAAACCCAACAAGGATGGCAAGAAACCGCTCTGATACCACTGTAAAAACCCCCATTCTCACTGTTTCTGAAACTGCTTATTTTTTATTGTTTTTGAGTGTTTTGATTTTTTTGGTGTTTTTGGCAATAACAGAAGAATCGCGATTTTGAAAGAAAATGCTTGTAAAAAATTAAATAAAATATTATGAAGCTAGAACTGGTAGAAATCACTTGATATTTTATTGCCAGATTGTTTATTGATCTTCTAGGCTTATTCCATCTGAGATCGGATAACATGTAAATTAAGAAGCAACAACATTTGTGTGAATAAAACCTGATTATTGCAGCCGCCTGTGAAGCTAATGAAATGGTATGGCCATCATTGATTTCCACTTCTCCCTCCGCCAGATGTTAGCAAATGAAGCCAGAGAAATATGCGCCCCTATTGGTGAAGACAGACTGCCAAAAGAAGAGGCGTTTTTCCTTGAAGAAGAAGTACGGCCTTTTTGATGGTACGGCTATGACAGCAGCAATGAATAAAAGTACGGCCCTTGGAAGATGTGTCTCTAGCTTGCAAAGTGGACGCCTAGCATAAAGAACTCTTCCCAGATGAACTCCGGATCAAAACCTTGAATGATGCAACAACTGTGAATCTCTGTGACAACCTCTGAATGAGGCTATCTCTCTGACTGGCAATAAATCAGCTGATATTTCACAGCCTCTGAACTGCACACACTAAAGATGGCACGTTCTCCAATGCAGGTTGAAAATTGGAACCCTTGGCTCTGTTCTCAGAAGAAAGACTTAGCAAAATTCGATTTCAATAACATAATCAGCTCTTTTCCCAATGAAACCCTTATATCCTCAAGAAAGTCGACTTTTCTCACAAAGGCATCATTTAAATAAAGTTCGAACTTTTCTTTTAATTTTTCAATAGTTTCGAACGCACTTTAATTATAATTTATAATTGAAAAGTGGCCCCTCTTCCATGTTGGTCGACCCCTTCAAGAAATCACTTAAGTTATAATATTAAATTATATTATAACTTTATAATATAAGCTTCAAATAAATTAATATTTAATTTGACAATTAAAATATTAATATCTCTCTCAAAATACGTCTGATTAACGAACCGTCTGAAGCTGCAGGATAAGTGATTGATTTTGCACATGACCAAACCATATTGCTAAAAATAGCAGGGGTGCTCCGCTGAATGACCTAACTTACTAAAAATAGCAAGTCAAGTAAATGATGTCTGAACAACCCCGAACGAAAGCCAAATTGAACAATCCTGCAACTAGGCTAAGCCAAGCCTCGACCAGACCCTCTATCCACCCTATCAGCCTACGAGGGTCGCATAATAGGCTAATCATAAACACTGAGAGATGTCAATTGGAATGGGACATTACAACTATGTACCTACACCAATGCAATTGGCTGACTTTCAATGGACCGATGAAGTCCAATCCCCATCGTTCGAACAATTCCCATGGTTGAGATAGAAAGAGTGGAATGTAATCCCTTTTTAGAGGTTTGTCGACTCTTTGACATCTGTCACATCCTATCACCCACTCTCGAGCATCTATGTATGGTTGGCCACCACAATCCTGCCAAGACTTTCCAAGTTGTGGCATCTAGTCCCATATGCCCTCTAGTCAATCCTTAATGTGCTTCTTTAAGTACCCCTGGAATTTCTTCCTGCATGACGCATCGTCTCAATACATTATCTGGTCCCATTTTATATAACCCATTAATGAGTTGAAATGTTTTGCTCTTCAATGCTAACTTTCGTCTTTGTCCTAGTGGCATCTCCTTCGGAAAGGTAGATGTAGACAGGTGCTCTCTGATGCTCTTGTACCATGGTGGCAATGCTGTGATCTAAAACAAGTGCGCATCACAAAAGTCTTCGTTCACTCCCTCAGGTGGTTCACCAGACTGGATTCTTGATAACTGGTCGACGATGACATGACTCTTCGCTGGTCGTACTATTATGGTGAATGTGAATTCTTGCAATAGCAAAATCCATTGGCTTACTCTTCCCTAGATGATCAGTTTGTTTACCAAGTACATGAGGGTTTGATGGGCAACATGGAATGTGAAGGGTGTCGCCAATAAATAATGCCTAAATTTTTGTACCACATGCACCATCCCAAGAGCTTCCCTCTTCATCGTACTGTAATTCCTTTTGCCTTTGAGAACAACCAACTTGCAAAAAACATCGGGTAATCCAATCTTTGCACCCCTACTTGCGCCAATGTTGCTTCAATCGCATAATTTGAGGTGTCAACATGCACATGGAACTCTTTGCTCTAGCTTGGATATGCCAATATCGATGAACTTATTAGTGGTACTTTCAATTCATTGAAGGCTTTTTCTTGATCTTTCATCCACACAAAGGATTGTCCCTTTCTGGGGAGTACGTCTAGTGGATAGGAGATCTAGGCAAAATTCTTGATAAACCTTTTGTAGTACCCAACATGACTGAGAAATGATTTCACACCCTTGATGTTCTATGGAGCTTCCATCTGTACGATTACCCTTATCTTGTCAAGGTCTATCTTGAGTTCGACTTTACAAAGGATGTGACGCAACAGTTTTCCTTGTGGTACCATGAACCGACATTTCTTTGGATTTAGTGCCAATCGGGTTGCCCCACACCTCTCCATACACTCTCCTAATGCCTTCAGGTGCTTCTCCTTATCACAGTAGATTGACTAGTCATCTAGGAATGCCTTAAAATTGCCAACGGACATTTTATCAAAGATATGCAAGATGATTCTCTAGAAGGTCACTGGAACATTACATAAGTTGAATGGCATCCAGTTGTACGCATATACCCCATCCTTGACTACTAATGTTGTCTTCAGTTTGTCTTCCTCCGTGATATTTATTTGATTGTAGCCAAAGAATTCGTCCATGATCGAGTAAATTTCATGTCCAACTACTTCCTCTAGGATTATGTCGGTGAAGGGGATTGGGAAGGGGTCCTTGATTGTCACTGCATTCAAACTTCGAAAGTCTACACATATCTGAATCTATTCAGATTCCTTCTTTAGTGATATGACATTAGGTGACACCCAGTCGCTAACTTCGAATTTGAAGATGATACATGCTTCCAACATTTTTTCAATCTCAACTTGTACCTTGGCGGAGTAAATCTTATTCATTTTGCAGGGTCTCTTCCGTACGAGTTGTGCTCCCAGTACAAGAGGGATCTTGTGTACGCATAATTTTGGTGGTATTCCCTTGAGATCTTTATATTTCCAAGTGAATGCATCTTTGTACTCCATGAATATCTTGAACGTCACCGCCTTTAGTACGGGATCCCAATCATCTCCGAAAAAGATTGCCTTTGGTTTGTCTTCATCCCCCAGGGTCACCTTTTTCATCCTTGGTTCCTCGTACTTGATTATTTTGTGTCATTCAAACTTGTGGGTTGGCGTATCATCCAGTTTTGCTACTCCCTTGTATTCTCTATACTCAGCTAGGAATGTCTAGTTAGTCGTGCCCTTATCTTCTTCCTTGATCTGCCCAATTTGTAGCATGTTGCACTTCGAGTGGAACACCTCGTAGTCTTCCATCTACTAATAAAACAGACCATTGAGAGAACTCATCTTGTCCTCCGAGCAACTCTCGAGGTCAAGTACCCCTTCATCATTGGGTTCCATAAACTTTCTTCCTTCATCTGCATCTAATTCTCCTCCGTTGGACTCTAACTCGGAGGATGTCAACTCTTTGCTCACAACCTAAATCTTTAGGTCAATGACACACTTCTTCTCGCCGCTCTCGATGGAGAGTGTGTTTCATTTCCAATTTTGATTTGCCTTTTCCTTGGCAGTGATCAACCACCCTCTCGAGTAATCATCATAAGCTCTCTTCTATAGTGGGATGACAACAAAGTTTAGCAAGAATTGTTGTGTCAATCGTCACTTTTTGTGCCATTAGTGTACTGAGAGGTTTGATGTCATGTTGGTTGGCACCTACCAAGTAAAATGATAGTGGCTAGAGAATTGGTTTCCACAGACACTTCCAAGTCTCTTCTGGTAGTACATTCACTCCTGAGCCTCCATCAACAACGGTGTTTGTGACTCCCCCATGATTTCCATCTGTACGATGGCAACCTTCCTCTCAATGTTCATTATGAGTAGCATTGGGTCCACACTTTGGGCTGAAACCTACCAACTAGGGGCCTAACTGAGACAAGCTCCCAAATACATATCCCTATATTTCCCCTAACTTTTGTAGGTGATATCTCAGTACTAACGACACCTCCAAAATCTGAACTCATCTCAAGGAATAGAAAAATCATGTAAGCAACCCCTAAAAGATGCGAAGGTGCAAAACACAAGGCCACTACCACCTATTAAGAGTCACGAGAGCATCCCTGAGGTCACTAGCATGGGCAAAAGTTCAAAAGAGCATCCCTTTGGTCATGAGGGTGTCTAAAAGCTGATTGCTATCTTTCACACTTCCAAAATTTGCCATGTCCCCTTCTTGAGCATAAGTTTGTTGATGACCCTTAGCCTATTTTCACAATTTTTCCTATAGGCTAATGGGGTGGTGAAAAAAAAGAAAATAATTAAATAAGTTGTAAAAAAGGTGCTTTAAGTTATAAATTAAATGAGGACTTATATTTAACTATTTAAAAAGGAGTTTCAAGTGATTAAATAATGTGTCGCTAAACCCTTGGTGCAAAAAGGTGATTAAAAAAGGATAATTATTTACATTTTAATAGCTTTGAGAAATAATTGTCAAAAAGAAATTAACATTATTTTACTTCCTCAAAATAAAGTTATAAAAAGGAGGAATGTCTTTGAAAAGGGTCTTCTTGCTTTTTGAAACAATTTCATTTCTCAAGAATGAATATGCATTTCTCTTTCCTTTCCTATGGACGAAAACCCTCTGGATTTGTTAACTTCAATGATGAAAACCCTTTTGGTTCTCACTATAGTTCTATACAAGAACTAATATTGTGCTTCATCAAATAAAGATTTCTAGTTTTCAGTGTTATTGAGGTCTGAGGTTTCCAATTTATGGTGTGTGAATCTCAGAGTCTGAAAGATATTGATATGTGTTGTGTTGATGTTATAGCAGCTTCGGGCTCATCCTTCCTGCCTCGAGTCAAGACATAAAATTGCATATAGCCTATTGGCTATTTATTTTATTGAGATAAATAACTAAAAGTGAAGAGACACTTCACTTGGCACTATATTATAATATTTAATTATTGTGAATAATTAAATAATAAATAGGGCCGACCTCATTAAAGAAATTATATTTATTTAATTATTGCTATTTTCTTATGAGGCCGACCTACATGAAGAGACGCAATGATTTGTATAAATATAAGGTGATGATCTCTCATTTGATAATCAAGTTCATTTCATCATATTCGCACTCCTTGAAGAAGTTCGCACTTGAGCAGCAGGTCATGATCTTGAGCAGCAGATCATGATCTTGAGCAGCAAGTCATGATCTTGAAAAGCAGACCTTTATCTTGAGCAGTAGATCAGACGTTCGCACTTGTGTGTTGCAGATCTTCATCTTGAGCAGCAGATCATCATGAGTGCAGCAGATCGAATGCAAGGAGAAACACATTCATTTTGTGTCTTCGCATCTAGGAGAGATGCCATTATTCATTGTATCAAATTCGGCCTTGTGTTGGGCCTGAGTTGTAAGCAGATTTCTGCTCCTATTCCTAAATATATAAGAGATATATTTGCTGGGTTTTTTCCCCTCGAGTTTGGAGGGTTTTCCCAATGTATCTTGTGGTGTTCATTGTTTTATGTGTTGCATTTTCTGATTGCTTTCATTTCTGATCCTAAAAACTAACATGTTGTACCCAAACCAATTTTTTTTGTTTCATTAAGGCATTTTGCTTAAAATGGTTTAAACCTTGTTAAAATGATGTCAAAACATAGTTTTTGGGCAAATCAAGTATGGGCTTTGAGTTAGTGTGATGTCAGGTAAATATTGGCAAAATTTGAAAAAATTGAAAATTAGGGTTTTTGGACCCCTATTTTTAGGTCAAAAAACCCTAAAAACAGAAACTTGTCATAATTGACTGAAATTTGTTTTGATTGGCTTATTTTGCTTCACGATCACAATGGTGAAGTCAGATTCAGTTAAAACTCAGCTTAAGCCTAGTGAGTAGTTTTTGTTTTTTCAAGTGAAAAGTTAGGATCTTTGAGGTCAACAATGGCAGATGGCTAGGTACCAGGTGTCAAAATCTAAGCTTGAAATGCTTCAATGAAGATTCTATGGCGAGATATATTCGAATTGATGCTTCGTCTTGGAGGGGATTTTCGTTGAGGTGAAAATGATAGAAAAATGGCTAACTCTGGAGCAAAAGCGCACCTGTGAGCCAGGGGTGCCCTTGATTTTGGAGGTCCTGATCAACTTTATGGGGGCTTGTCACTTCCAAGATGACTTCTCCGGAATCCTATTAGTTTCGCGATGAGCCAACCAGCTAGTCCATCAGATATGTCTGGTACCTGAAAATGGAGATTGAACGCAAAACGAGGGAGATGAAAAAATGACTTAACACTAGAGTGAAAAGCGCGCCTCTTAGCCAAGGGGGGCCATCTTTTTGAAGCACCAAATGAAGTTTTCTAATCAAATGACACCTAGGATGTTTGTCTCAAACTTGATCTGGCTTCGCAACGCATCCATCAGTGGGTGAATCAGAGTTGCTAAGCTGCCGGTATCAGGAGTCAAACATAGGGTTTTAGTCATGATTAGGAATGTCCAGAAATAGCAAAAGCGCCCTTGGAGGCCAGGGGCACCCAAGGTTTAAGAGCCTTAAACTGAATCTTTTTTAACATATCAGGTATTCATCCTGTCTGTATTGGTTCCAATTTTTCGTTGCATACCTTAGTCGGATCAGAAGACTTGTCAGCGGCATGTAGCGGGAGTTTAAGTGGTTTTTTGCCAATTTGAAAAATGGTTGTCTAGGAAAAAAAGCGCCCCTAGAGGCCAGGGGTGCCCATGTTTTTAAGTTGTCAAATGATGTTTTTATGAGAAGTGCTCTCCAAGAGCTCTTGTTCATAATCCAGCCAGCTCCGCAGTGAGCCTAATAGCTAGTTTTGAAGTTTTGCCAGACACCAAGAAATGTGAAGTGAAGTTAAGTAAAAATAACCTTGAAAATGATGAAAATGCAGTGATAATTATTCTAAGTCTAAGGTCAAAAGTGCCCCTGAAGACCAAGCGCACCCTACATTTTGAAGCCTCAGATGGATGAATTAGGGTTTGTAATCTCAAGGAGACTTTTGCCAAATTTGATCCTACTCTTCAACGAAATTGTCAGCCAGTCAATCCGACATGTCAATCAATCAGAATCAGTGATCAAGCGATCCAAATTTTCAAGAAATTGGCTAAGTCTAGAAAAAGGCACCTAAAGTCAAAGGTTGACTTTTTGAACTCGATAGAAGTGGCACCCTTTAAAGGTGGACACAGTTAACTGAAATTAGATCTTCAGTTCAACTCTTTCCAAGTCGACTTCTTCTTGGCCTACTTTTAGCTTGTAACTAGGCGAGTTGTTTTCGCATGCGACTATTAACTTAAGTGTTTGAGGTGACGCCCTAATTAGGGCATATTCTTCATTCACTTAACTGTTTTAATGTCCAATTACAAACTACGCGTGTGTTTTCAAGGTCCAATCAGAGGACAAGCGCCATTTCCAAGACTGTGCATGCATTTTTGATGCCTTTGACGATAAATTCTTATTTATTAAGGCTATGGCATCCATTATTTTTCATTGTGAGTGAGATAAAACACGCCTTTCTTGAGCAAATAATGATCTGAAGGTGCTACAGTTGTTAAAATTCAGCATTCTTCATAGCTACAGATTCAGAATGTTCAGAGGAAGGATATTTCAGACTTCGTTTTCCGTTTGCATGCAGGTTTCATCGAATCTATTTCAAGCATAGGCGAATTTCTACAAAAGCAAAGACACAGAAAACAAACAAAAACTTCTATCTTTTGGCTTAATTTCTTCTATTCTCGTCTTAGGTATTCTTCGCATGTCAAAGAAAACGGCAAAATTTTCAAAAGCAGAGCATCTGGGTTCGTGTATTTCAGCATCAACGACAATACCCATGTCTTAGAATTTTTTTGTGAAAATTGCCCCGATACCTCCATTTTGGAGCACTGTGCTTTTTTCCGAAGATCTCTTTGCATGTGGGCCTAAAACTCATTTTTTCCAAACTATATCGATCTGGGTTGTCGTAGAATTTAGTTCTACAAAAAACCCATGTTTCAAATTTTCTTGGGAAAAATTGCCTGCCCCCAGTGCCCCTACAACCACTACAGTTCTCAAGTGAAAACCTTTTGCATGCGGGCCTAAAACTCAATTTTTCGAGAAACAAAGGATCTAGATCTTTTTAGCTCATCAATGCCTACAATACCCATATACCAATTTTTCTCGTGAATTTTTTTCTCGGGAACCCCCCACGCCATTAAAGCTCTCAACCGAAAAGCTCTTGCATGCCAAGGCAAAAGGTGTTTTTTCAAATTTCTGACGTTATGGACTTGCTTAGAATTATTTTCTCTACAAAACACATGTCTCGGAATTTTTAGTGAAAATTGCCCCTCAACAAGGTATTTTTAACCTCGTCAGAAGCTATTTTTAGCTTTCCAAAAAAGTTGTCAAAACATGGCCATGTTTACAGTCAACAGGCAAGTTTTTCAGATTGCAGTTCACTCAAACTGAATTCAAGACCAAATTGGTCTTAATTCACGATTTCATAAGAAAAACTAACACCGTTTTGCATCAAGTGCGTCCAAAGGGTTGATTCAGACAATTTGACAGGCATAGTCACTCAAAGTCCACATGGTTTCATACCTCGTATAGTTGATTTCCTTCCAAGGCCAGTTTAGAGGGTTGATACCATTGGAATTTTGCATGTGCGGCGAGTTCATGTGCATTTCTCATAACCAGAGGGTTTGCAGTCAAACTTTGCAGTTTCATCATGCAACACTCTTCCATTGAGAAGAATCAAGAAAAGCGTCAGAGGCATAAAGCTGCAGAAAAAGTAGAGGTCATCACTCAAATTGCGAAGTCGCCAGAATTACCAATCAGTGAATTGCCAGTTGATGATTGCGCAGACTGAGTTCCAGAAGCTGGTTCGTGATAACCTAGGTGGAGATCCTGAGGCATCCAAGTTGGATAACTCAGTGATGACTACCAATTTCAACAAGGTGACTACAGAAGTCAGAGACAAAGAGGGCTTGTAGAAGACAACCAGTTAGGACCTGCAATTATTTACGAGGATCAGAAGCAGCAGTTAACTCAACGTCATTTCTTGAGTTCTTATTGCTGATCTCATGCACGCTTATCTCATTCTTGGAGATATCTTCGCAGAAGGATGCTGTTAGGACTATTTGACTGATGGTAGTTATCAGTTAACTCTCTTTCACTAAGGACGTGCATGTTGCACATGTCCAATTAGTCTTGTTTGTATCGGTTAACTGATGGTAGTTTTCCAGTTAACTGTATAGTTTCATTTGATCTAGACTTAGCAATAAAATCTCGCATGCTTGCGAGACTATAGTTGACTCAAGGTGATTTTAGGGTTCCCTACACCTTTGATGTTTATAAATAAGAGCTTTCAGCTCATTTGTAAATAACTTTGCATGTGATAGCAATATATGTTGAACCAACCTTGCCTGTAATATTGTTATTATGTATCTGTTCATGAGTGATTACTATATTAATGAATAGTTGTGCCACCTTGCCTTCATGTTATTAATATGGTGTTTGTTCAAATCTTAGTTAAATGGGGTTGCTAGTTTGATCGTTTATTGCATGCGTGTTTCGCCAATGCAATTTGTTGTCCTAGTTGCTTACCTTATGTTATGTTAATAATAAGTCTATTCAGATGAGCAAATTGCTAAGCCACCTTGCCCTCATATTGCAAGTTTGTACTTAAAGCTTATCGTTTGATGTGTGTATCAATAAACCTATTCAGCCAAGCAAATAGTTGAGCCACCTTGCCTTCATGTTGTGGAGTTGTACTTAGTTTATCGTATATTTGTTTGTTTCTAATAAACTTCTTCCTAGCCGAGCAAGCAATTGAGCCACCTTGCCTTCACGTTGTGAATTTGTATCAGAAGTTTATCGTATAAACACATTTCTGCTCCTTTTCCTCATGCTCTGTTTTCTTGAGGAGATTGGATAGTTTAAAGCATTTAGTTTTTAGTTGTAGTTAAGACCTGCGAAACCAGAGGAAATCCTTAGTTGCAACGTCCTTGGTTTTCTTAACCTTGTGCCTCTTCCAGCTGAGTCAAAAAGATAGGATTTAGATCATTTACTTTTAGAACGCATATCAGCAAAAGAGAGAGCTTCCCCTCCTAATTTGAAGAGCAGTCATTACGAACTGTGCATAGCTGTCCGTACCAACTTGCACTCCAGAGGTGCTAATTGTTACGCCAACAATATGTTATTGCACTTTTATCAATTGATTTATGGTGTGAATAACATCTTGTTGCAAGCCATACCACTCTCACTATGGTAAGTCACACAACATCATTTAGCAATTCTTTGCCTCTATCAAGCCATATCAATCAGCTCACTGATCCTGCTCGTATAGTAACTCTGAATCAGTTTATTAGTGAAATCAAATGTCATTTTATTTGCTGGGTATTAATAAATATTGTGCAGATTTTGTTTACTTTTATTCACTACCTAGCCATACTAGTTGACTCCATTATGATGGTCATACAGTTGCAAAGAATGGAAATATTTTGTGCAGGCTGTACACATAAGCTTTGTCTCAGTTTGGTGATGATATTCAATTAAGAACTTGGTTTCCATATTTCCTTTGGTTTGTACCAACCTAAGGGCAGTCATACCAGTGCATATGGGTAGCAAAAACAAGTGTCTAAGGCTGCAATTCAATCAGAACAGCAGTTTCTAATTTGTTGTGCCTATGAAATAAATAACTCAGACCTGGTTTCCATTACCCAGCAAACCGTACAATTTCAGAGTGCTTGATCTTTCCCATAAACACCTCATTCTAGGTTGTACCACTTTAGCTAGCCACCTAATAGTTCAATCTATAGTTGGTCTTTTTATGTTTCTTCGTTTAATGATTATTTTACAGGTATTGATCACTATTATTTTGGCTTCACGAAGGTACTAGTTTATTTCTAGTATTTCAAAGCATTGTTTTTTCAGTTATTCGGATTTGCAAAAATATCATTGCTTTACACTTGCAAAAATATTCAAATATTGCAAATTGGATGATTACTGCCAAATCCCTATTCTTCATTGTAATAGACCATGTCAGTTTATCCAATGGATCCTTTCTTTAATTTTCAATATATTATCCGCCATGCTTGGCATATATCGGAATTGAGTGATTTAGTCTATCATTTTGGCATTGACACTATTACGCTTGCATTTAGTTAGTTTGGTTTGAACAGAATTTTCTTTTCACTGTAAGTTAGTTTGGCTTGATCAATTCTATAACTTTCCTTATAATGTAAATTGGTTGTCTATCCACAAATATCTTTCAATGTATTTTCATTGTCCTCATTGTAATCTCCATATGCTCTCATCTACCCCACATTGAGAACTTGGTAATTAGAAAGAGCAAAGATTCGAATCCACCAAATTAGAATTTGTGAAAAGGATGTTCATAAGATAGCCTTCAAGTGTCATTATGGACATTACAAATTCTAAGTCATGCCATTCGGTTTGACTAATGCTCCTACTATATTTCAATCATAGTTGAAAACTCGCAGTAAAATCGCTGCACTCGCGAGTAATTGCATGTTGCATGTCTAGGCGAGTAAATCACTTAATAACTCACTGCCGCGTTTTCATGAAAACACGCAGCGATTTAATGTCCAAAATGCGCAGAAAAACGTGCGTCTTTTGGTAAAACGCAGCCAAAAAAACTTATAACTTGGCAATTTTTTTTAACCCTTAATATTTTGCCTTCAACCTCATCGAAAAGCATTGACTTGCCATTCTCTTCATGCCGCGACGCAAGAGAAAAAGCGAGGGCAAGAAAAATGATGCAGGAGAAAAATCAAGGGCAGGAAAAAATCAACGACAAGAGAAAATCGAGGGCGGCAAAAGAAAATCGACGGCAGCAAAAAACTGTTTGTTTGCACTTTGCTCTGTGTTTGCTCTCTTCCAAGTAATTTTCGCACGACTATAGTCTAATAATTTCTTTCATTTTTATTTTTTAATAGTGGTTAAATTTTTATTGAAACAAAAAATGTGTTTAAATTTATTTAATTTTTGTTTTAATAATTTTTATATTTTATAACTATAACTTATAAATTTTAATAATGTATTTAAAGTTAAACTTTAAATTTTAATAAATGTTCTTCAAATTATTTATTTCTTTTATTAAAAGCAAAAAAACATTATTAAAATTACATTTAAATTTTTATCATAAACATTATATTTTTAAATTATTTTTGTATTTATCAAAAGTTAAAACAATGAAAATATTAATAAATACAAATATCATTGTCCTTTACAAATGACTTAAATTAAAAATAATATAGCAAGGCAATTTGAAAAAAGATATTGAAGTTCTAAAATTTTAATTGTATTTGAGAAAATACAAGGCAATGTGAAAAAAGATATTGAAGTTTTAAAAAAAAAAATGTTTGGTGACCAAACTATATTAGAAAATTGAAAATATAGAGAAATTTTAAAAATTCAGTCTATATGTGTGTTTTTTAAGAATATTTAAAAAAAATGTGTATTTTTTAAATGTTCGATAAATTTGCCAAGTTACTGCCGAGTTTTTCTCCGAGTTTTTGTCGAGTCCCGAGTTTTTAAAAAATTTGGGTCTGCCGAGTTATTGTCGAGTCCGAGTTTTTAAACTATGATTTCAATCATGTATGAATCAAGTGTTCAATAAACAATTAAAGATATTTGTTTTGGTCTTCTTTTATGACATACTTGAGACATTTGTAAAGTTTTGGTATTCTAGAAGCCCAATCTTTTTTTGGCCAAAGAATCTAAATGTGAGTTTGTATGACTAAAATTTTATATCTGGGGCATGTAATCAGCACTAAAGGTATTCAAGATGATCAAAAAAATATTTGAGCCATAGTTGGCACACTTGCGAAAAATTCGCCGAGTTTTCAAAAACTCACAAGTTTTTGAAAAAAACGAGTTTTCCTCAGGTTTACTCGCCAAACCCAGAAAACGAGTTTTTCCGAGTTTTTGAAAAAACTTGCGAGTTTTTAGTGGCGAGTACTCACCAAACACTCGCGAGTCCAAAAAAAAAGACTCGGCCGCGCAGAAGATAAAGCAAAAAACGTCTTTTTGATGTTTCATTTCATTTTGCCCCCAAGCAAAGAGATATCATTTCCAACGATTTGCCATCGAGGAGAGCAGATTCAAACACCATTTTGTGTGGATTTTGAACAAAAATTCGATTCACAGGTAGGGTTTTTGTTTTTGTTTTTTGTTTTTGCTTAATCATTTTCTTTCATTCTTCTTGCAAAATACTCATTCCAAATTGAAAAAAAGTCATGATAGAGCACAAAGAAGCAATTTTTTTGCATTTAGAATCCAAAAAACAAGATTCATCACAATCTTTTGTTGATTTTTTTCACTGTTTTTGAAATTTTCAGACCTAGGTTCATTTTTTGTGTAGAATGATAAGATTAGTTAATAATGTTAATTTATAGTTCATTTAAACACATTTGTATCAATTTAAATCAAATTTAGCTCTATATCTTTTAAGTTCTAAATTTTTAATGATTTAGGTTGTTTTTTAATTTATTTTGTATTAAAAAACTAATATGTTGTACATATTTTTTGTGTGTAGATTGATCATTGATCATTGAATACACACTATAATGGCTTTTGGCTCTGGTTCAGCATCAGGTTCTGAGCCCGCCCCACCAAGTTCCACCCCGCCTACACCATCATCATGGGTTCCAAGCACTCATCCTGCAGGGGCTAGAGACCCTACATGGAAGTACGGTGTGAGAGGACACATATCTGGAACAGTTTTTTGCAGTGAGTGCAAGAAAACATATCATGGAAGCATAAATCGCCTCAAATACCATCTTGCAGGCATTCCTCAGCGTGATGCCAAGCCTTGTGAGCAGCCCAAAGAAGAGATTAGAAAAGAGATGCTTGCACTACTTTCACTTGCCGAGGAAAGAAAAATGCAAAGGGAGAGGGCAAAAAAAGCCATAGCAGCTACCATAGCTAGTGGACATGCGCATGCCCATGGTCAGACTCAAGAGCACGGGGCCGAGCACATGGAGATAGAGTCAGATGAGGAGGAAGATATTGGCATTGTGGGCTCTCTTCGTGGTCCACGCATTCGCATTCATAGCACAGCCACAACTGTACTGTCCTCTAGGCCCCCCGTTTCCTCTAGTTCGACTTCGACTAGAGTGCCAGTGCCACCACCACCTTCATCTTCACGCAGCCCATAGAGTTTTTTTGTGCCTCGAAACACGTCAGGAGCACATGTATCATTGGAGGCTACAGGGTGGAACAAGGAGGTGCATCAACATGTCGACTTGGCATGTGCTGACTTTTGGTATTTCAATAACATACCATTTAATGTGGCGAGTAGTCCCTATTGGCACAATATGGTCACTACATTGACAGTTTCAAGAAAAGGCTACAAGCCACCTTCTCGCAAAGATTTGAGTGGGAGGTAAGTGAAAGTCAACTTAAATTTTATGCTAAGTTTATGTTCTGTAAATCAAATTAATTTATTATTTATTATTTATGTTGAATTCAAGCTATTTTTTGTTTAAAACTTACAATTTTGTACTTATTTAATTATTTTACTTTGTACTTGCAGGTTGCTCACAAATGCAACCCAAAGGGCAATGCAAGTGGTTGAACAACAAAAAATTAAATGGAAGAAATATGGCTGCTCCATTCTTTTTGATGGGTGGACAGATGGGAGAAACCGCACCATCATTAACTTTTTGGTCGCATGCAAAGGTGAAGTTGTGTTTTGGAAGTCGATGAATGCTTCCAACAAGATAAAAACTGCAGATACATTGCGTACATTGTTGGAAGAAGTTGTGATAAAGGTGGGGATTGCTAATGTGGTGCAAGTTATCACAGATAATGCAGCAGCGTATGTGGCAGCAAGAAGAATGCTTGAGATTAGACATCCATTACTCTTTTGGTCACCTTGTGCAGCCCATTGCCTTGACCTTCTTTTGGAGGACATAGGCAAACTTGTTTGGGTGGCACCAATTGTAGATGATGCAACGAGCATCACAAAATTTATCTACAATCACCCTTGGGTTCTTAGCTTGATGAGAGATCATACGCAAGGGAAGGAGTTGGTGAGACCAGGTGCCACAAGGTTTGCAACGATTTTCATAACGTTGCAAAGCATTTTGGATTCTTTGGGCTCTTTAAAACAAATGTTTGTGAGTCAAGCATGGAATGACTCTTCATATTCAAAGAAGCCCAAAGGAGAGAGAGTTGCTACAATAGTCTTTGACCCCTTGTTTGCACAAAAAGCTATAGAGATCATGAAGGTAACTTCACAACTTTGATTTTAATTTTAAACTCAAGTTGAATATAAATATATATATTTTTTAATTTAACTTTAAGCCTTTCATTATAAATTTCTAACTTTGATCCTTTTGTATTTTTAATCTAGGTGTCAAAGCCCTTGGTAAGAGTCCTTCGCTTGGTAGATGGGAATCAAAACCCCATGGTATATATTTATGAGGCCATGGATAGGGCCAAAGAGGCTATCAAAAGTTACTACATGGGGGACAGCCTGAAATTTGATCCCATATGGGAAATTGTTGATAAGAGGTGGAACAATCAACTCCACTAACCCATCCATGCAGCAGGGTACTTCCTCAACCCTTCTTATCTCTTCTCAGAAAGCTTCTCCAATCCTAATGGAGAGGTTATGGAGGGGCTCATGACATGCTTTCAAAGGATGGAATCTAAGGTTGCAGCGAGAGACCACATTGTCAGCGAGTTGGATATATACAGGGAAGCAACTGGTAATCTCTTTTCTTCGGACTTGGCTATTAGAGGAAGAAACACTCTGCCCCCAGGTATAAAATTGGGAGTCTTTAACTTTTAAGTTCATTTCACATGCATCTTATACTTTGATAGAATTTGTTTTGACTTTTGAGTCTTGGACTTTGTTTTCTAACTCTTCAATATTTATTTGTTTTGCAGAGGTTTGGTGGAAAAATTGGGGTGGAAAAACCCCACATCTTCAAAAAATTGCCCTTTGCGTATTATGCCAGCCCTGTAGTGCATCCAGTTGTGAGCGCAATTGGAGCTTGTTCGAATCCATTCACACGAAAAAGAGGAACAAGTTAGCACAAAAGCGCCTCAATGATCTTGTCTTTGTGCAATACAACCTTCGGTTGCGCACAAAGAGAGTAGAAGAAAAATCACTAGATCCTATTGATTTAGATGAGATAGATCCTTATAGTGATTGGACAAGGCGAGATGAGCAACCTCCATTGATTAGCGCAGATGAGATCCTTGACTTTGAGAGACAAGCAATGGAGGATGTGAGTGCATCAGGAGATGTAGGGTTGGAGGACATTCCTGAGGATATGGGTGAGATTCAGCCAGAGCCATAGACACAACCTTCCATGCCAATCGAGGAGCCAGTAGCAGTAGCACCGCAAGTGCATTCACCTCCACCACCACCACGCACATGCGGGAGGGCTAGAGGACCCACCCCTTCTTCCCTAGTTGTTGCTAGACTAGGGAAGAGGAAAGCCTAGCATGTTGTATTTAGTTACTATTTAGTATTTGCTTCTAGTTCTAGTTTTATTACTTTCAATTTCATGTATCATACTTTCAGGCTTTTAGCCGTCGGGATTCCACATAAGAATGTGATTTTGTAATCAATTTACATTGAAGTCAATCAAAATTAATAGAAAACACTTTTTGTACTCATTTATGGATTCATCTTGTCAATGAATTTTGCAAAAAAAATGTGTTTCTAATTAAATTTATGCAATTTTTTAAGTTCCCGAGTTTTTTGCCGAGTTTTTTCCGAGTTTTAAAAACTCTCCAATTTTTGGCTTGGCGAGTTTTTTCTCGGGGGGAGTTTTCCAACTATGATTTGATCCATCTTGGATTGGCCTATTCCAAAATCTTTGACACAATTGAGAGGGTTCTTTAGTCTTTGCAGCTATTACCAAAGAGTTGTGAAGGGATTTTCTTAGTTGGCAGCTCCATTGATTGATTTGACAAAGAAAAGGGATTTCACATGGTCCAATTCAGCACAGAAAACTTTTGACAAACTCAAGGAGGTGATGAATTCTTGTTCTATGTTAGCCATTCAAGATTTGTCTCTTTCCTTTTTTCTTGAGTGTGACGCTTCTAGGGAAAGGATTGGGGTTGTTTTGATGCAAAATAAGCATCCTATTTCTTTCGAGAGCTGCAAACTCAAAGGAATTGAAAGAGATTTCTTGATTTAAGACAGGGAAATGTTAGCTATCATGCATGATTTGGCGAAGTTCAAACAATACCTTGTTGGTGGTAAGTTTGTGGTTAAAACTGATCATAATAGATTGAATTACTTTCTAAGTCAAAAAGATATCAATGAAAGACAACAAAAATGGGTAAGTAAACTTCAAATTTACAATTTTGATATTGAGCATGTTAAAGGGAAAAAGAAAACATAGTGGCTAATACATTGTCTAGATAACCCACTTTGTGTTCTATGATAAAGATTACAACAAATTGGAAGGTTCAAATTTTGACAGAATATTCTAAAAAACACCTTTTCCACTAACATAGTGGAATGAAAAATGAAAGATAACAAGTATGTAGTCGTTAATGAACTCATCCTTTACAAGGATAGAGTCTTTTGGGTGCCCCTAATCTAAGATAAAAGAAAAGATTTTAAGGGTTGTTCATAATCCTCCTTTGGCTGGTCATCGAGGACATTTTAAAACATATAAGAAGATTCAGGAAAGATTTAGATAGAAAGGACTTAATGATAATATTCTTAAGCATATCAGCAAATGTTTGGTTTGTTAGCAGAACCAAATAGAGCAATCATTTTCAATTGGTTTGTTGCAACCCCTACCCATTCCAAATCAAAAAAGGAAAAGTGTATCAATGGATTTCATCAATGGACTTCTGAAAGTTTAAGGTAAGGACTGCATTTATGTTGTACTAGACAGACTCACAAAGTATGCACTCCTTGCAATATCTTCAAATTAAAAAGCACTTCAAGTTGTTGATTTTATTTTCAGAGAATTGTTTAGGCTCCGAAGGTTTCCTAAAAATATTGTGAGTGATTTTGACAATTGGTTCCTAAGTTTTTTTTGGTAAGAGCTATTTCATTTGACAAGAACTAAACTTACTCTTGACACAAGCTACCACCCTCAAACAAATGGGCAAACTAAAACTATCAACAAATGGGTGGAAAGCTACTTGAGAAACTATGTTTCAAGTCATCAGAAGACATGGATCAAACAGCTCTACTTGGGAGAACATTGCTACAACACCACCTATCACATATCTATCAGGATGACATCATTTATAGCTTTGTATAGTTATGAGGCTCCAACTTTCATTGACCTTGTGATTTCTAACAAGAAGGTTCCAAGGGTTAAAGATTTGATACAGCAAAGTCAAGATATCTTGAAAACTCTCAAAGACAACCTTCAACATGCTCAAAATCAGCAAAAAATGCATGTAGATCAACATATTGAACACACTTTTGAGGTTGTTGACATGGTCTACTTGAGATTGAAACCATATAGGCAGTCCTCTCTTAAGAGGATAGGAGTGGAGAAACTTAAGCCCCAATTTATGCGCTATACAAAATCAAATAGAGGATTGGAAAATTTTCATTGAGTTGGAACCACTAGAACAGAGAAAGGTTCATAATTTGTTTCATGTTTCTTGCCTCGGGAAGGAATTTGGTTATCATGTCATTCCATCATTTGAGCTACCTCCCTTGGATAAAGAAGGGAAATTGATTTTGGTTCCTAAAGAGATTGTTGATTTCAAGGAATGAAAACTGAGAAACAAAAGCATAAATGAATATTTGCTTTGTTGGAAGGATCTTCCAATTGAGGATGCCATTTGGGAAGGAGAGTAGATTCTAGAGCATCCCAATTTGCAATTGCTTGTGGACAAACAAATTTAGGGAGGAATGACTTCATGTCCCCTTTTCAAGTGTAAGTTTGTTGATGACAAAGACTATTTTCACATTTTTTCCCTGTAAGCTAATGGGGTGATGGGAAAAGGAAAAATAATTAAATAACTAAATTAAGTTGTCAAAAAGTGCTTTAAATTATAAATTAAATGACAATTTACAATTTATGTTTAATTATTTTAAAATGTGTCTTTAAGTGATTAAATAAAGTGTCACTAAACCTAGGTGTAAAAAGGTGATTGAAAAGGACACTTATTTATATTTTAATAGCTTTGATGAATAATTGACAAAAAGAAAATAATATAATTTAACTTTCTCAAAATTAAGTTATAAAAGGGAGGAATGTCTTTGAAAAGGGTCTTGCTTTTTGAAACAATTTCATTTTTCAAGAATGAATATGCATTCTTCTTCCTTTTCTAAGGACACAAACCCTCCTAGTTCTTAGTACAATTCTATACAGGGATTAACAATGTGCTTCATCAAATAAAGATTTATAGTTTTCAGTGTTATTGAGGTTTGAGATTATCAGTTTATGATGTGCAAATTTTAGAGTTTGCAAGGTATTGATATGTTATTGTTCTTTTATCAGTTGATTTTTGGTGTGAATAACCTCTTGTAGGCTATACCATTCCCTGACTATGGCAAGCTGTACAACATCATTTTGGCAATTCTTTGCCTCTATCAGGTTGTACCAATCAGCTCACCAATCCTATCCATACAATATAGTCTAAATATACTTATTAATGAAATCAAATATCATTTTATTTGTTGGGTATTAATGAATATTATGCACATTTTGTTTGAGTTTATTCACTACCTGGTCGTACCAGCTGATTCCATTATGATAGCTGTACAATTGTAAATACTGGAAATGTTTTGTGTAGACCATACACATCTGTTTCGTCTTTGTTAGGTGATGATATTCCATTGAGAACTTGGTTGCCATATTTCCTTTGGTCTGTACCAAGCTAAGGGCAATCGTACCAGTGTGCATGGGTAGCAAAAATACATGTTTAATGCTGCAATTCAATCAGAACAGCAATTTCTAATTTGTTGTACCTATCAAATAAATAACTCAAACCTGGTTGCCATTACCTAGCAGGTCAAACAAATTCAGAGTGCTTGATCCTTCCCATACAAGTCATACACCTCATTCTGGGCCGTACCACTTCAGCTAGCCACCTAATATTTCAGTCTACAACTGGCCTCTTTGTACTTCATTTTTTAATGATTATTTTCCAAGTATTGATTGCTATTATTTGGGCTCCAAAACACCATACAGAGGTACTAGTTTATTTCCAATATTTTGTAGCATCGTTTTTTAGTTATCTGAATTTGCAAAAATATCACTGCTTTACATTTACTTGCACAAAAAATGAAAATCAGATATTGTAAACTAGACAGTTTGCCACCAGTATTGAATTTCCAAAGATCCTAGACAATTTACAACCAAATCCCTATCCTTCATTTAATAGATCTTAGTTGATTTATCCACTAGATCCTTTCTTTAATTTTTAGTATATTATCCGCCATGCTTGGCATGTATCAAAATCCAGTGACTTAGTTTGTCATTTTGGCATTAACACAATTCCACTTGCATTCAATCAATTTGGCTTGATCAAAATTTGCATTTCACTACCAACCAGTTTGGCTTGATCGATTCTATGCAGGGAAACCCGGGGACGCGTCCCCTCCCCAAAATGCCCCGTACCCGTTTCCGGGACGTACCGGGTACCGGGGGACGGCAGGGGACCGTCCCTCTTTTGTCAAAAAACTCAGGAAACGTGCCGGGGACGGGGGGACGGCGTGGACTAAAAGAGGGACGGCTGACCGTCCCCGGGGACGGCCAGGGGACGGCTGAGCCGTCCCTCGACCGCCCAGGGGACGGCCGGCCGTCCCCCGCGCTTTAGACACTTGTAACTTGAAAAAAAAATCACAATTTTTAAAAATTTCGGCCAAGCATACGTGGCATGTGTGGGCCCCATTTATTTTGACTCTCTTATGAAAGGAAAAGGGCCTCTCTAACCTCATTATGTGCATTTTGTTTGTTTGAGCAGCCAAGGGTTTGAGAGCAAAAGAAGTTGCAGCCATTGAAGGAGAAGGAGCAGCAGCTTGAAGGAGAAGAGGAGGTTGAAATAGTGTTGAAGGGAGTGCAAATCCACTAAAGAGGTATGCATTTTCTTTCTCTATTTTTTTTTTTTTCATTTTTTTGCAAAATATGAAGCATACATTGTCTGATTTTTTTTATTTTTTTGCATTTTCAGTTTAAACTTGCATTCTAAAAACAAAAAACATGAGCAGCAGTGAGAATGGAAGTGATAGTGAAGTTGAAATGCAAATTAGAAGGCAAAGTGGTGGGGGTGGTAGTAGAACTAGAGAGCAAAGAAGTGAAAGAACCCCAATCCAATGCCATCCTTCATCAACCAATACCAAAACTATGGAAGACTATGCAAGACACCCATTAAACCCAAAAAAACCATTCCTTCGATATGTTACACCCGTGGGTGAAAGACAAAAAAATTCAGGGGGGAGTAGGGTTTGGTTTTGCCATATTTGTGAAAAAGACTTTAGGGGCAGCTACACAAGAATTAGGTCTCATTTTTTGGGTGAGGTGGGCCATGGAGTTAGAATGTGTCCTTCATTGACAGATGCCCTATTTTTAGAATGCCAACAAATTCAAATAGAGTGTGATGGTGGGGTTCAAGGTGGGTCTCCTTCTTTCCCAAGTGCACAATCATCCATGCCTACTCCCAATCCTTCCACGGTTGGTAGTAGTGGAGTTCTCTTAAGAGCAAAGAGGAAGGTGAGTGGTAGTGGTAGTGAAAAGGCAACCTCAGTTGAGTCCCTGTTTAATAACCAAGCACGAGAGAGTACTGAATCCGCCATTGCCAAATTCTTTTTTGCACATGCCATTCCATTTCATGTGGCCCGTTCCTCTTATTTTAAACAAATGGTGAGAGAATTAACCACAGTTGGTCCTTCATTCATACCCCCTGGAGATCATAAGCTACGCACCACCCTCCTAGACAAAGAGTACTCCAAAGTTAATGTGTTAATGGAGGACATGAGGCAAACGTGGATGAGGACGGGGTGCTCTATAGTGATGGATGGGTGGACTGATTGTAGACGTCGGCCACTCATCAATGTCATAGTCACATGCCCTGCTGGTTCTTATTTTCTTAGAGCCATAGATTGTTCGGGGAAACGTAAGGATGCAGAATTTCAGTTTTCCATTTTGAGAGATGCTATAGAGGAGGTTGGGGCTGCAAATGTGGTGCAAGTGATCACCAATTCTGCACGTGTGTGCAAATCGGCTGGGTTGATGGTGGAGGGTCAGTACAGGCACATATTTTGGACACCATGTTGTGTTCATGCATTGAACAATGCATTGAAAGACATAGGGAAGCAAGATTGGGTGAAGAAAATAGTGGCAGAAGCTAGAGATATTCAAATGTTTATTTGCAATCACCACACCTCACTTGCTCTCTTCAGAACATTTTCAAAGAAGGAATTTCTCAAACCTGTTTAGACAAGGTATGCCACTCACTTCATTTTGTTTCACTTTCAATTTGTATTCAGAATCTGATTTTGTTTTAAATTTTTAATTTTTAATGAATCAATGAATGAACATTGAATGTAGATATGCCACATACTTCATCTTGTTAGAGAGGATGGTAGAGGTGTATGAGCCTCTACAAGCAATGATGGTCAATGCAGAGTGGGCTAGATGGCCTAATGCAAGTTCCACGGACGGAAAGAATGTCAAACAAAAGATCCTCGATGACGATTGGTGGGCCAATGTGAGGTAAGACATTAGATGGCTGATTTTCATATTAAATTTATGATTTTAATATTTTAATTTTATTGTCCAATGTTCCAATTTTTGAAGTTTCTAACATGTCAATTAACTTGTCAACTAATTATTTTGAACTTTTTATTTGCATTTTGCAGATATATTTGCTCCTTCATCTCCCCTATTGTAGATGTCATCAGATATGCTGATACAGACTCTCCTAGTCTTGGAGAGATTTATGAGACATTTGACAGTATGCTTGGGAAGATCAAGCAAGTTATTTCGACAAAGGACCCCACTTTGGATTTATATGAGCAACACATTGGGCCCATTGTGACTCGAAGGTGGAATATAATGAACACCCCACTTCACATGGCTGCCTTTGCTCTAAATCCAAAATGGTATGCACCAAGGCCTGGTAGGGTGCCTCCATGTGATGATAGTGAGGTTTTAGATGGGTTCACACGGGCCATTGAAAAGATTTATCCAGCAGAGCAGGCTTCACTAGTTCGGTCACAATTCCTAGACTTTGCAAATCTTTCGGGCCCAAACTTGAGTAAACCACAAGCGAGGTTGGATAGAGCTATATTAGCTCAATCAAACCCTATTGGATGGTGGACCTATCATGGGAGGGATACACCGCAGTTGAAGACACTTGCTACTCGCCTTCTTGCACAGGTTGCTAGTTCCTCTGCTGCAGAAGGAATTGGTCCACATATAGCTTTATCCACTCCCTCAAGAGGAATAGACTTACCTCTAGACGAGCGGAGAAGCTAGTGGCCGTTCATAGTGCTCTTCGGCTTCAGGATCGGCAGACTCCAGAGTATCGACAGACTCCAGCTCTACGGTGGGATATTGATCCCGAGGATGTGGCCCAGGTAGATGAGGAGGAGATAGTTGAGGGTTTGGTTGGGGTTCCGTTGGTTGAGGAGGAGCATCACAGTGGCAGTGACTCAGAGGATGACTCTGATTTTGATGCGGTTATGAGGGATGATTAGGGGCAGCAGTGCTCTTTGACTTTGTTTATTCTGTATTCATTACTGACATTGTATTTTGATTTTCATAGCAAACTTGAAAACTATATGGCAGCAATGTAGCCTTTGGGCATTTTGATATAAGTTTATAAATTATAACTTGGAGGTTGTTTCATGATTTGTGTATGTTAATTTTGAATGCGTATTGAGTATTGGCATAATGTTGGACACAAATGTTATATGTTAGTGTTCTATAATGTGTATTATGCATGCCTTATCCATGTTATCATATGAATATTTAAGATTTCCCTATATTTTTATATAGCCATCTCCTGCCGTCCCTAATTTTTGCCTCAAAAATCAGAAACTTGGGGACTCGTCTCGCCGTCCCCTGCCGTCCCTGTCCCGGAAACTTGGGGTAACCTTGATTCTATGACTTCGCTTATAATGTAAATCGGTCAGCTAGCCACCAATATCTTTCAATGTATTTCCATTGTCTTCATTCTAGTCTCTGTATGTTCTCACCTCCTAAGTATCCTCCAACCTTCTGATCAGCTCCAAACTTCAAAACAAACATCTTAAACACATTTAGGTGCTATTTATTTCAATTTCACTAAGCTGCAGGTTTCACAATATGGAAATTATGGGATGAATGTAATGGGATGATATTCAAAGATTCTAGCCAAAGCCCAGTAGCCCTTCTGAGTCATCAAAAGTAATTTCAGGATGGCAGCATTGACCTATTAAAAAACCAAAACATGAGAACTAAACTAAGAATTCAAAAACACACAAAAACCTTCACTAGGAGAATAATTGGAATCTCCCATTAAAATCATGAGTTCCAGACATTTTCAATGAACACTCTACTTAAGTGGATCCATCGCACCACCATGGTTAGGAGGGTTAAAACAGAATTTCAAAAGAGCAGCAAAAAGAAGTCTTGAGGCTGCTAGAGTAGGGGAAATCATACATACAACCACATCTCAACCTCTAGAGGCCTACCAGCAGTAATGGACAATCATGCAGACCCTTTGACTTTGTGGAAAGGGTTGAGCATAGCAGCAGACAAAAGCATTGTGTTCATAGCCATCACCAAGCATATTTTATACCAACGAAGTAAACATGATTCCTAACAGAAGATGGGCCCAAAACCAAAGAGAATGAGAACAATGAATTCAAGGAATCAAAGAATGTTGCTTTGATACAACATTATGCCTTTACCATTGATCACTTTAGATTTTGTACAGGAAGTATCTGATGAAGGGACATACACAAAAATACCAATAAATCCTGATTTTTGGAAATTGCATACTTAAACTCTCTTCTGGCCTACACCACATCCCAGAAATATTGATTTAAAGTGCTTCAACACATATTCCAAGTAAAAAAGGCAATTATAATCTTAGCTTCACATAGTGGTGTTGATGACAGACCACTCAGTTGCATAGCAACTATTATGACAGATTTAATTGCATGTCTCTACCATTCATGGTAGCCTTACACTCAAAAAAGACCACGATTAATCCCAAGTTATCAAAACCCACCACATTTGCATGCTATTTCCCAAGTTTTTCAAAAAGTGGTTTTGATGCATATAGCAAAGGCAGACAGAACATTTTTGTTAGAGGATTTAGGAGCACAGTATTTTAATTTCCTTTGTTTTACTTTAAATAGATTTCTTTTAGAAGTCATTTTGATAAACACAGGTTTTTTCTTAAATTCATACTCCAATAAGGGTTGAGGTAAAAGCATGCAAGCTGCCCCTAAAATAGAAATCCTATGCTTCATGATGGAATGACACTGTCTTAGGGCCAGATGTATGCTTTTTACATAAACTCTTTTGGGTGTAAGTAAAATACATTTTTTTGAAGTCCTATACATTATTTATTAATTAGCATTTTTATAATGTATAACATTTATTTTTATTTATGTGCAATATATTTGACATGAACTAACAAATTTTATTTTATATTTTTGCTGTTTTTAAAACTACTCCATTATTATTTAGTTGCCAATTTTTTCTGATTTTAAACCTAAGTTACCGATTCGTTTTTGGATTCGGGTACGGGTACGTGAATCCGGTACGGGATTCGGCGAAATTTTATTTGGGGTTGGGTACGTTTTGGGTACGGCAAACAAAAAACATATAAAAATCAGAAATATATACATATTTGCAGCAGTAATTAAGCTGAGAATACACCACCATATTAATAATCTAATAACATAGCAAAAAGACATCACTTTCATATTCAAATATTAAAATATTAGTGATACTCAAAAGTCGAATGTCATGATATAAAATTATAAATTAAAGTTCAAACATAAAAATGTCAAGTGTTTACAATCAGCCATTATTGATCATCGATCAATCTGAATCATATGGGTCATCAATAAAAGAAGCATCATTAGATGTGTTTGGAGGCAAAGATTATGGTTGGAATGAATATTTTATTATTTAGAAGTCAACTTTTGGTCAAAAAAAAATATAAAATTGAAAAAAAACGCACTTTTTCTGCTGGATTCGCCTCGGATTCGCCTGGGCATATCCTAGACGAATTCACAAAGGCGAATCGAATCTGCAGCGAATCCACAGTCAAAATTCCGAATCCGACCCGAATCAAACCTGAATTTCGAATCCGGTACGAATTGTATCATATCCGGAAGCTGGGAGTGGCGAATCGGTAACTTAGTTTTAAACCCAAACAATAGAATTTCATTTACATTTTTACAATGCCCTGTAAATGGAGCACTACTATGATACCATTATGTAAAGGTATTTTGTTTTTTAAAGGATATTTTAGGCTCTTTCTATTGTGATATCATCATGGGCTATGTCTATCTGTCCCATTGACACACTTTTGTACATGTCGAAATTAAAATTATTTCCTTCCTTCTTAAGACAGGATTCCACCAACCTGCAAGCTTCTCTTCAACACAGGAGAAATTGTAGGACAATAAATTGATTATTGTCTATGTAAATTAAGATTAGCTTTTCTGTGCTGCCACACCACTTCTGTCATTTTTTAGTGCCTTCAGTTACCCAGTAGGACCAAAATACACCCAAATCCGACTAGAAAATAGAGCATGTTGAAAGTATCTGATTATGTTAACAACATTTTTAGAATTTCAACATAGCAGTTAACAAAGTTCCACAAAATACAAAAATGTGACTTCAGGAAATAACGAATATAGAATTGTAAAAGAATTTAGTAATTGCTTCTGCTCTTAACAATAATAGGAACCAAGCTTAAAGCAAAAAAAAAATGCTTATGACTTACTTCACGTGCTATGTGCACAGCCATGTCAGTACTTAAATTAAGATGGGCATCACCTAAATGTTTCAAGATCCATCCTGGCAGCTTTGAACGCTTATCATGACGACTGTATCTGCAAATAATTAAAAAGCATTCCTGCACTTAAATCTTAATAAGATTCTAACATACCTATACAGTAATAAACAAGTGCAAGCAAATACAAAGTAACATAATATTTTCACTTACTGAAGGGTTCTCCAAGGCAAGAAAGAGGGGAGAGCTATCCTGGTAGAAGAGAAAAAAGTGAGATCAAGAGGGGCAGGAATGGATGATTTGAATAATGGATACCCTAAATGGATAGAGGCAGAAGCTGTGGATACTCACAGTGAAGGACAGTGTGGGAGTAAAGAAAATGTATCAGCTCTTGCAGCTGGAAATCAGAATGAAAAAAGAAAAAAGTGGCATGTCATGTGCAGGTGACTGCTGAAGCAGAAAAGGTAGCTCCATCCACCCCATGTAAACTGGATGGAGAGATCTCAAAGCCTGATCTTATGCAGTACCCACAAAAGGAGAGACCTTAGAGGCAAAGATTAAAAGAAAGAAGGTAGTGTCCAGCAGCCAGGCACTTCCGGGTGGAAATGGGAGGTTTAAGGTTGCAGAAAAAATGCCCATTTTGGAGTTTGGGGAAGAAGTGGAGAAATATTTGGACTATCATAGGGATATGGCACTGATTTGTAGATTTAGTTCCTTGTGGCCCAATCTTCCAAAGCTCAATGTTTGGGTGAATTCTATCTAATTGCCTTTTTTGGAAGCTCCAATTATGATTTATCCTTATGCACAAGGTTTTTAACTTTTTTGTAGTGGTTTGTTATTCTAAAAATAATAGAAGTAAGATTATAGACAGCTCATGGATCTAGGATATGATGTCCTTATTTTTGAAACCCTAGTACCAAGATTCAACCCAACAACAAATTTTTCAGATTTCTCATATTATGATAGATTGCCAATTTTGCCTCTCCATTTTTGGCAGTCTTTTACATTGAAAAGTAATGGAAACCATCATGTCCCCTTTCCAAGCATAAGTCACCAAAAGAACCTTAGCCTATAATTTTAATTTATTATGAAATAACTTGCACAATAGAAGAATATAATAGGAATATGCTGCAAATACTCCATAATAATATGCCACTTCAAGGGGGCAACCTCCAATAGTCTTTAATAAGAACTCCATACTCAACATGATGATAATAACCTACCTATACCTCCTATATTTACCATACTTATGCCTAGGATGTCACCCAAGCTGACCTAGATAACCCTATATAAGCCTTAGGCCAACCTAAATAACTAAATAACAATATAATAATGATAAAATGACTTAATTAAGAGTTAAGGTAGCCGCAAGCTGACTACTCATAACACTATACACACTATGGGGGTAGGGGCATAACATTTCCCCCCTCTTTACAAAAGCATTGTCCTCAATGCTAACTTTTATTTTTCTTCTTTTTCATCTCCTTTTTTACTTTCACTTCTTCTTCTACTATTGCTTCTTGTTCTTGTTCTTCTTGTTCTTTCTCTTTCTCTTGCTTTTTTCTTGTTCTACTTGTTCTTTTTCTTTTTCTTCTTTTTGTGGCGACTTTTTGTTGTGAAGAAGTTCTAGAAAGATAATTTTGCAATAAATCACACAAATGAAGTCAAAATACTCTAAAAATTTTCCTATAACTTACCAAGGTCTAGATTACACTTTCCCAAAACAATCTCCCCAAAATTAGGTTTTTTGCAGCCTTGAGAGAGAGACTTTGTTGGAAACCCTAATTCTATAATAAATAACTTAATTATTCTCCAAGGAAACACGGGGATGCTTCCCCTAGTCTTTTGCCCACCGTATTGGTATCAGGGACGAGGGACGCCTAGGGGACGACAGACAACCATCCCCAAAAAGTTTCCTTTTTTCAGGGATGTCCCCTAATTGAGGAAACGCTTCGAAAATGGCTAGGGGATGGTATGTCGTCCAGGCGACGGTCAGGGGACGCCCAGCCATCCCTCAACCATCACGGAGATGGCCGGCCGTCCCCTTTTTTCCAGCAGCCTTTAACACAAAAAAAGAAATCAATTTTAAAATTTGTTTTTTTAATGCTTTTGTTTGTGGACCCTATGCCCTCCCAAACCTAATATGGCAACTTAAAACTTCTTTTTATCTTGATTTGACCTCATTTTAACTTGCCAAAAAAAAATTGCAGCCAAGAGCAAAGTGAGAAGAGAAAGAGGAGGGTTTGAAGGAGCTGTTGGAGAAGAAAAACCAGCATTTGGAAGGCAAAAAGGAGAGCATTAAGGCAGCAACCAGCAAAAGAAGTGAAAGAGGTAAGTTATTCTTCCATTATTTTTCTTTTTCTTTTCCGTTTTTTTCTAAGTTTCAATGATGAAATATATGATTTTTGTTTTTTTTTTTTAATTTTCAGTTTGCAAAAACCAAAACAAAACAAAATGAGCAACAGTAGTAAAGATAGTGGGCATGTTGAGAGGGGAGAAGAAACCCAATCAGTTGAAAGTGGGCAGCCTCAAACAAACCCTTATGATATCCCTTCTGAAGATTTGAAAAAATATGCAAAAGGCCCTTTTAATCCTAAAAAACCTCTTCTTCAATTAGCATCACGTATAGACCAAGGCAAAGGGAAAAACACGAGGGGTAGTAGATTGTGGCTGTCACATTCGCAAAGATAAATTTTATGTGAGCTACACAAGGGTCTATTCTCATCTATTGGGTTTTGTAAGCCATGCGGTCAAGGCTTGTCCAAACATAGAAAAAGATTTTGAGAGGGTAGAGTGTTATAGATTGCACATGGAGGCCGAAGGAAAGCCTATGGAGCAGCCATTGCAAACTCAATCCGCACATTCAACCTCACCTATGCTCTCTATGCTTGGTAGTCCTAGTGTTGGTAGTGGTAGTAGTGGTGCAGGTGGTGGTCATATTTCCACAAGAGGGAAGAGGAAGGCTAGTACTTCTAGTGAGCAAAAAAATATAGTTGCAACTATGTTCAATGTGCAAGCACGAGATGTGGCAAAGTCCTCCGTTGCCAAATTTTTCTATGCCCATGTAGCACATTCTCCCTACTTCAAACAAATGTTTAGAGATGTGGCAGTTGTTGGTACCTCATTCGTCCGCCCTGGAGAAAATAAATTACGCACTACACTCCTTGACAAAGAATATTCTAAGGTGAGTGTGGTGATGGATGACATGAGACAGTATTGGATTAGAAAAGGCTGCTCTATTCATGGATGGGTGGACCGACATTAAACAGCGGCCACTTATAAACATCATAGTCACATGTTCAGCTAGTTCATATTTCCTTAGAGCCATTGATTGTGTTCTGGGAAGCGCAAGGATGCAGAATTCCAATTTAATATTTTGAAAGAGGCTATAGAGGAGGTTGGGGCAGCCAATGTTGTGCAGGTGGTTATTGATTCAGCACGTGTGTGCAAATTAGTAGGTTTGATGGTTGAGAGTACTTACAAGCACATCTTTTGGACCCCTCATTGTGTTCATGCATTGAACAACACATTGAAAGACATAGGGAAGATAAATTGCATGCATCAGGTGGTTGTAGAGGCTAAAGAGATTCAAATGTTTATTTGCAACCATCACACCTCACTTGCCCTCTTTAGGACATTTTCGAGTAAGGAATTTCTCAAGCCTATAGTAACAAGGTATGCCAACTACTTTATTTTGTTAGAGAGGATGCTTGAGGTGCAAGAGGCTCTACAGTTGATGATGGTTAATTCAAAGTGGAATAGATGGTCTATGGCAAGCACTACAGAAGGGAGAAGCACCAAACAAAAAATTCTTGATGGTACTTGGTGGTCCAATGTGAGGTAGCAAAATTGTTAATTTTTTATTGATTGCTCATTTTATAATTTGTTAATATGATTTTATTATTAATATTATTATTTTTTTTATTTTCTAAGTTTTAACTTGTCTTTTTTAAAAATTTTGTTTGCAGATATATTTGCTCCATCATTTCACCAACTGTGGATGTCATTAGATATGCTGATACAAACTCTCCAAGTCTTGGAGAGATTTATGAAATGTTACTCCATGCTTGGAAAAATGAAGAAAGCAATTTCTGATAGGGATCCTAATTCGGGATTATATGAGCAAAAAATTAAGCCCATCGTGACGCGGTGGTGGAACACTATGAACTGTTAGTGTTTCTTAGATCAGATTAAACAATGAAAGCACTTAATAATATTGCAACATATAAGACAACGAACACAACAAGATACCCTGGGAAAACCCTCCTCTTGAGGGAGAAAAACCCAGCAAATGAATCTCTTATATAAAGTAGAACAAGAGCAGAAATCTGCTTACAACTTAGGCCCAACAATGGCCAATACTTGATACAAAGAAATCGCCCTTCTTCTAGATGCAAACTACGTAATGAATATGATATCTTCCTTGAATCAAATATGCTACTATGAAAGTGCGAATTCTGCTCTGCTCTTAATTGCGAACTTGCTTTAATTGAATGGATGAACAAATGACAAATAAGACCTTGTATAAATACAAAAGAGGCGCCTCTTCAAGTTAGGTCGGCCCTCTTAAGAAAAACATAAATAAAGATAAATACAATTAGGGTCAGCCCATGCAACAAATAGTAAATGCGAATCATATAGGGTCGGCCCTCTCCATTTAATAAAAGTTGTAGTCATGAATTAAATAGCCGAAGGCTACTTATTTAATTCATGATCTTCTCCTTGGAATTTGTGCAAAGGAAGTGCAGCCCATAGCTGCTATAACATCAACACTCCCTCTCAACTAGGGATGAACTTCCACTTGCACAAGACACATCATATCAGAATGAAAACAAAATAGAATATCACCTCATCGTGATATCAACCATTATGGCTACCTCCATAGATGGTATGAACAAGTGCTCATCACTTAATGTGATATTGCCACCTCAATGTGACTTTCACCATGGCTCTCCTAGAGGGTGATACACAAGCACGAATAAATCATCACGGATTCCCTCACGTGATGCTGTCATGGAGTCACACACATGACATCCACCATGGCTCTCTCAGAGGGTGGAAACAAGGGCTTTCACATCAAATCTCAAAGAGAAATGCATTAAAAAAAATCATCACGGATTCCCTCACATGATGTTGTCATGGAGTCACACACATGACATCCACCATGGCTCTCCCAGAGGGTGGAAACAAGGGCTTTCATCACAAATCTCTCTCAATAGAGAAATGCATTATCAAGGGCTTGCACCTCAAATCTCTCCCAATAGAGAAATGCATTATCAATCAAGGATCACTGATACTGAGACTCTTTCTCAGTTAAGGCTGCATTCTCCACCATACCAAGCTTTTCTCGAAAGTACACAAACATGATCCTGGAGAGAGGCTTGGTGAGAATGTCTGCCGATTGCTCTTCAGTGTTGATATACCTCAACTGTATAGCTTTCCTTTGTACCATATCTCTAATATAGTGGTACTTGATCTCAACATGCTTTGTTCTGTCATGAAACACAGGATTGATAGAAAGCTTTACACAGCTCTGATTATCACAATGTATAATGGTAGGCTCCATTGATTGTCCAAACAATCCTACAAGGAGCTTACGAAGCCACACTGCCTCACAAGCTGCCACACAAGTTGCTATGTACTCTGCCTCGGTTGTACTCAAGGCCACTGAAGACTGTTTCCTGCTACACCAAGAAATCATACTAGTCCCCAAACTGAAGCAACAACCAGAGGTACTCTTCCGATTTGAGACACATCCTGCCCAATCAGAATCAGTAAAACCATGTAGCTCTAAATCCACACCTGAAGAGTATTTCAATCCATATCCAATTGTGCCACATAAATATCTCAGGATATGTTTAGCTGCTACAAGATGTATTTGCCTTGGTTCACACATAAACTGGCTAAGTGCACTCACTGCATAGCAGATGTCAAGTCTAGTGTTAACTAGATACATCAATGAACCAATCGACTGTCTATACATCGTAGAATCCACTGATTCTGAACTAGCTGCAGCCTCTTTCAACTTATCTAGATTAGTCTCCATAGGTGTAGACATGGGTTTGCAGTCAATCATACCAAACCTTTTGAGAATCTCAAAGGTATACTTGCCTTGACTTAGAATCATCTCATCTGGCTTTTGCCAAACTTCTAAGCCAAGGAAGTAATGCATGAGACCTAGATTCTTCATCTCAAACTCTGAAGCTAACTCCTTCTTGCATTTTAGAATTAGATGTTCTTCACCAGTGATAATCAGATCATCAACATATAAAACCAGAATCAAAGCTTCACCCTTTACTACCTTGAAGTAGAGGTTAGAATCTGCATCATTCTTTGAAAAACCCAGGCTTGATAGATACTGATCAATCCTTTCGTACCAAGCACGAGGAGCTTGCTTAAGACCATACAAGGCCTTCTTCAGCTTACAAACATGAGACTCCTTCCCATGTACCTCAAATCCTTCGGGTTGCTCAATGTAAAGCTCTTCTTCTATTACACCATTTAGAAAAGTTGTTTTTACATCCATTTGGTGAATCTTCCATCCTCTAGATGCGGCAATAGCAATGATGGTTCTAACAGACGTATATCGAGCCACAGGAGCAAAAGTTTCTTCATAGTCAACTCCCTCTTTTTGTGAGAACCCTCTAGCCATGAATCTTGTTTTGTGCTTCTCAATGCTCCCATCAGCTGCATGCTTGATCTTGAAGAGCCACTTAGAAGACACCAAAGATTTGCCTTTGGGTCTAGGAACTATATCCCAAACATCGTTCTTAAGTATGGACTGATATTCCTCAGACATGGCATCTTTCCATACTTGTTGACTAGAAGCTTCTTCAACACTTGA